>VBSK01000058.1:0-159238 GCA_006112555.1 Tuber indicum | reverse complement strand
TTGCCGGGCCACGCTTGGTCTAGTGCAGGGGTCGGTGTGGTTACGGATGGTGGTTGGCGGTCACACCCTTGCAAGTGGGGGCCTACCTTCTGTTTGTCTCTTTCCTATCCTGGTACCCGCCCTCTCTGAAGCGTCAGTTTGGGCACCTTTCGTCAGTCTACGGTGCGGCCCTTTGGGGCCACATTGGGGGGCCTCCGGGTTCCCTGGTTTCCCTCTCGGCTTGCTGGATTTCGGTTCGGGCGGGCTGGGACTGTGGCCGTCTTTGGATGCTGGCGCGTATGTTGTGGCCCGGGTTCGTCCTGGGGGCCCCCCTCGGCTACACGGTGTTGGGGGATTGGGGCTCTGTTGTTGTGGCCAAGATCAGTGGCTGCATGCGGGTCGGTATCGGCTGTCCTGTGGCTGTCGGGCGGTTGAGCTGCCTGAGGGGCTGAGGGGGCTGGATGGGAACTGCGGTGCCTGGTGTGTGGGGCTTGGGGGGGGCTGACTTGGCGGGGAGAGGCGCCTGCGAGCACCGTCGGGCCTGCGTCAGGTTGGGCGAGGTCTAATTAAGTGTTTCCAGACGGCTCGGGCTGTTAAGGTTAAGCTGCTGAGTGCTGCAAAGCTTCCTGACGGACCGGCTGGCTGACGGCCACCTGTGCGGATAGTGGGTTGCGACCTCTGGGTTGGACTTGTTTGGTCTTGCGTGCTGGGTTCTGTGGAGCTTGTTTGGTTTCTTTGGTTTGGTTGCGGGTACGGCGGGCGGGGCATGGCACCACGGGTAGGAGATAGGCCCTACTGACCTTTCGTCTGTCACCACCTCTATGTATTTCTTTTGTTGTGTTTGGTTTTGGGGTTACGGGCAGCGGGTACAGGTCCTCCTCACCATTACGCTCTTCGGAGGCACTTGGCAAAGTGGGTTCATAGGGTCGACGGCCTGGCATGCGGATGCGAGTTGTGGACATGTTGGTACGACCTCTCTGCCTGGTGCCGCCTGTGTTGATAAATTGTTGTTGGTTTTCTACTGTGGGGGAGGGATTGCGGGACGGTATTCAGACCGGGCGGTAGTGGAATTTTGTTTTTGTACGGGGAACTTGCCTTTGTCGGACACCCTTTCGGCTTTGGGGCTTCGGCCTGGGTCTTGCCTGTCGCCTGTTTATCTTGGTATTCGTGGGTTTGCCCCTCGTACTCCTTGTTCAGGAATGATGCGGACTTGCTACAAGGGCTGCGGTTTGTTCCATACCAGAGGAATTTCGGATGCGGGGGCGAGGAGGACTTTCTTTACCGTTGATGGCTTGTACTTAGTGTTCGTGTTGTGGGCATGGCGCGGCATGTTTGAGGTTTGGGGCAGAGGTTTGGTTGTTCGTAGTTAGTGGTAGTTCCGGTTTGCGTTAACCTCGTGCCGGCGGGGACTTGTCGTATGCCGGAGTCGGCGGTACAAGTATAAATAAATTAGATTGAATGTTCTAAGTAATTTCCTTACTTCTATCTTCGCTCCGCCTCGGTAGCGTTCCTTTCGCACCACGATAGTCTTCGATCCTTTGATTCTGGGGAGATATCTGAGTTCGCTCAGTAGTTCCTGGGGTCTTTGTGTGAGGTTGTCGTGTGGTGGAGCGTTGTGGTTACTTGTTTTCGCCTCCTCGTTGTTGTTTGATTCTCACGATGATTTCGCTTCGAGCCTTCTCACCTTTGGCGTCTACGAGCCCTCCTTCGGTAAAAAGTCTTCGGCTTCTCTGTCTATTGTCTACTCGCAGAGTTTCGCGTTCGGGGGATGGGGGATTTGAACATTGCTGTGGGGGGAAACACCCGTGTCGTTCTTTGGGCCAGCTCATGTTTCTTGTTGGGTTTTAACAGAGTCCTTAGTGTTCACGATACAAAACGCCCTTGGGTTAGACTGATGACCTTCCCAAGTATCAACACGTCGTACCGATCGCATCATTCCTTAAGGGACGGGGGCCTCGCCGGCCCCGCCCTTCGTCTACTATTATCACGGTCGGAATCCTACGATGTCGTTTATCACCGTTCCCCTGATTTCGGTTCAGTGGCAGTTACGGTGGTTCAGTCAGGTGTCTCCTCTCGCTTCTACGTGGGGATGGCTTTGACCCTGAAATTCTTACCTCCTGGTGCGGGTGAACTTCTGCCCGGGGTGGTGTGGGGCGATTGGTTGCCGGGCCACGCTTGGTCTAGTGCAGGGGTCGGTGTGGTTACGGATGGTGGTTGGCGGTCACACCCATTGCAAGTGGGGCCTACCTTCTGTTTGTCTCGTTTCCTATCCTGGTACCCGCCCTCTCTGAGCGTCAGTTTGGGCACCTTTCGTCAGTCTACAGTGTGGCCCTTTGGGGCCCACCTTGGGGGGCCTGCGGGTTCCCTGGTTTTCTTCTCGGCTTGTCTGGACTTCGGTTCGGGCGGGTTGGGGCTGTGGCCGTTGCCTTCGGTGTGGCCCGTTATGCTGGCCCCGGGTTCGTCCTGGTGGCCCCCCTCGGCTGTCGGTGCTGGGGGGGGCTCTGCTGTTGTGGCCAAGATCAGTGGCTGCTTGGTGGGGTCAGGTATTGGCTGTCCTGTGGCTGTCGGGCGGTTGATCTGCCCGAGGGGCTGAGGGGCTGGATGGGAGCTGCGGTGCCTGGTGTGTGGGGCTTGGGGGGGGCTGACTTGGCGGGGAGAGACACCTGCGAGCACCGGTCGGGCCTGCGTCAGGTTGGGCGAGGTCTAATTAAGTGTTTCCGGCTGGCTCGGGCTGTTAAGGTTAAGCTGCTGAGTGCTGCAAAGCTTCCTGTCGGACCGGCTGGCTGATGGCCACCTGTGCGGATAGTGGGTTGTGACCTCTGGGTTGGACTTGTTTGGGTCTTGCGTGCTGGGTTCTGTGGAGCTTGTTTGGTTTCTTTGGTTTGGTTGCGGGTGGCTGGCGGGGGCATGGCACCACGGGTAGGAGATAGGCCCTACTGACCTTCCTCGTCTGTCACCACCTCTATGTATTTCTTTGTTTAGTTGTTTGGTTGGGGTTACGGGTAACAGGTACAGGTCCTCCTCACCATTACGCTCTTCGGAGGCACTTGGCAAAGTGGGTTCATAGGGTCGACGGCCTGGCGTGCGGATGCGAGTTGTGGAAGTTGGTCGTAACCTCTCTGCCATTGCGCCACCTGTGTTGATAAATTGTTGTTGGTTTTCTACTGTGGAGGAGGGATTGCGGGACGGTATTCAGACCGGGCGGTAGTGATTTTTGTTTTTTGTACGGGGAACTTGCCTTTGTCGGACACCCCTTCGGCTTTGGGCTTCGGCCTGGGTCCTGCCTGTCGCCTGTGTCTCTTGTTCGTGGGTTCGCCCCTCGTACTCCTTGTTCAGGAATGATGCGGACTTGCTACGGGGGCTGCGGTTTGTGCCATACCAGAGGTACTTCGGATGCGGGGTGAGGAGGACTTTCTTTACCGTTGATGGCTTTGTATTAGTGTTCGTGTTGTGGGCATGGCGCGGGCATGTTTGAGGTACGGGGTCGGAGGTTTGGTTTGTTCGTAGTTAGTGGTAGTTCCGGTTTGCGCTAACCCTGTGCCGGCGGGGACTTGTCGTATGCCGGAGTCGGCGGTACAAGTATAAATAAATTAGATTGAATGTTCTAAGTAATTTCCTTACTTCTATCTTCGCTCCGCCTCGGTAGCGAATCTACAGTCGTCAGGCCAATCAGAGCCCTTGATTCCTATCTCACGATAGCTTCAAGTCTTTAGCTTCTATCACGATAGTTGCTTTCCCTCCTCCTACGTTCGTTTGAAGAACCCCGGTTCTTCATCTCGCCTATCTACGAGTTCCTCACCTTTTGCCTCGCTTCTTTACGGTCGCTATGGCTAAGCGAGCCTCTCCCCCCTCCGCCGCGTCCGCCTTGCGCTCGTCGGTGGTTCTGTCTCTGCCGTCGAGAAGAACTTCGCCCTGGAGGCCGAAGTCTCTCGCCTTCGGCATCACATCTCTGTCCTTTCTCGGCGGCTTCATCCGCTGAGAAGGAGAACGCTGCCTTGTCGGACGCCCTGCATTCTCAGGTCCTTTTCACTAAGGGCATGATGTCTACGATGGCTGTGTCCGAAGTTCCTACGGTTATTCCTTCGTCGCCTACGTCCTCGGTCGCTTCGGTTGCTACGGTCGTTACGGTGGGGGATGGGCTGGACCCTGAGAGTTCTCAGGGACTGGCAGAGGAGCTCCCGCGGGGAGTTGTTACGCCGGCGGTTATCCCACCACCACCCTCCACGGAGGGTGGTGTGGGTGGGCCCCCACCTGATTCGTCGGGTGCGGTGGCAGAGGCGTCCTCTTTGGTGGGTGGGGTGGTTGCCCCTGTGGTGACGCCGGCTGCGGTGGCATTGCCTCCTTCGGGGGGTCAGGTGTCTGAGTCCTCTGTGGCTGAGCCCGTGGCTGGTTGGGGAAGCGCCTCTAGTGGCGCCCCTCCAGTGGCGGTGGGTAGTGTTGAGGGTGGCCCGTCCACCCCCGACCGTAGGCCTGCACCTGGGGGTGGGAAGAGGAGGAGAAACAAGAAGCGCCGGGTCAAAGAAGACCTGACCTCACCTGTGCCACTTGTCCCCGGTTCTGATGAATCGTCGCCCTCGCCCGGTGCGCGCTCGAGCGCGCCCGGTACCTCTAGGCCCCGGCGGAATAGTGCAGTCGGAGGCGGAGGCTGAGTTTGCCGTGGGGTTGCCCTGACCTGGGTGTCAGGGAGCCCTCGTGGGCGCGTGGTCGGTGGCCGACGTGGGGCGCGCTGTGGTTCTTGCGACGCGTTCCGAGTGTTTGCCTATGACTGAGCCCTCTCGGCTAGGGAGCCCTCGCTCAGTAAGTCGGCTTTCCTTTGGGTTTTCGCGCTTGGGTTTTGGGTGTTTCATTTGTTTATGGGATTTTGGGCGGGTGTTTGGCCATGGCGGTCGGCTGGGGGTGTCCCGAGATCATTGAGTGGGGGCGCCCGGGTGGTTTCTGCTGTGGGGGATGGGTTGCGGGGTCATATTCAGATGACGGTAGTGGAATTTTGATTTTTGTACGGGGAACCTGGGGGACTGGTACCTTGCTCGGCTTCGGCTACGCGAGGAGGCCTGGTGGCTTCGGCTACTTGGCTTGGTTGGGCCCATACCAGAGGGTCTACGGTGTCGCTTTGGGGAGAACTTTCTTTACCGTTGATGGCTTTGTACTTAGTGTTCGTGTTTGGGCATGGCGCGGGCATGTTGGAGGTTCGGGGTCGGAGGTTTGGATTGTTTGTAGATAGTGGTAGTTACTGGAGGTGCGTTAACCGGGGGGTCCTCCAGCCCCGGGCACGTCGTATGCCGGAGTCGGCGGTACGTGGATAAATAAATTAGATTGAATGTTCTAAGTAATTTCCTTACTTCTATCTTCGCTCCGCCTCGGTAGCGAATCTACAGTCGTCAGGCCAATCAGAGCCCTTGATTCCTATCTCACGATAGCTTCAAGTCTTTAAGCTTCTATCACGATAGTTGCTTTCCCTCCTCCTACGATCGTTTGAAGAACCCAGGTTCTTCATCCCGCCTATCTACGACCTCCTCACCTTTTGCCTCGCCTCTTTACGGTCGCTATGGCTAAGCGAGCCTCTCCCCCCTCCGCCGCGTCCGCCTTGCGCTCGTCGGTGGTTCTGTCTCGTGCCGTCGAGAAGAACTTCGCCCTGGAGGCCGAAGTCTCTCGCCTTCGGCATCACATCTCTGTCCTTTCTCGGCGGCTTCATCGCGCTGAGAAGGAGAACGCTGCCTTGTCGGCCGCCCTGGACTCTCAGGTCGCTTTCACTAGTGGCTTGGTTTCTACGATGGCTGGTGCCGAGGCTCCTACGGTTATTCCTTCGTCGCCTACTCCCTCGGTCGCTTCGGTTGCTACGGTTGTTACGGTGGGGGATGGGCTGGACCCTGAGGATTCTCAGGGCCTGGCAGAGGAGCTCCCGCGGGGAGTTGTTACGCCGGCGGTTATCCCACCACCACCCTCCGCAGAGGGTGGTGTGGGTGGGCCCCCACCTGATTCGTCAGGTGTGGTGGTAGAGGCGTCCTCTTCGGTGGGTGGGGTGGTGGCCCCTGTGGTGGCGCCGGCTGCGGTGGCATCGCCTCCTTCGGGGGGTCTGGTGTCTGAGGCCTCTGTGGCTGAGCCCGTGGCTGGTCGGGGTAGCGCCTCTAGGGGCGCCCCTCCTGTGGCGGTGGGTGGTGTTGAGGGTGGCCCGTCCACCCCCGACCGTAGGCCTGCGCCTGGGGGTGGGAAGAGGAGGAGAAACAAGAAGCGCCGGGTCAAAGAAGACCAGACCTCACCCGTGCCACTTGTCCCCGGTTCTGATGAATCGTCGCCCTCGCCGGTGCGCGCTCGAGCGCGCCCGGTACCTCTTGGCCCCGGCGGAATAGTGCTGTCGGAGGCGGAGGCTGAGTTGTGCCGTGGGGGTTGTCCTGACCCTGGGTGTCAGGGGGCCCTCGTGGGTGGTGTGGTCGGTGGCCGACGTGGGGCGCGCTGTGGTTCTTGCGACGCGTTCCGGGTGTTTGCCTATGACTGAGCCCTCTCGGCCGGGGAGCCCTCGCCCGGTAAGTCGGCTTTCCTTCGGGTCTACGCGCATGGGTTTTGGGTGTTTCTTTTGTTTATGGGATTTTGGGGGGGTGTTTGGCCGTGGCGGTCGGCTGGGGGTGTCCCGAGATCATTGAGTGGGGGCGCCCGGGAGGGTTTCTATTGTGGAGGACGGGTTGCGGGGTCATATTTAGATGACGGTAGTGGAATTTTGTTTTTTGTACGGGGAACCTGGGGGACTGGTACCTTGCTCGGCTTCGGCTACGCGAGGAGGTCTTGCGGCTTCGGCTACTTGGCTTGGTTGGGCCCATACCAGAGGGTCTACGGTGTCGCTTTGGGGAGGACTTTCTTTACTGTTGATGACTTTGTACTTAGTGTTCGTGTTGTGGGCATGGCACGGGCATGTTTGAGGTTTGGGGTCGGAGGTTTGGATTGTTTGTAGATAGTGGTAGTTACTGGGGGTGCGCTAACCGGGGGGTCCTCCAGCCCCGGGCACGTCGTATGCCGGAGTCGGCGGTACGTGGTTAAATAAATTAGATTGAATGTTCTAAGTAATTTCCTTACTTCTATCTTCGCTCCGCCTCGGTGGCGTTCCTTCGCGCCCACGATAGCTTTCTGATCCATCGATTCTGGGGGAGATATCTGAGTTCGCTAAGTAGTTCCTGGGGTCTTTGGTGTTGAGGTTATTGTGTGGTGGAGCGTCGTGGTTACTTGTTTTCGCCTCCTCATTGTTGTTTGATTCTCACGATGATTTCGCTTCGAGCCTTCTCACCTTTGGCGTCTACGAGCCCTCCCTCGGTAAAAAGACTTCAGCTTCTCTGTCTGTTGTTTACTCGCAGAGTTTCGCGTTCGGGGGATGGGGGATTTGAACATTGCTGTGTGGGGAAACACCCGTGTCGTTCTTTGGGCCAGCTCATGTTTCTTGTTGGGTTTTAACAGAGTCCTTAGTGTTCACGATACAAAACGCCCTTGGGTTAGACTGATGACCTTCCCAAGTATCAACACGTCGTACCGATCGCATCATTCCTCAAGGGACGGGGGCCTCGCGGGCCCCGCCCTTCGTCTACTATCTTTACGGTCGGAATCCTACGATGTCGTTTATCACCGTTCCCTTGTTCTCGGTACAAGTGGCATTACGGTGGTTCAGTGAGGCGTCACCTCTTCGCTTGTACGTGGGGATGGCTTTGACCCTGAAATCTTTTGCCTCCTGGTGCGGATGAACTTCTGCCCGGGGTGGTGTGGGGCGATTGGTTGCCGGGCCACGCTTGGTCTAGTACAGGGGTCGGTGTGGTTACGGATGGTGGTTGGCGGACACACCCATTGCAAGTGGGGCCTACCTTCCGTTTGTCTCGTTTCCTATCCTGGTACCCGCCCTCTCTGAGGCGTCAGTTTGGGCACCTTTCGTCAGTCTACGGTGCGGCCCTTTGGGGCCCACATTGGGGGGCCTCCGGGTTCCCTGGTTTTTTTTTCCCGCTCGGCTTGCTTGGATTTCGGTTCGGGTGGGCTGGGACTGTGGCTGGCGTCTTTGGATGCTGGCGCATATGTTTTGGCCCCGGGTTTGTCCTGGTGGCCCCCCTCGGCTACACGGTGCTGGGGGAGGGGACCCTGACGGTGCGGCCAGGACCAGTGGCTGCCTGGCGGGGTCAGGTATCGGCTGTCCTGTGGCTGTCGGGCGGTTGATCTGCCTGAGGGGCTGAGGGGGCTGGATGGGAACTGCGGTGCCTGGTGTGTGGGGCTTGGGGGGGGCTGACTTGGCGGGGAGAGACGCCTGCGAGCACCGGTCGGGCCTGCGTCAGGTTGGGCGAGGTCTAATTAAGTGTTTCCAGACGGCTTGGGCTGTTAAGGTTAAGCTGCTGAGTGCTGCAAAGCTTCCTGTCGGACCGGCTGGCTGATGGCCACCTGTGCGGATAGTGGGTTGTGACCTCTGGGTTGGACTTGTTTGGGTCTTGCGTGCTGGGTTCTGTGGGGCTTGTTTGGTTTCTTTGGCTTGGTTGCGGGCACGGCGGGCGGAGGCATGGCACCATGGGTAGGAGATAGGCCCTACTGACCTTCTCGGTCTGTCACCACCTCTATTTATTTCTTTTGTTTGTTTGTGTTTTGTTTGGGGTTACGGGCAGCGGGTACAGGTCCTCCTCACCGTTACGCTCTTCGGAGGCACTCGGCAAAGTGGGTTCATAGGGTCGACGGCCTGGCATGCGGATGCGAGCTGTGGACATGTTGGTCGTGGCCTCTCTTCCTTGGGGCCGCCTGTGTTGTTAGATTGTTGTTGGTTTTCTACTGTGGGGGAGGGTTTGCGGGACGGTATTCAGACCGGGCGGTAGTGGATTTTTGATTTTTTGTACGGGGAACCTGGAGGACTGGTACCTTGCTCGGCTTCGGCTACGCGAGGAGGTCTTGTGGCTTCGGCTACTCGGCTTGGTTGGGCCCATACCAGAGGGTCTACGGTGTCGCTTCGGGGAGGACTTTCTTTACCGTTGATGGCTTTGTATTTAGTGTTCGTGTTGTGGGCATGGCGCGGGCATGTTTGAGGTA
The DNA here is from genome assembly GCA_006112555.1 of Tuber indicum. Classification (NCBI taxonomy): domain Eukaryota; kingdom Fungi; phylum Ascomycota; class Pezizomycetes; order Pezizales; family Tuberaceae; genus Tuber; species Tuber indicum. The sequence goes on along the minus strand of VBSK01000058.1, from coordinate 150,226 downwards.
CGGGGCTGGAGGTTGGTTTGTTCGTAGCTAGTGGTAGTTCCGGTTCGCGTTAACCCTGTGCCGGCGGGGACTTGTCGTGTGCCGGAGTCGGCGGTACAAGTATAAATAAATTAGATTGAATGTTCTAAGTAATTTCCTTACTTCTATCTTCACTCCGCCTCGGTAGCGAACTTACAGTGTCAGGCCAATCAGAGCCCTTGATTCCTATCTCACGATAGCTTCAAGTCCTTAAGCTTCTATCACGATAGTTGCTTTCCCTCCTCCTACGATCATTTCAAGAACCCAGGTTTTTCATCTCGCCTATCTACGACTTCCTCACTTTCGGCCTCGCCTCCTTACGGTCGCTATGGCTAAGCGAGCCTCCCCCCCCTCCGCCGTGTGCGCCTCGCGTTAGTCGGTGGTTCTGTCTCGTGCCGTCGAGAAGAACTTCGCCCTGGAGGCCGAAGTCTCTCGCCTTCGGCATCACATCTCTGTCCTCTCTCGGCGGCTTCATCGCGCTGAGAAGGAGAACGCTGCCTTGTCGGCCGCCCTGGACTCTCAGGTCTCTTTCACTAGGGGCTTGGTCTCTACGATGGCTGGTGCCGAGGCTCCTACGGTTATTCCTTCGTCGCCTACTCCCTCGGTCGCTTCGCTTGCTTCGGTGGTTACGGTGGGGGATGGGCTGGACCCTGAGATTTCTCAGGGCCTGGCAGAGGAGCTCCCTCGGAGGGTTGTTACGCTGGCGGTGGGCCTCCACCTGATTCGTCGGGTGTGGTGCCTGAGGCGTCCTCTCTGGTGGGTGAGGTGGTTAGCCCTGTGGTGGCGCCGGTTGCGGTGGTATCACCCCCTTCGGGGGGGAAGGTGCCTGAGTCCTCTGTGGCTGAGCCCGTGGCTGGTCGGGGAAGCGCCTCTAGTGGCGCCCCCCCTGTGGTGGTGGGTAGTGTTGATGGTGTCCCGTCCACCCCCGACCGTAGACCTGCACCTGGGGATGGGAAGAGGAGGAGAAACAAGAAGCGCCAGGTCAAAGAAGACCAGACCTCACCTGTACCACTTGTCCCCGGTTCGGATACGTCATCGCCATCGCCGGTGCGCACTCGGTCGCGCCCGGCTCCTACGGACCCCTGCTTGTCTGTTTTGTCGGTGGCGGAGGCTGAGGTGTATCGTCGTGGGTGTCCTTCCTGTGGGGAGAATAGTTTGCGATTGACTGGCCATCCAGATGGTGCCCCCTGGTGTTATTGCCCTAGTTGCAAGACGCGCCAGATGGGTGCCGGTCCCGGCCCCCTCGGCTAGGGAGTCCTTGTCCAGTAAGTCGGCTTTCCTTTGTGACTTCGCGCTTGGGTTTTGGGTGTTTCTTTTGTTTGTGGGATATTAGGGGGTGTTTGGCTGTGGCGGTCGGCTGGGGGTGTCCCGAGATCATTGAGTGGGGACGCCTGGGTGGGTTTCTACTGTGGACGATGCGTTGCGGGGTCATATTCAGATGAGGTAGTGGAATTTTGTTTTTGTACGGGGAACCTGGGGGACTGGTACTTTGCTCGGCTTCGGCTACGCGAGGAGGTCTTGCGGCTTCGGCTACTTGGCTTGGTTGGGCCCATACCAGAGGGTCTACGGTGTCGCTTTGGGGAGAACTTTCTTTACCGTTGATGGCTCTGTACTTAGTGTTCGTGTTGTGGGCATGGCGCGGGCATGTTGGAGGTTTGGGGTCGGAGGTTTGGATTGTTTGTAGATAGTGGTAGTTACTGGGGGTGCGCTAACCGGGGGGTCCTCCAGCCCCGGGCACGTCGTATGCCGGAGTCGGCGGTACGTGGTTAAATAAATTAGATTGAATGTTCTAAGTACTTTCCTTACTTATTACTTTACGAATAAAACATCTTTATGCTCTTTATCACGATTGCACATCCGACACATTTCTCACGAGCCTATATAAGGCGAAGCTATCTTAGTTAGGATTTAACAGGCGTTATCCGACGAACGGTGATAATGTAGATCAACGGATCTAAGAACTGTTATATCTACTAAAGTTATAACAAAGTAGAGAAGTATCGTTGCCCGTTGCTATCAGTTAAACACGAGATAGGAACATTACACCAACATACAGCGACCTTCAGATAGGTATTGGTGTCATGTCTATCCCCTATGGCCTCTGGGGCGCTGTAGGAGTCGTTGCGGATTTTCGAACCGAAATCGTCCCATCACCTTCGGCCTGTTGTTTGGATAGCTAACTTGGAAGCCTAGTAACTCAATGCGCCTCCGACGGATTTCCTCCTTTCCACTTCTCAGAGGTACCCCGAGGTGCCCTCTTTCATATCATGCGAACAGCCTCCGGTCGGACAGACGGCAGCGACGTATATGGTATTATGATGTGGGCTTCATTGAGATGACATTATAGTCATGGGACGCAACTCTTCGAAATCTCGCTAAGGACGTGCGGGCCCCAGAGCGGGGCCGGACGGGGGTGTTAGGCTTCGATAAATCAGGGTCTGTGCGCAGTTACCCTACCGAGAGGTCTGTGCATTTTCTTTATGCCTAACAGAAGATGAGGTTGCTGTTCAGAGGCTGGAGAGGGAAGAAGAGCAAACAGGCACTTAGGTACCTAAAAGGAAAGTAGAATAATAATTTTGTGAAATCTACTGCTAGGATAAGAGAGAGGAAGATTAGCCAGATGATGACTGGTTGTTTTTATGGTCATACTCATAGTCTCTTTTTGGCTGTTTTTCTAGATCCTTCTTCTTCTGGAAGTAGTGTAACTAGAAAGTCAATTATTGAAGTTTATGATTAATCTGACTTTGTAGGGATATAGGAGGATATCAAGGAGCATCTTGTGGAGGAAGAGGTTTTATTTATTATTGATAATACTAAGACTCATTCGCCTTTTAGGAGATGGCTCCATGGACAGGGAATTACTCTTATGGAAATTCCTGCCTATTCACTGGATCTTAATCTAATTGCACCTGTTTGGGCTCTAGTGACAGATAAGTTTCAGCAGCATTATTCCGAGCTATATCTCATGAAGAGTTCTGACAATGAGGTCACAAAAACTACTGAGAAAGCTATTACTAGATCTTGGGAACTTGTTGATCTAAAGATTTTTGATTCTCGTGCATGTTCAATGGTTAATAGAATTGAAGCAATTATTAAGACAGATAGATGGTACACTAAATATTGATTTCTACTATATATGTACATTTTTTAAATTTTTATTATAATTGTGATGTTGAAGTTGGTGAGGGGGTGGTTGTTGTATGATCAAATTATTTTTCTGTTCATTGTAGTCAGTTAATATTATTAACAAACAATATCACAACTAGAAGTCTCTACTACTGACAGGCTTGCAAATGCAACTCAGATATGAAACCGATCATTTCATTAATGGAGAAGACTATTAGGACTAACAAAGTTCAACTTAAAAACTATCTCATAAGTCTAAAGACTCTCAAGATCAGATAGTAATTACTATTAGGAATAATAAAGTTCTCCAAGAAGAAAACTAGTAATAACTATAAAGGTTGTAATAGTTTTCAAAGTCTCCTAGTATTTATACTATTAGAGAATACAGGATATTGTGAGTTATGGTTAAAGAGGTACATAAGTTATATAGGAGATGGATGTAGTCCACAAATACTCTGATACAAGATATAAATATTAAAGTGCCTCTCTAGCATTTAGACATCATCAAGTAATGGAGAAGAGATCTTAACAATATAATATTGTTTCTACAATTATTTTCTATTTTACCTCACACTTAGTAGTTATAAATAAAATGGGTTACCTTAAGCCTTTCAATTGATCTAGTCAATTCTGAGTCTATATAGGTTATCTCTTCCTAATACTCATGCCAAAAATCATCTTAACTGCAATTACATATAATAGTACACTCATATAGCCAATTGATATGAAAACAGGTACTACAGATAGCCAGAAAGCTTCTGTAATTTTCTATGAAAATAAAGCTATATTTCTTGAGATATTTTATATTTTTGTATATAAAACAGGACAGTGAGATCATTGAAAGCCTAAAAATACTACTGGAGCTATTTAGAGTATGCTCTAAAAGGCTTTCTATTTGACTATAATAAAATATTTTTTAAAGTATTAGTGGCTAATGTGTAGATTCTAACAGAACTACAGTCACATACTATAGAGTTTATAGACTTTAGTAATTTGATACAGATTCTTCAATTCTGTTATATACTACTTACTATATCTGTATATTTAACAATTAAATCTTCCATTTTAACTGTTAACGTCGATCACGTGGAAGTGACACAAACCCGGGATGTGACACAAGCCATAATTGCCCAATGTGAAACATGACAGCGTTGATTACTCTGCTTGGTAGAGGACAGGGAATATTATTACAACCACAAAAATGCCACCACGACGAAGCCAAGATCCTAAGTACAAGGAGCGCATGCACATGGCAGTGAGAGTGGTCCAGCAGGGACAGGAAAAGAATGTCCCCTCGGGAAGTGAGGCATTTGATGTTGATAAGCGGACACTGTATTGTCAGGTGTCGGGGAGTGCTGTGAGCAGGAGTATGGCACACGAAAGACAGCAGAGACTGACTGGACAGGAACAAAAGGCGATAGTTAAGTGGTATTTTGATTAGGATGATCGTGGGTTTCCTCCTAGATTGAGCATGGTCCGGGATATGGGTCTGCATTTGGAGAAGAAGCGATTGAAGCAGGAGTCCGAAGCGTTTGGGAAAAATTGGATGTCTAGATTCCTTAAGAGAAATCCCAATTTAGCAGTAAAGCTTAGCACGCAGCTAGAGCGACAGAGAGTAGATGCAAAGGATCCTCACTTGATTCAAAACTATTTCACAAAGCTCTCACTAGTGATCTATCAGCATGGATTGAAAGCTCATCAGATTTTCAACATGGATGAGAAGGAATTTCTCATGGGATTAGCAGCACATCCAAAGGTTTTATGCCACTGGAGATGTCAGAATCCACATGTCACACATGATGGAAAGTGGGAACTCATTACAGTTATTGAAACAATCTGTGGAAATGGTAGTGTCCTGTCTCCTTTTATCATTAATAAAGGAGTAGGTTATTACCTAGGATGGTATAGTAACCTGTCAGAGGAGAATAAGCATTACCAGTTCAGTTATTCAGCCACAGGCTGGACTGATGATAGACTTGCACTAGAGTGGTTGGAGAAGGTGTTTGAACCTGAGAGTCGAGTAATTTGTAGTGGCAAGCCACGTCTCCTTATATTGGATGGCTATAGTTCCCATATCACCTATCAATTTGTTTCCTATTGTCTTTCTTATAATATTTTACTTTTATGTCTTACCTCTCATTCAATGCACCTTCTGCAGCCGTTAGATGTGGGGCTTTTTAGCTCTTATCAACACTATTATGGAGTGGAAGTTGACAATCACGTCCAGTCATTGATACAGTTTTTCAGCAAGACAATTTCTCCAATCTGTATAGCTACCATTATTCAGAAATGGTGCAATACCAACAATATTGAACTAGAGGATCATCTTATCTGCTCACCAGACCTGTATCCTATTGAGCATGTCAAGTTAGAGGTTAAACAACATCTTAACAAACAATATTCAAATATTGGAAGCATCTCAGATGGTCCCCAGAAGGCTAAGCAATGGTTGACTGAGGTTTTGCCAGATGTCCGAGAGACTATACCACCAGAGATTTTTGAAAAGCTGTGGAGCTCAATGCCTGATAGGGTTCACGGTGTTATTGATGTGAAGGAGTAGTATGCGTGGTATTAGCATTTTTCCTCTAAAACTACTCATAATATAACTGTTAAGTTTTGTATGATACCTGAGTGATCGTCATGGTTAGACATATTGTCCATTAAGTGAGATCATGTGATCACCTAGACTCTTGAGTAGTGACTTTCGTCACAATCAATTATAACTCCATTTCAGACTACTTCAACAAAGACCATCCATTCAGAAACAGTGTACTTACTTAACTGCTATCTATATTCCTTCAAGTGAGCCAATTCCACATCCACTAATATTTAAATGTCTAAACTTCTTTATTTAACAAAATCTTTCCCATAGCCGTTTTGTTTCTCCTATCATACCTAAGATATTTTTGCATACATACAATCTGTAACGTTTGATCCTACCTATTAAAAAAAAAAAAAAAAAATTTACTGATTTGTTCGAACACCTGATGAGGGCAATGTATTCTACTCCCATCAGGAAAGAACAATGATTTGGAAGCAGGAAGTGAAGGACACGAAAAAAATAGTCCAACAAGTCCAATAACGGATTGAGAGATTGGAAAAGGCTCTCACCAATGAGTAGATTGAAAAATTGAAAACAGATTTTCCCAAAAGTGCGGCCGCTACCATCCAGAGACTTTTCCTCCATCCTCTGCACGATAGCCCGGCCAGCGTCGTTAGACACCTCAGGACTTGGAATACTCCATGAAGCCTTGCACGGTTATCACTCTTGGGTCGACCATTCTTAAGTAGATTTCCTCGGGAACTGACGTACAGAATCTCTGTTTATCACCTCGGAGTCTTTCGTTCGTAACCTATTGGTGTCTCCTTGGTTATGATCATCCATACTCTATGATTCTAGCCGGATGCCAGGGTGCTAGATATTCCCATCCATTTTTGACAACCCATGGAATAAACTCGTAAGCATGAATAACACAAGAAAATGGAGAAAGAAACTAAAAAAAAATTGTATGTATAGATATCCCGCCGGTAAAACAACTCAGACAGTTTACCATTCGCTCCGCCATCCAAAAATGAGACTTTGAGGAAATAAAAAAATGAGGAAAACAAGGGTGGGAAGTAAAGGATGGGCGATAAGAAATGGGAGAACAAAACGGAAAGCCAAGGTTGAAAATACAGCCGGTGGGGATAGTGATAAGGGGAGTGGAACAAAGAATAAGGAAAAATCAAACAAGCAATTGACGCCCCACCCGTCTTTCCAAACTAAAAATTAATAGAGGAAAACAAAAGGGAAACCGATGATGAGCAAACGCAAAGGAAATACCCCCCCGCCAAAACCCTAGTCTAACCGCCTTGCATCTCGCTCTGGGTTGTTGAATTATGTCTCCATTTCACAGGATATACCATCCTCATCCATCGCCACCTCCTGGTCTGGCTCTATGGCTCTAGATGGCTCTTCCGATGCGGTTCGCGGGGCCCTATAGAGCTCTCCTAGGGAGTCCGCGGGAGGTGAAAATGAGAATACCTGATAGTTGTTAGGCGATAAACAAACAAACCCCCTCCCCCCCCCCGATAACGTCAACATACCTCCATAATGGTTCTAGTAGCCCTAGAAGCCAAAATAACGGCTTTCTCCTCTTCAAACGCAACTCTCCATACGGCATCTGCGGGGCTCGAAAGCTCCCTCACGAGTTGACCAGTCCTGAGATCCCAGACCTTTACTCTTCCATCGGATCCACCGCTCACAATTCGAGTCTCATCGAATTGAAGAGATGTAACACTATTATCATGGGCAGCGAGCCGGTGCACACATGCATACTTCTCCAAACTCCATACACGGACTGATCCATCTGATCCACCTGTTACGAGAGTATTCCCACGCATTTGGAGCTGGCCAACAAGTGATGTGTGGCCTTGGAGAACTGCCATTAAATTTCTAGAAGACCAGAGACAAGGGTCAGCACAGGCCTGCATTGTGGAAGTGATTGTCACGAACCCAGTGTGAGGATCCCAAATTCTAACAGAGGTATCAAGCGACCCCGTAGCGATACGGTTACCATCAAAAGCTATAGCATATATTTGACTGAAATGACCAGAAAGTGTTCGCAGGCATGTACCCTTCGATATGCTCCAAACCTTTGCTGTGGTGTCATAGCTTCCACTAACAACCAAATCACCGTGGATCTCCAAGCACCGAACACTAGCTTGATGTCCAACTAAGACATTCAAACAGACTCCCTTTTCAATATCCCATATCCTTAAAGTAGTATCACGAGATCCGGATATCGCGGTCTTGGGGTCACTCATCTTCAAACACCTCACTGTTGAGGTATGACCACGGAGAATGGCTTTACAGTCGCTGTAATCGCCGCGATCAGCTCAATTACACAATAAATTGAAATAACAAACGAGGCCTACCCCTTCTCCATGTCCCATACTCTGACATCCCTGTCACAGCCACCGCTTACTAATGTGTTGCCCCAAGGAACCATTGCCCAAACGCCCATCACGTGTCCAGTCAAGGTTCGAAGGAGCTGCCCATCCGCATCGAAAACATGAATCTTGGCGTTGTCCAATGCAATGACGATGTGTTCAGGTGTTAAATGAAGCGATGTCACAACGCCCTGATCAGGTGTGATATGTCTAGCTATCGCCTTTCCACCGGTCCTCCACGCAGTCTCCACCATGTATCTCTGCTTGAAGTGGGATTTGTAAGATGTAACCTTTGGTCGTCTCCTCTTTGCCCTCATGTTCTGGGGAGAAATTTCGGATGTGAATCCGGAGGTAGCTGGGAGAGCGTGCGCAAAAGTTGCTTCCTTAGGAGATATTGGATTGGCTGAAAACAGGGACGAATCATGATGATGCGTTTGGTTAGACAAGCTATACCCAGCAACACCACTGAGGCGTCTGTAACTATGCTTCTCACAAAGTTTTTTCCATGTAAGATCATCGCTTAGGAGACCATGCCAATGTTTAGATACTTGTGATGCTCTTGCTAGTGTTTTCGGGTCATCGATGAATGAGATTACCTAGAAATGATTTTAGCTCATCTTTTCAATTTGGATCATTAGCTAGATGTTAGGTCCTACTCTTAAACATAGCTCATTCGGCAAAGACTTGAAAGGATCCTTTTTCAGTCGAGGTGAGACATAATTAAGCACGAAACTGAGCTGCTGCGAGTCGCAAAGATTCAAAATTTCGGCTAAAAATCTTTGCCGTTCCTGGGAATCCAACCTACTAAAGTGAGGCCTAGCATCTCTTAAAAAAGCATCTTCACTCTCACTTGCAGTTGACCATGTTGGTAAACGATGGATTTGCGGGGTTGGTGAGGGCGCTGGGGTTGGTGGACTTGCGGGTGCAGATGGGAGAAGATTTTGCAAGGGCGACACAATAGGGCGTGTCGGTGTAGGTAAAGGTCGGGGATGTGAATGTGTTATTGCCTCTGGTCTCCTTGATGCCCCAGACAAGCGACCCGGACGTGGACCCATACCGGATATTCCACTCCCGTCCATATCGCCTGTATCTGAGTCCGACGTTCGACGTGTGCTAAAACTCATGGGTCTCCTATAATCACCCCCTTCCATTTGATAAATAAAAGCTGCAACTGCTTGGATAAAGCCGCCAGTTCCGTCAACGCCGTATATACCTGGGTTCGGCTTTGTTAGGCTTTTGGGCGTAAAGGCAAATGGCTGCACAATCCGAAGATTGTTGGGTCAAGCAACAAGGGTATCCGATGTCGATTCGTAACTGTAATTTCATAAACGAAAATAAACAGACAAGGGTGTGTGTGGCTTAAGCCAAAGGTACAGAATCGAACAATTTGGTAACGGATTCCAGCTATCTGCAAGCCAGCAAAGCGAACAGATAATGGTGGTGGCGATGATGATGATGATGAATGGGCGGAAGGGAGCGCGGTCGCGACAACAGGGTGTTGGGCGGGAAGGATATTGAACAAATTTGTGCTCAAAATTGACGTAAGCCTTGAGCGAAATAGAAACTAAGCAGCATACAGACAGCGACTAAGGTTAAACCTTGACTGTAAGCGGGGGACAATCGATGAGCGTGTAGATGTAAGGATGGAAGGAACGGATGTAGTGGATGAAATGGATGGAGGAATGCTGCTGCTGGTGCGCTGCAACGTGCTGGCTTAGTCTACGGTGTGCAGGTGAGGATGTAGGGTGTGGGGGGAGTTGAGCAAAGAAGGCTTGCAGAAGATGCCCGCGAGCGTAATATGTATCGTACTCGAGTATATTGTATATGCGATGTAAAGTGTGTGCGTTTGAGTTTGTCTGTAAACAGGTTTAGAAGGTGTTTTATAGGGGGTTCTGGGATTTTGGCCGCAGAACAGGGCGAGACAACTGGGAGGTGAGAAGTTTAGTGAGTCGAGGTGATGGGAAGGGGTCTGATTGAAAGCGAAAGAATCGGGAATTGGGAAGACCTTTTTTCAGGCCTTCCTCGATTTTATTTATTCCTCCTCGATGAAAAGGGGAGAGGGGGAGAGGGTTAGGGGAGAGGAGGAAAAAAGGAGGAGAGTGAATAATTATACGGCGAGACTCCTGTCTGCAAGCGGTGTGTGGGGTGAAGGTTGAAGTGAAGTAGTGGAAGAGAGCGAGCGGCACTCTAATTCTCCTCTTCCTATAGTATCGTGCCTCGAGTTCTACCCAACTAAGCGCAAGGGGCGACTGGAACACAGAAACGCTCACAGAATGATATTGGCAAATGGGATAAAACGGGGAAAGAAGAAAAAACTGATGTGCTCACGGGTACAATTTCGTCTTTAAATTTGATGCAAAGTCCAAAGAGGAAGGCAAAGGAGAAGGCAAAAGAGGCGAAGAAAAAAAAAAAAAGAAAGGGAAAAATCAAGTGAGAGAAGGAAAAAAAAAACTTCTACCTGAAAGGGCTGATAAGAATCAGACCTTAACTCCAGGTTGTATGTACCATGCTGGAGGGAGGAGGAAAGGAGGGGTGGTTACTGGCGGAGAGGGTGGGAACGCGACTTCGCCAACGGCAAGGATAATTGCAGTGAGTTACATAAAATAATAATTTACCAACGGTCGCCCCTCTAGATTTATGATACCTGACTTGTCTGGCGAACTTGCTATGGGCGGCTCGCAGAGTCGACTCCAAACGCCTACCGGCACTGTGCAGGACAAAAGCTGCCAGGGATCAAAGGAGCGTAAAGACCACCGGTGAGCTTCTCTATCACACCTCTTCATACTACTTGATGGCCCATCAGCGCAGCATACGAAGAGAATCAACTGCTAGCCTTAAAGTCCGTACAGCTGTGTTGAAAGTTCCCCTGGCTCTCGCTCCATCAATCAATATCGCCACGGCTGACAGCGCAATACTAAACCGCGATGAGAATGAGGCGCCACCGAAGGAAGAGGGGCTAAATGACGACAGAGCAATGCTCGAGATACTCGAGTATCTACCCTACCGTGTGTCTGTCTGCAAGAGTAGCGGGACTTAAATTCATCGTTAGTTATTCCAAGTGCCACACTCCTGGTCTTCGCGGTGAGATCTGAATGAAGGAGTGGTCTCGTATGAGTATCTCTGCCACTGGCTACCGTAGCAGGAGCTGAATACGGTAGTCTACACTACCAAAAGAACACTTGATCAGTGTTATGACCCTGGCTTAACTTTACTTCCGAAACGGACTTAGTTAAAGCGCTACTACTGGGCGGATCATCCCGCCATTATGGTAATTAGCTGTTGGAGCGCAGTGACCTACGGTATCGACGCATCAAATTATGCCGCTATTCGAGTTCTTTCCAAGCGACACTGGGTGTCGATTACTATTGCCACAGCAGTAGTGATCGCCACTCAATACCAGGCAATGAACTATCCCTTGGGGGGTCTGAAACAGTAAAATTCGTTGCCAGCTGCAGGAGTCCGAATTGGGGGACTTGGCGCTTACAAAACAACCGAGTGATATCAAATGATGGTGGTCGCAACAGCAGAAAGTTATATCAAGTACAGTACATGATCCCAATCAACATGAAAGTATAGCTTCTGGTGTCTATTCTCAAAACACTGGAGACAAAGAGAGAAGCCGCACCCAGGTCCCATGCAGCCAAAACGAGAAATCCGTGCCCGTACACCTTTTTGCCTCATAGCCTGTAAGATAAACCGACACTCTGCACAGCCAACCCGGGAACCCCCCATCCGAATGAATTTGTGTTCTTCTTTCAGGCCAGTAGGTGATGGTAGGGAGGTGATATTTTGAAGCTTGCTGTAGCGCAGTGATGTTGTTTTTCGGGTATAGTAGGAGCGGCGAGGACGCAGGGGCTTTTGGCCGTAGATTGTAATAAGAGATTTGACTAGAGAGAGGCGGAAGGAGCGAGATGAACTGGGAGAAGGAGAATATGAAGGCAGGCGGCAAAATAAGAGATAGGAATTGATAATAGTGGTATCAAGAAGCCAGAAAAATATAGGAGGCCAATTGCGAAGGGATTTTAGTTGGATGAAATAGTAACTACGGCATTGGTCGGCAACGTCAACGCCAAATTTATAACGATTGTAGTCATTGGTGATGACAGGGATAGGGACATTCATTCGCTCCTGAGCACCAAAGGTCCTCCGAATTGCAGGACCATTGCTAGAAGAAATATGGGGCTTTTTGCGCTCAGAGGTAATATACTCATCTAGGGTATGAATCGTACTTAGAAAATGAACTGAACTATTGTCCTGCCACTGGACAGCAAGCACTTTGCCCCCAGCATCAGCAGGGCCCCCAGATACTTCGTTCCAAGGTATGTTCTTTCTGCTGTCATGTAGTTCTGGAGGGAAGGCTGCTGTATTTACCCTGGCTGTACCACATCCACCTATTCCCAATTCTCTCAACTTTATTAGAAGTGCTTGAGAAGGAAAGTAGTTATCCATGTAGATATTGAAGTGTAATCCTGATAGATATGGAAGACTACTGGCAAGCTGGAAGACAGTAGAACCGGTGGGAGTAAGGTCTTCCTGCTGAATTAAGCCGTTAAAGGAGCATGACCAAGAAGCAAAAATCCAGCTAATGTGTAACCGACATCACACAAAGCAAAAACCTTGTATCGCTCGGTGATGGGCTTACTCGGCATCCGGTAGGTGTGATAGCTTCGTCCACCAAACCGTATCATCATTTCGTCCACTGTTACATTCGAGGCGGGTAGGTAGTACTGCTGACACCGAGACTGCAACATGCTATTGACAGGCTCAAGCTTTTGGAACCATTCAGAGCGAGAGAGCTGGAGGTTTGGATGCGATATATGGATATATCGTTTTATTTGGCTGAAGCGCTTTAGACTCATTGACCGGAATACTTCTCGATTTTCCTCCCGTTCCCTCCAGAAGCTCTTCCACAGTCCCGCTTCGCTCCCATATATATCACGAGAGCCATAAATACTCTCATTTCTCTTCCGGTTACCTTCTTCCATGGACGCCCAAACACACCACCATCCGCTCTCCTTTCCTTTCCTGCCCCCTTCCCTTCCGCATACAAATTGGTTCTTTCCACTAGCACACTCACCACCTCCTCATCCCAGAAGAGTTCAAACACCCGCAATTCAGTTACATCTGAGTCCTTCCATGGCAGCTGAGGCTGCCCCACATGATCTATTCGAGGCTGCAGTGGAAGATAGGGCTGCCGAATAGTTTGAGCTTCAACCTCGTGAGATGTCTTGTTTCCACTTGGCCGGCGCTTTTGGGACAGTTTCCTGGCTTCAGCATTTGCCTTTCGAGTAGAATTGATTGAAAGAGAAGAAAGTGGCTTTCGGGTCTTTGTTGAGGGTAACATGGTGTTCATTTGCTGTACCTTCAGGTAATAGCATCTAGGTGCTGATAATTCCTGACGTTGTAACCCATCATCACAGTCTATCTACATTTGGAATAGCGTTCTACCTATACGGAAAGGATCTGCTGGCAACGAATTTTACTGTTTCAGACCCCCCAAGGGATACTCGTACGGTACGAGTATTGGTATCCCCCAAACTGCCAGCAACTGCCATTCACGTGACTTCACCGGATGAGGTTTGGACTTGTCGAGGATGCGTTAGGGTTTTTGGTGTTAGTTCATCCAACACCATTAAAAACCTATAGTGACAGCGGATGTTAGACCATCTCACGTGAATGGTCGTTGCTGGCAGTTCAAGGGATAGTATCTGGATACTGCTTTAGCGATCCAGGGCGGCAGGGTTAATATGATACCTTGGATTCGGTGTCATGGTGTTTCCTGGTCCGTCTCCGTTTTTGCTGTTCTCTTTATCGGGTGGGCCGGGGGTCAACAAATCATAGGTAGTCACTCGTTGGCGCCACTTCTACATATTTGGCTTGAAAGAAATTTTGCGTGATGTGCTATTACCATCATGACCGCCATCCAATACCACCAGCCAGAACCAACAAAAAAAACCGCCCTGTGCGTGCTCATGCTACCATACTAGCTTTTTATCCCTGGGTCGAACCGCGAATGGCGGGCTCGTGCAATTATGCGTATCCCGGAACGGCAATCTAAAAAAAAGGCATGATGAAGAAAGGAGGAGAATGAGAGAGGGGGTAGAAAATGAGGAAGAAGAGCTAGAAGAAAGTAAAATCCGGAATGAAAACTAACTACATAGCCAACCCTCTTTGGAATAGCCTTGTTAATATAATAACACTCATAGACAGTGTTTTCAATGAGGCCGAGTCTCCGATCTTACACTCTTCATTTCTCCGTATTTGCCTCTCTCCTTGGTGGTATCGTACGCCTGGAGCAGTCGTGACTGTCCTTCGTCCGCCTGAGAAAAGGCATATCCTCTCTGTTTCCGCATTCGTTGTACCTGGCGTACCTTACGAATAGCCTTCTGAAATTGTTCCATTCTATCAAGTCATCAGCATTCGAGTGTCGAAAACCGGGCTACTCTAGCTCTACCTTGGTCTATAATCTTGGATGTTGTACTTTTGGATCTCTTGAATGTGGTGATAGGTTTGTGGGAAGTACATTCGCTTGGCGCTGCGCGATTGTTAGCTTATCTTGCGGAAGGGAATACTGATTACTTATCAACTTACTATTTCCATGCAAAATCGCGGACCAAACACAGGCAGGGGAGAATGACAACCATGGCCCAAAATACTGGAGAGGTTATAAGCCTACCAAGGATACCGTGATATTCCTCAGAGAAACCAAGCATAGGAGCTACCGTAGCGTATGCGGGCATAAACCCCATCCAGATCAACATAGAGCCGGGAATAGCCATGACAGCATATTTGGTCCACATACTAAACTCGTGTCAGCAAATCAAGAGGATTTGGTAGGCAAGAGATATTGATATGTACTTGGTAACAAGCGCTGCCTTTCCTAGAACGGTAGCTAGAACGGCCGTGTACAGCGCGGTTCCCCACAACCAATGACCGGCTGGCTTCCCGTCTGCTTGAGGATGGTCGAACAGGAAAATCAATTCCGAAACTATATAGAGAACAAGCGAATGGTAGAATCCGTTCACCAACCACGCCCAGAAACTAGTTTGTTTAAACTAATAACAGATCAGAACTAGTAATGCTACAAAGAGGGGGTGTGGGGGGATGCACGAATAGGCCCTTTTGACCTAACTGATAGAGTTGTGGGTAACGATCAAGTAATCTTGCACTTATGAATTGGTCGAAGATACCCATGACCAATGGGGGCAAGACGGTGAAGAAGACATTGTAGAATGAAAGTGTCCATGATTCATAGATGACTTGGCCAGAAAAGCCGTTTTGGAAGGAGAACTGCTTCATATTAGAACTGCGAAAATAAAACAAGGTGGGCTATACAAACCCAAAACTGCGTCATGTACAAGGTAATATTCTTGTAAAATGAATAAAGGATGACCTTAGAGATACGCTGGTAGCTCCAAGCTCCATGAACGAGCAGCAGTTTGCGGAGGAACCGGAATTGGCCAATAGCGACGTCTGCACTACGTGCAGCTTGCAAACCTTCCACACCGCTGATGCCAACGCCGACATGGGCTGCCTGAATCATACTAACATCATTCGCACCGTCTCCGATGGCGAGCAGGATGGCTTTGAGGTGGCGTTTCACAAGCTTGACAACGAGAGCCTTTTGGAGGGGGGAGACACGACTAGAAAACTTAGCAAAAATTTGCGATGTAGAAGCAGAAACGCGTACCAACAGATGACAGCCTTGCATAGAACAGCAAGATCAAGGAAGGTCTTTTCCAGATCCTTCTCAAGGGCAAAGGTGAGGGAGCGACCGTCAATGATTAGAGCTAGGGCCTGGACAAATAAGTACAAATTTTGTCATATCCCTGAAAGGCGCTTCACCTCTGGCTCAGCACCGGAGCTCTTTTGCGCTTTGATAGCTGCCAATTTCTTACTCAAATCGTTCCTTGTACTTTCCATGTCCTCTTCGTTGACAATGACTAAGTTCATATCCTCACTAATGAGTTTACAACTCATTCCAATGTTAATGGCAGTTTCTTGTCTATCGCCGGTCAAAACCCTATACAGCGTCAGTATCACTACTTATCAAGCAGGAGTAGCATCTACAAGAAGTTTGAGTTCATACCAAACTTTGATGCCGGCCGTCTGTAATGTGTGAATTGTATCGGGCACACCGTCTTGGAGTCTGTCTTCGATAGCCGTCGCACCAAGCAGATAGAGTTCCTTCTCAACGAGTTCTGCAGCTTTATCGAGCTCCTCTCCACGATTATTTATTGTCGTGGCGGCCTTGTCGTAGATAGCCGACCATTGGCGATATTCTTCATCAGGAATCTCTCGCATGGCCAAACAGAGGGTTCTTAGTCCTTCTGTAGCATAATCTTCTAGGTGCTGGAGGGTTGCCTCAATCATCGGATTGTCTTTTGATAGCCTCTCCATGATAACGGTATCGGCGCCTTTGCAGTAAATTCTAACTTTCCCGTCGGGGCATCTGAGAATTGCAGACATCCTCTTCCTAGTCGAATTGAACTCGCAGATGTTTAGCAATTCATAATCGCATTCCTGACCCTCGACTAGCACGGTGACACTCTTTGGCTTTCGAGTAAGGAAGCGATACCCTAGTTGAACAGCGCCTTCAACAAGAGCGCCTTCATCCGGGGAAGCGGCTTGATATCTTATTTCATTGGGATTGTTGTCTTTGCGCTCTGGGATAACCGTGTGACAAGTGGCAAGGAGAGTAAGGAAGTGATGTATAACTTCACGGGAGGAGTGAGATTTGAGATTTTCCTTTAGCCTCGTGAAATCATGTATCCCAACCTCCACACCATCTTGAACAGTTGCACGGCGGTCCTCCGGAACCTCATCGGCATAGCATATACCAGCAATAGAGCACTGCCGAAACTCCATCATATTGCAAGTAAGGGTACCGGTTTTGTCGGAAAAAATGTACTCAATTTGCCCCAGCTCCTCAACAAGGCTAGAAGTTCTGCAAACAGCGGGAGTGTCCGTATCCGGATAGTAAATATCAAGGTCGGAGTTGATAAGGAATGCATGCGAGTATTTAACGATTTCAACAGTGACAAATAAACTGGAATGGGTTAGCGTGGCTCTGGGGGAAGGGAGGTAACGCACCTGATAGGAACCAAGTTAGAGTACAGGACCCAGTAAGTCAGAATATCAGCGAAGAACTGACGCACTTTGTTGTTATCCCCAAGGTACAAGTAAGACATGGTAGAACTCGCGGTTGCCTAAGGCTTGGTTCAGTTTTCCCGTCCATGATCCGGGGCCACTGAGGGTTTTGACAAACCTGTTTGATAACATCGCCAATAGAAGATACTAAAGAAAGAAGCAGTAGAATTCCGACAAGCATGATGATGTCCACGTTGAGCTGTCTCTCTACCGCTGTGCGTTTAATGGGCGTTGCGGTAGCGTTTCTCATAAGTTTAGTTTCGTGGCCTGTGAATACAACAACGCCATGGACCCAGGGAGTATTTCTCAAGGTGGCTCCTCTGAGTAGTAGCTGGTCAGGACTGAGTGGCAACTCTTTTTCCCCTCCCCCAGCACCTATTGTCAAGGTAGCCTCGTATGTGTAAAGACTGCTGTTTGGTTGCTCGGAACGGATTCTTCCAGAAAGTCGGCTCAACTCACTCGGGCTGACCAAATTTGCGGTTTCGGGGATGGCTTGCTTGATCTTCAGATTTGTCTCCCCATCTAGATTGGCGGTTTCGATATAGCATAGTCCTTCTGGTTCAGATGAAGCCATAAGCACCAAATCCGACGGAAAGGGCTCTTCTGATTCAACTCTAACTATGTCTCCCACCCGAACATTAATCCATCTCTGTGTCTCGAAGGATGTTCCCACGAGCACCCTGGCCTTTGATCTGTTCAATTCCTTATCTTGGGTTTTCCGCTTCCAGTCCTCGACAAGTTCCTTTCCCGCTGACACCAGTAAAACGACAATTAAAGGACCAATAGTGGTGTATTTGTTCGTTGGTGAAATGTTTGGAATCTGCTGCAAGGCTGCTGTGAACAAGAAAAACAAGTTGGCATATTTGGAGAACTGCTCATAAAGAAACTTGGGGATAAAAGTAGCGATGTTATATTTTGCGGTGGAAATGTGATTGTCGACATATTTTCCAACAGCATTAGCTCGTGGATTGTTGAGGTGAATTACTCGCGGTCCTAACGTTGATGGGTCCACTTTTCTTCTCCCAAAACCGAACTTGAATTTGCTCCCACTGCTCCGTCGCTCCGTTGACCTCCGACCTCCGGACGCGCCCTCTGCACCCCCGGCAGTCGTACCCTTTGGTCGCGCTTCGGTCAGCGGTAAATCCATCTCGCTGTATTCCGGTCCCATTCCCAGCACTGATTTTACTCTCTCCACCATCCCTTGTTGTCGATTCCTAACATTCCCGTGAGCTGCATCGTGTTGTTCATCACTCGCAGATGCATAGTGATAGCCACTAGCTGGGCGGCCTTCCTCAGGATATAGCTCTTGGTCATCCGCATCATAGTAAGGCTGATAATTGCCTAACACAGATGTTTGGGAATAGGTACGGTGAGCGGTTGTGAGTCCTGGACCCGATGCAGAAAGAGAGGAACTACCTCCTACAAAGTCATCGTAAGAAGTGGAAGCTCTGTGAGCGTATTCGTCCTCCGAGATGGCGGGAGGGCGACCCGGATTTCCATAGTTGCGACCCTGATCATCAAGATCTAGGAGTAAGTCCTGATTGTTCGAGCTGCCCGCCATAGGACTGGGCTACCTCGTGGGTTTCAGGATTTTTGGCTTGTCGCACAGGTGACGAAAAGTCTATTTTCGTTAGATTAACGGTGGTTAGTGAGAGCGGAAAGCACACTGAGGGGAAGGGGGGGAGGCGCTGTAGGAAGCTCTTTCTTAGTTGCCTCTGTTTTGTGGGTGGATGGAAAACGGGAGGTGCGAAAGTCAAGCTAGAGGCGAATCTCATCGCCGCTCGGCATGCGAATGAATAGAGGCAATAGGGTTAGGAGTTAGGAGTTAGGGTGAGAAATAAGGAATGGAGGGGAAGGAAGGGATACCTTGGTGCGCTGATTAAGAAATCGAACTGGAAAGGGGAAGAAAGCTTAGTGACTTAGTCTCTAGATGGATGGTTGATGCCTGCGTTGACAGATACCGGTAGACTACGGGTCATTCGGTTAGAGTAGGTAGCTGAGTGAAAACTTTGGCTCAGCAAAACCGATGGCAGAACACAGAGCAGGTTGAAACTTTGGGTTACAGGGTTATCTTTGGAGATAACTGGGGCGAAATAGTTAGTATTTTTGAAACTTAATGTTGGGAATTTGCTACAAGTAAAATGGAATGAATAATTTTATCAAACTTTTGGTTATCCTTTTAGGTGTGCGCTCCCACTTTGGTTTGCGCAGTAAGTCGCTGTCAACCCTTCTTGTATCTGGCGGATCTTGAATTGTGGAGGGGGGTGGAAGCCACCCTATTTTTAGAACTTTCTCCGACAACACGTAAGAGAACATTGCAAGCTCAGAAGACCTACAAGTACTCGAGTACTCGTAGTGCGCAACTATATATCATACATAGCTATGACGGTTAACCGTGACAAGGTTGTGGCGGGGCCACAACCCACGGTCGACCTTGGGCACTCTCTTGAGATTGCCCCGACGGCTCAATGCAAGATTCGGCTCAACGCAAGATTTTGACATTCACCCCCCCATCACTCAACAAAATCCACCTCCTGACAAACCAAAACACTGGCACACCAGTATACCCGAGGACTATGCTGATATTGAAGCAAGGATCATTCATGCCCATGAGAATTTATTAGGCAGTAAAATATGTAATATTGCCGCCACTGCCTGTGAATTCTATGTTCCAGAGACCCGTCTTTAAGCCTGACGGAATGGCTGCTAAACAAAAGCTGATAGGCATCCTATGAATTGAAAACTTACCAATGATAAGGAGATGGCCATTTGCCTTTACATGAAATATTTGAATCAGATTGCAGCATCAGCATGACATCAGATAGTAACAGATTGTACTAATAGCATTCTTTGCCACAATCACCAGAGTGATAATTCTGATATACCTTCCATCATAGTAAGTCCAGTATGGATGAACCGATTCCTCATAAGACACTCTGAATTTCATGTCAGAAAACAAAAAGCCTTGGACTATGATAGGAAAAAGGCACACAATCCCAAGGATATTCTTGATTAGGTTCAGCACTTTCACATCAGCAAATAAAACAACTGCGTCAGATGCGTCAGCTGTACATCCAGATGCAAATGTACTGTTGCCGGAGTGCTATGCATCCTGGACGTCCTGAGTATTTGGTAGTGTCCAACCCATCCTGAGTTCATCCTAAGTGAGGGTGCATAAATTTTCAACTCTCAATTTAGCTAAGTTAAACTTGATCCTTACTGATGTCCTGATACAAGATGGCAGAGAGTCTGAATCATGATACTACTAGTAAGCCAAACTGCTATAGCAGCTATCGGTATATCCACTAGACACTATGGCCAAATCTAAAAATATCTACTGAAATAGGGGATCAGATATAGCAAATTCTATTTTAATCTCTCAAAAGATCTGGGAGCCAAAATGGCGCACTGGTAGAATGTAAAAGTGAGTGATAGTTGTGATTGTGGAAGTATGGGTACACTGGCATAGTAACTTGGGTGTTTGGTTAAGGTTTTCTCAGACTGTGACAAGTTGAATAACACTTGGACAACCACGTAACATCACAGTCTGTACATCAACAACTGGTCTCTCAACTACCATTGCTCCTCAGTCCTTATACCATTAAAGCTAATAATTTAGGCCAACATTCTACTTGATTTCAGCTTTCCATTGCATTAAAAACCATCTGCCTACTGTGAGTTTACAAGAGGTTACAGCCTATTTTATGTCCTAGTGAAGTGCTAACTTTGACGCTAGATTCCTCCGCCATCCATAGAGCGCAGTACTTCGAACCTCATGGCAACATTCTACTCAATGTGGGCTTTCTAACAGTATAAAGTATGTCTATTCGGCATCAATATTGATGGAGATACAGTCAATTATGAAGGTGCTGTTTACCTTGTTGAAGTGCTAATTTTGACGCCAGATTCCTCGGCCATCCTTTGAGCGCAGTACTCCATACTTTACAGAATTGTTTTACTTGATTTGGGCTTCCCAACAGTATAAAGAATGTCTATCCAGCATCAGTATTGGTGGATGTAGAGTATATTATAGAGGTGTTCTTTGTCCTGTCGAAGTTCTAATTTTGATACCAGATCTCTCAGCCATCATTTGGGTGCAGTACTTGATACTTTACAACAACGTACTACTCAATGTGAGCCTTTCAACCGTATAAAGAACGTCTATTCGGCATCAATAATGGTAGAGATACAACCTATTATGGAGATGCTGTTTACCCTGGTAAAGTGCTTACTTTGACACTAGATTCCTCAGCAATCCTTTGGGTGCAATACTTCATACCTTACAACAACGTTCTACTCGATCTAGGCCTTCAAACGGTATAAAGAACGTCTACTTGGCATCAATATTGGTGGAGATAGAACTTATTATAGAGGTGATATTTACCCTGGCGAAGTACTAACTTTAATATTAGATTCCTCAGCCATCCATTGAGCGGAGATCTTCACACATTACAACAAGGTTCTACTTGATACATGCATTCCATCGGTATAATAAAAGTCTACTCGGCATTATTTCTAGTGAGGATATAGCCTATTTTGTGTCCTAGCGAAGCGAGCATTATGACTATTTGATCCTATATTACTTATGTATTCTCGCTTAATTTTTGTATCCTAGCCTGTGTATCTTTAAAAATCAATCTTGTTTACTATAAAAATATAGCTCATTTTGGAGTAATATAGATATAAGTTATGCTTCGTATTGGCTGTATCGAGTAAATTCTGAATTTTAAGAGATGTATTCTAATGTCGGTTCCAGTGTTGAGTTATTATTATTATTATTATTATAATTCATTACGCTTATGGAGCCAGAGGCTATGAAGCGGCAACTAACATACAAAATGGCACGCCACCCGCACCTGGTCCCTGATATCCGTCTCCTAAATGTTAGTAGCAGCTTTTGATTGGACCCCCTGTCATAACGCTAATGACCCCTTTTACAAATGAAATCCTCCCACCCGCCTTAAGCCTAACAAATAAAACAAATGAAATATAAGTAAGAGGAAACCTAATTAGCCTTTGTCCGCCTCTCAGCAGCCACTTGGTTTGCCGCCAGGTATGTTGCACACTCTTTGGAGGTTGCCATGTGGGGTTCGCCGCAGTTCTTGCATTTGATGATGGTATGGAGACATGGTTTGCCTTTGGTGGGACAATCTGATCTGCCGCAAGCGTGGAGGTAGGTAGGATGCTCCCAGGTGCAAATAGCACAGTAGGTAGTACCGGTACACTGGGTGGGGTGGTGTCCAAAGGCAAGGCATCTGGAACACTGGTTGTCAGGGCCAAAGGAAAGGTAGCGTTGAACCTTAAACCTCTTGCCAAAGAGAGAGAGGCCTCTATTGAGGGCTATATCAGTGTTGTCCTTACCAGCAATAGTGATAACAATTGTGGAAGCCGCTTTGCCGGTACGTTGGGTTTCAGTGGTGAGCCACCTGGGGGGGCGGGGAAGGTGAATGCCAGTGTTGAACTCCTCAATCTCTGACTTGACAGTGTTAAATCCCTCCGGGGTGGAGGGAACAGTGGTGGGGATGCCGTGTATGATGACCTTATGCCAGACTTTATCCTGTCTGAGGCCAGTGGCGGCAGGTATGGTGGATCTTGCTGTTTCCTCAATTGCTGTTCTGTGTTGCTTGAGGACTTGGGCAGCCGTGATGGTGTCCTTGGTGAGGAGGAGGACATGGTGGTTGGGGGTGAACTCAATGGTTGCAATAAGAGGTTTCTTAATTGCAGTGTTGAAAGCGTTCCTTATGGTGAGGGTGTTGATGTCGTCAGGGAGTGCTGTGCCATCTCTCTCAATGACAATCGTACAGTCGCATTTGGTCAAAACTGGAGAAGTGGCAGTTTTGTTTGGTGAGTGTGCTGGGGGCTTGCTAGGGAGGGCCCTGGCCGCTTTCTGGGCCCAGGTTTGCTGTGGTGGCTGGGTGGGAGGGGGTTGGGTGTTCGCGAAGGTGGTGTTGCTATGATGTGGTTGAGCAACAAGGTGCGCGACTTGAGAGGTAAGGGCTGCCACTTTGGCTTGAAGGTCTTTGGTGTCTGTAATGTGTCGTTCCTGCACTACTAGCATGTGTGCTTCCATGGCTTTGAGGGTATCTTTGAGTTCGCAGTAGCAGGTCTTCATGGTTTGTAGTTCCTCTTGTAGATAGGTGACGTGTTCATTGACTGCCTTTTCCCAGGCATCTTCTGAATCTGGTGGGGGTGCGACTGTCTGGACAGGGGAAGGGGTATCCTCTTCCATCTGTGTGTCGTCAGGCGAGGTGGGGAGGATTGATGTTCCTCTGGTCTGGTGGGATTCTGGTAGGTGAAAGGGGCTGGCAAGAGGGTTCTTGCCACCCCTACCCTTGCCCAAGGGTCTGCGTGACATCAAGGGGGTTGTATGAGGGACTCAGCTGATAGGGGTGATGGAATAACAAATAAAGTGGGATGATTTGTCTGTAAAAGTGGGGAAGAAGGATGGGTGAAGCGGTGATAATTGGTGGTTGACCAATGAGGTGAGGGCTCGGCGAAAAATTTGGTGTAGTTTTTTCTTTCGCTGTGGTTGTAATGGCAATGGAGTCCCCCAGTGTTTAGTTGCATCCTGTAATATCCCGTTGCATCCGCTGATGTCACATTGCGTCCTGACATTGGTTGCCATGTCTGGTTGTAACCTGACGTTTGCTGCCATGTCCACTTACATCCTGCATCATGATTTGCGTTATAGTGTTCTTGGTGTCAGATGCACAGAAAGCATAGGATGCAGGTGATAATTTTTGCTGATGTAGCTTCTATGTCAAGAAAGGAGAATTTAAAAGGAGGATATTTACAACAATGATGAGACAGGTTTCCGCATTAGTGTAACGGAGGCTCTCTCTGGGAAGATGGATCCCAAGGTTGTGACTGCACCAAAGTGTTCTTTCTGAAAGTAAAGATAAAGATGATCAACACTAGAGTTGAAAAAACAAAATAGTAAAACTTAATATCGTTAACCCACAGCTTTACTCCATTAAGTCCTGATCTCGAGACGTAGTTGATTGCTAGAGTAGAGGAGAACTCGAATATACTTAAGTAGGTTTAGTATGCTGCCAGTTACTACCCATCACTACTCTGCATTCGCGAGCACCCAACTCCCATGGGCTGTCTAGCTAACCTCTACGGATTGGTCCAAAGATCCTCTGTAGCGAACTAGACTACTCGGTGGAGTTCTAACATCTGTCCGATAGAAGTGTTTTAGCTGCTGCAACTTCAATGCAATGGCAGGAGTAAAAACGCTTCATATCGCGGTCATGCCAGTGGCGAGCTGTCATGCCCGTGCGGATACTATACCAACTATGGAACTCTCTACCTATATACACTTAGTCTTCTGCAAGCATTCGCAGCCCCTGAATATCTATCCGGTTCTACTCATTTCAATATCATGCTGGAAGATAGCCACGTAGCATCCCCGATAGACCACTCTAGAGGTTGACTTCCAATAGGTTCTATCCACAGTCAACCCTCCTAAAAGCAGGTCCTATTGTGACCTCGGAATACTGTCTCAGAGTCCTTAACAATTCTCCAATACTATTGCTCTTTCGGGACAACGGACTTCGGTTACCTCGCCTACTGGCCTCCTGTAACTTCACATACTACTCCTGACTTCTACATAGTATTACTCTGCCAGTTTTGGTCCGGTTTACACGGAAATACATGGATGCTATTCCTCGGGCTCTCCGCCACCTCCTCATATATCCTGGGGATAGCGTTTGGTCAGATGGATGGCGTGAGCGCATACAGAGTTACAGCAACATCTCTACTTGGAGACTTTTGCTAGACTTATAGCAACTCTGCAGGCTGTAGTCCATGATGCTAGGGACTTATAACGAGGCTGAAGGGGAGTGTTAGCAACTATACCTCTAAGCTACAGCTTGTTCAGAGCTGAACTGGTTGTGTGGGAGTGATCCGCACAACCTGATTTGCGAACATCCTGTGTAGTTTTGCGTGAGAAACAATCTAGTAACTTCCCCTGTAGTCCTGTGTAACAAGTTACTTTCAAGGTAGGGTAACTTGGCTCCATAGCAGGGTAACCCATTGCACAAGGCATGGTAACCCTAGTTTGAAGGTAGGGTAACTCTACCTGGACTCTCCGTCGAGTAATTCAGGGAAACTCCCAAATTGACTACTTGGGTTATTCTACAGAGTACGGTAATCCCCAACCTTTACTAGTACCTATGTACCTTTGGTATGGTCTAGTATGCCTGACTGAGGTACTTAACCACTGTTATCTCCTCTCGATAGATCTGGGTTTACTGCCATCTCTACGGTGGTTATCTCTTGACACCGGTATGCTTATACGTTTGGCTACTTGTAATAGTACTCAGTGGAGTCTCGTTATAATTAGAGTAGGAAGAGACCAATAGATAATAGTTCTTGACTCTGACCACCAGTCTTATTTGGCGATTTCTACCAACACAGAACTTGTTACCTCTTGCAATGTAATAACTGGTGATGGAAGTGTTCTACCACCCTTGGTAACTCTTTCTGGTACTTTACAATAGAAGATTGTGTAACAAAAATGGAAATTGACGATAATGTTAAGATGACTGGCTTCACAACTGGTTATTTGAATGTTGTGCTTGTTTGGAGTTGCTTAAGCACTTTGATGATATTTCTCAGCGCCAGTAGGTAGGTGTATATCGATTTCTCCTTCTCGATAGATATGGATCTCACTGTATAGAAGAGTTTGTTACCTTTTATGATGATTATCAGATTATGTCATTCTGCCTTCCTCCCTACATGATATATCTCATTCAGCCTCTTAACATTGTTATGTCCCAGACTTTGAAAGAATATCATGTGGAGGTAATTGATTGAGCCACCTGGACCAGTTGTTCAGACTTTAATAAGATTGAGTTTCTCTCTGCTCTTATCTCTATTCGACAGCAACCATTTAAAGGAACAACAATCATCTCAGTATTTTGTAAGACTAGCCTAATTACAAGGAATCCTGATCTCGTTTTATCCTCTCTGCAAGAGCACAATACTACTTTACAATACCCAGCTGTAACAACTCCACCAATCTCACAACCATGTATTTATACTTCATATATTGTCAGATCTCTCAAGTGGCAGGCAGATTACCTTAAGAACTCCGATCCCACCACTCCATCTTTTCATGATAGTTTATGATAATTCATCAAAGGCAGTTTGATGCAGGCTGCAACTGAAGTACATGTATATCAGGAACTGGGAAACACTCAGGTGGTGGAGGAGGCACGAGCCAATCGCCCAAGATATACTAGAAGGGTAGTACAAGAAGATGGAATCATTTATGCACATCAGGTTTATGCAGTTATTTAGAAAAAGCAAAAAGATAATACGAGAAAGAAGATTGAAATAGTAGAGAGGGAGCTAGAAAGGATTAAACAAGAAGAAATTCATGAGCGGAGAAGGATTTGGAAATCCATTTTCTAAGTACTCAAAAGGTCTAAATTGAAGCTGAAACAAGATTGTATTTAGAATAGAAGAGGTGTTTTATTTTGCTGATATCTATACTAGTATAACTATTCTCCTAGTATTATTATTATTAGTGAACAGAAGAATCAAGAAGCCAGCTATTATTAACTATTATCCTTATTTCCTTGAAACTCTTCTTTTATCAATTCCAGTTTTTTTGGTTTAAATTGATTGATTAAAATAAAAGAAATTTTCAAAAGTCATTAAATATAATTTAATTTACAAATATCTATTATTGACTAAATTATTATTATCCCATATTTAATTTTTTTTTCCCCCCTCTGTTAAATATGATTATTCTCGCATGAGGTCCAAGTTTGGTTCATTAAATGAATAGGAAACACAGTAAACTATAATATTATAATATTATTTAAATGGTTTATATTCTGGGCAAATATTAAGATCACCCAATTGTATTCCAATCATGCCAACTGCTCTGCATTATAGGTCATTTTGCCGGAGGTATCTTGTTAATAATTAGGTTTAATGTAATGAGTTGGATTTACATGTTAACTTATAATTCCACGTTCCCCTCGCCCATTCATGACACTCCGTGGCATTCCGTGTGGTAAATTGACCGTTAAGTGTCCGTGCTGCTCTACACTACTCGCGTGATCTCAAGCCAACTAACTAGCACCGATATCAAAGAGTAGATAATGGATGCGTGCGCGAGTGGTCTTCCCTCTCCCGCTTAATGCTAATGCCAATTGATTTGTTGGGATTAGGTATATGCTCTAATATCTCGCGAGGCAAAGCAAACTGCCCAGTCTCTTCCTAGCGGGCGGGGAGCGGAGAACAGGGCGTTCCCGAAATGAAACCCAAGAGTTTGCGGTCATAGATTGGATGGAGTGGGGGGGGGGGGGGTTGCTGTCTAGATACTGCATGAAAGTTCCTTGGAAAAAGGCAAAATAGCAGGGAACCATTGTAGGGATGGTGGTCCTGAGGGCTCCAGATCGGATAACTCCCACCCTAACACTACCTGTTCAGCAGAGCCTATTAATTCTCTATTCTCTCTAGCATAACAGGTCCGGGCACTTGTAAGTCTGATAACATTATCATTCTTCAGCATATTCACAACATCTCACTCGGTGTATACTTCTTACTCCTAGCTACCATGCTAGGTGGACACATCAGACGTGGACAAATAGTTTTGATTAGAGTGTCTGGCGAGTCGGAACCACTGGGTAAGCACGATTGCTGGTTATGGTGCCATTCACTTTTGTTTATTATTCGAAAAAAGAAAGCCATTGGATCTCACAACCCCTTCCAATCATACAGGATACTAGCGGCCTATCTACGTACACTCCGTTGAAAACATGGAGGTTATACGATTCTTGTTCCATCTCACGATGCCCATCGTTACATTGCGACCCCCTATCGACACAATTTAAGCCTTGGAGCCAATTCCACGACACCACCACTACCACCTCAATCTAGTGTTCAATCAAGCAACCTTCGAGAAGCAAAGACTCGCATTCGTGCCCCCAAACCCAAAGCTGTTGGAAATTGCCACGTCCACCTTCTCGCTCTGCGTCTTCAAGGGGACGTAATTACAGTCAAACTCCTCTGTGGTGTT
Organism: Tuber indicum; assembly: GCA_006112555.1. Classification (NCBI taxonomy): domain Eukaryota; kingdom Fungi; phylum Ascomycota; class Pezizomycetes; order Pezizales; family Tuberaceae; genus Tuber; species Tuber indicum. Next base: position 121,962 of record VBSK01000058.1, on the reverse strand, counting down.
TTCTAAGTTCAACGTGGGTGGCAGGAGACCCTACAGCGCATCAATACCCTACACTTTGAATAAAGAAGGATGGAGCGGTACCTCGTCCAATGCTTTGACAGCAAAAATCGCCTCCACGGCGCCAGCCGCACCAAGTAGATGTCCAATGGCACCCTTTGAGCTAGAAATATTCACATCAGAAGCCTTTTCGTGCCCCTCTTCTCCAAGCATCAATCGCTTGATGGCTCTATTCTCCGCCGCGTCCCCAAGCAGGGTCGAAGTTGCATGGGCGTTTATGTAGTCCACATCCTTGGGCTTGATCTGGGCGTGTTGCAGTGCCCTTTTCATAGCAAGATACGCGCCACCCCCATCCTCCGGCGGGGCAGTAATGTGGTGGGCATCGGAAGACAATCCGTATCCCCGAAGTTCTGCGTAGGGAGTCACCCCGCGGGCATAGGCATGCTCTAGTTCTTCAAGCACGAGGACTCCAGCACCCTCACCCATAACGAATCCGGAGCGGTCGCGGTCAAATGGGCGGGAGGACCGCTCCGGATGACTGTTAGAGTCCGACGACAGACTCTTTAGCCGGGAGAAACCTGCCAGGCCAAGGGGGTGAATACAGGCTTCGCTGCCCCCGGCGATCATCACATCTGCGTCGCCAAATTGTATGAAACGACTGGCATCGCCAATGGAGTGCGCACCTGTCGTGCAGGCGGTCGACACAGCGTGATTAGGGCCCTTGGGGCGCAGTCGTTTAGCCTAGAAGCAGATATGGAGGAATGGAGAGAGAGCAGACACAAGAACTAACTTGGAAGTTGTGCTTCATGGTAATGTGCCCGGCGGCAAGATTTATGAGTAACCGGGGAACGAAGAGTGCGCTTAATTTTTTGGCGCCCTAAAAGGCTCTTAGCGAGAACGGTTTTAAGCGGAAACTCATAACTCACACCTTCCGATAAAGTCGTTGAGGAATCGTACATATCCTCTAGACTGCCGATTCCAGATCCTAAACAAACCCCCTATCCCATCGTTAACCCTCCCATCTCTCCCCGTTAATCCTAGACTCCGAAAGGTGAAGTACAGTTCGTTCCTGCTGGTTCTGGCTGGTTGGCCTCCACCGAGCGTCATCTAGCGCTTCTTCTGCCGCTGCAACAGCGTATTGCGTGAAAAGAGCCATTCTTCGTGCATCTCCCCGCCTTAGCCATTCGTTAGGGTCCCACCCCCCACTTCTAGATGTACCGATTGGTATGGTGGCGGCGACTTGGCTGGGTATGCCATTGAACTCAAGTTGGTTCTTGATGGATCGAATACCACACTTGCCCTCCACGAGTCGTTGCCAGGACTTGGAAATACCTGTACCGACATCTGTCAGCCCGGTCCGTAGGATTTGGTGTCAGGAGCGCCTACCGACAGCAAGAGGAGTTACTGCTCCCATGCCTGTTACTACTACTCTTCTCATCGTAGTGGTGATATTAGGAGAGGAATGGTACAGGTGGTGGGATTACCCCTGTATCCTGGTTAACAACCAACCGGTCCTAGCAGGATGTAGACTAGTGATAGCCCTAACCCCATAGCATCGCAGCCACTGCAGACTGCGTCATAAGCATGATTCAGTTAATACGGCATAATACTGCACTTGCAGCTCGTGTCTCTGGATGCCCTCTCGCCAGCTCAGATACAGAATACCGGTGAATTGTAAAGCGAAAGCCAGCGAATAGTCCCACAAGCTGTGGGTTGAAACTTAGTTTAGACCACCCCACTAGATCAGGAGTTTGAAAGTCGTGAACAAAACTAATCCACTCTAGATCCAAAATCCTAATTGCTCAGCTCTTTCAACGCCAGCCCCGCAAGGGCACGAGGACTCGTACAATTAGAGCATATTCCCTCAAGCTTACCATACAAGTGATAGGTAGAATGAAAATGGTGAATGTACCGGCGCAAGTTCATTCACTACTGGGCTTACGTCCACTGTACTCATCATAGATACAGCTCGTTACTTGGAACACAATAATTTCCATCTTGCAGCGTGTTTTGTCATACAGTATCCTGGACTTTATTCAATTTTATAACACAGTCCATGTCCAATCCCACCGACCTTTGCGGTAATGCTATCTCCGCCCAGGCCTCTTTGGCCTCGAGAAGGACTCTTTCTCTTCCTTTTTGGGATGAAACTCCTCGAGGAGCTGCAATTCACTAACGTCACCGGCAGATGAAGCCTCCAACTATTGAATCATTAGGAACGATATCTTTGAGTCAATTGCTATGCGACCCGAAGGGTCTTTGATACATACCCTTCTAGCGATCTGAAGCCCAGCATCCGCCTCAGCCGAAGCCACTACACTTCCACGAGAAGCAGCGTAGATCATTCTCTCCCTGATCTTACTCTGGGGTGGGCAAGTGTAGATAAATACTATATACACACATTAGATACTGCTCGGTGCAACAAAGAGTTGGAGTCCCGTAACTACCTATCGGGGACTCTTGCTGGCCTTCGAACATATCTGCGAGGTAGTCAGACCTATATCCACTGACCAAGAAAGAAGAAAGACGTACGATTGAATATAAAAAAAGAATACCGCGGGGTATCGTCGGGAATAACCCTAGTAAAATCTCCAATAGCAGCAGTGCTCGCGCTAGCAAGCTCTATTCGCTCCTTTTCGATATTTACGGCCTTCGAAGTCGGTATATTAGTGTATCTTACTAAACGCTAGGATAAAATAAGAGAAAGGACTAACTAGCTGCACCAAATTGATAACCCCCCCGGATCTTAGGTTTCTCAGAGCCTCAAGAGCCTCCTCGGTCACAGGCGTCAGTACCCCCCTGCTAGTGGCCTTCTTTGTTGCTGCCCCAGTCGAGGCTTCCGCCTCCGCCTCCTTCACTTCTTTCAAGGTTTTTTCCTCCTCAGTAAGTGGCGCTGGCCTGCAGCACTTTTTTAGCTATGGCTATCTCTTAAGTTGTTTGGTGGGGCACTATACTTTGCTAGGTGAGCGTCATGCCTTTTAAACCCTTCTGCCGTTAATTCCTCTTTCGTAGTAGCAAATATAGACTCCTCAAATCTGTCCGACCCAAGGTCCCTGAGAAGAGTATTGCGAGTGGACGCAAATAGCATCTTCTGCCTCACATTTGCTATGTCGGGAACATAAGCAATGCAGATAAATGGAGCAACAAGTGAACCCCGATCCCGCCTTCGTAGAATTATATAGGCCGGCTGGTTGTCCTTCAAGTGTCCATCCAATTGGCTGAGGTCCTCATCGAAAGAGCCTGTGGAGGGGAGAGTTTCTTTAGACACAAGAGCTTCGTTTTCGATTCCTACTATAAGGCCACGCACACTAGGATCAGAGACAGTAGCTTGAAAAGCATCCAGAAGCTCCTGGGTTGCTATTAGTTAATCACCCATACTGTTAGCTGAAGCTTCGAACGGAATATTTGTGCTCAAGGACTGACCAGTAATGCCTGATTGCATAGTGAGGTCTCAAGAGCGCTATTTCCGTACGCCGTTGTTTGCCCACACCAAGGAGGAATGGGAAAGGAATCTGTGATTGTGCCTGTATTGCAGCCGGTGCGAGCGTGGTAACGGAGTTGTTGGGCTAATTAGACTATTACTATTCGGCCGTAGGAATGCAGAAGCTCAAAATAAACTACCAAGGCAGGAATAGCAAGAACAGTACGGGACTATTACCGGTATTTGACCTGAATGCTAGACCATGAAAGCCAAGTCTACCGGAACTCGAGTACTGTACGAGTACAAGTACCTTTGTTCGTGCGGGGCAAGGGGGTGGGGTCTTGGCGTCTGGAGAGCCCGTCACGTGAAATAATGGATCACACCTGTCCTATGATTATTACCCTGCTCATATGTTTGGGTCGCAGCCCTCAACAATACAATAGATTTACAAGTCTGAAAAATCCTCACACCTATAATATAATTATAATAATAAAATTATTATAGCCCACTGCCAGCGACACGACCCGAATGACTATCATACCGGTACACCACCCACCACGGTCGATCCCCTTTCCAGCCCCAATAATTCCGGGGGTAATCGATTATCAGTTATTGAAGGTGACGCCTGCCCCTACTATATCTTTCACCTCACCCCCGAGCTCCGAGTTCCCAGAATCCCTCCAATTGAAGTGCACCCTCCCGCTTGTAACAGATCCGTTGAATAATACTGCTGCATAAGGGTGACGGTCCCGAGAACTGGTACGATCCATTGTCCTCCCAAGGGAGGAAGCAACAAAAAGCATGCACCTCTCCGCCACTTGCACCGTCTTCCACCTTACCTTCACACAGTGTCTACCAACTTGCACAAAGAAAATTTAAATTGAAAGGTCGAAATAAAGGTCACCTTGGACAGCGTCCAAAGTCCACTATACATTCACTGTCTCGAAGGATGTCAAGTTACCAGCACAACACAGGCCTAGCCATAGCCAACACACGAAAAGTTAAGTGCTTGGCGATGCCAACCACTCTCTGGATCGATGAGGCCCCAAAGCTGTGCTCTCCATCATTTGACCTCGTCCCCGAGGTGTCCAACGGGACCGTCATAATCCGAAAGACTACGCCAAAATCGCTATAGCAAAGGATCGCGGTGAAAACCTGCTCCATAGTTGGAGGGCTGATATCGAAATGAGAGCAATCAGAGACCTGACATAAACAACGGCAACGGGCGGGTCACGAGAGATAATGTCACAAGTGTCCTGTTGTGATAGCGCTCGGAGGAGAATGAGCGTGGCTTATGAAAATGTGATGCATGCAATAAATTCCTAACTATGCAATAATGATTGTCCGCAAGACTACTATCTATATAACCCAGGAAGGTTTCGTTAGCAATCAAAGAGATTTTTGTGGGAAAATAACATACCAAACTTGTACCAGGTGGAACTAGATACTGTTAGCGAAATTTTGCGAGGGACAGTTGCCCATATTCTAGGCAAAAAGTGAATGACCCAGATCTGTAGGATTAATGAGATCAGAATGATAAGGGAATGCCGTGAGGAAGAAAAAGTGCTGGGGCAGGAACTCTCTTTTATAACCGGCCAATCGCGCCAAGGCGGCAACTGTACTAGAGACTTTGCGGTGGACACATCCAGAGTTTTTTTACCGATCTTGGCGTGCATAGGCCAAGCCCTGATATATCCATTCCTTGATTTGACTCCATGACAAGAGCAAATTCAACCAATTTGACCTCTATGACTTTGACCCCCTGTAACACCACCAATGCCACCCCATTTTTGAAAATCCCCTTCATTGTTGAAACCTGAGGAGCCACAGAATGAACCATGTTGACCTCACACAGTTTGAGTTTAAGCTAGAGCTTACCAAGCTGGAGATTTATCAGCACATAGCAACGTGCTGTGGACATGGTTCAAGAGTGATCCACTGCAAAGTCATGCCCGTATCCAGCTGTAAAATCTGAGGTTTTGACATGCAGGGATCCTGGATACATCCACCGCAAAGTCTCTAGAATCCGGATATCAACTACATCTCCTACAACTCCAACAATTGAAATTTCAACTTGTGTGATACATCACATTTTGGAGCTTGACCAACCAGATTCCTTGATTCTTTATCTTACCACAGCTTTAAGTCTTTATTATCAGGGTAATTTCTTCCTGGTATTATTTTGTTTTAAGAGATAAAATCCATCACTTTTATCTACTTTTATTATCTTTATTGATTCTGTTACCATAGTGCTACATTATAGTTCAGCGAAGGACTACCTGGTGTGCCAAAAGAATTGCGACAATGGGAGAGGCCATGGTTGTGGCAATGTTGAAGTTGGGAGAACAGGAGAAGGAGATTAGAAGGTTTCCGTGTCATGTTAGCACGATGTTAAAGAAGCTCTATTGTTTACAGCTGTCTAGGGTGGAGGATGGCACTGGTTAGAAAAAGGCAAGGGAGAGGAAGAGGAGGTAGCTTTCTGGTTAGCGTCAGCTCCTGTAGCTCTGCCAGAGGTAGATGAGGTGCCTGAGCCCATTGTGGCTGAGCCCTTGAAGGCAGTAGAAGTGGTGGAGAAAGTTGCATTTGTTGAGGAGGTGGCTGAGGTTGAGGTAGAGGCGCCACAGGATATGTGGGAGACTGTGGGACATGTGGTTGTCCTGATGATGGATGAGGATGAGAAGAGGGAGGTGCAGGTGAGTGGAGAGATGTTGAGGGTGTTGAGTGCAGAGAAGTAGACAAAGGCGGGTTGGAAGGTTGCTGTACATGATAATAATAAGAAGAACATAGACATAGTGATTATTGTCCACTGGGTTCAAAAGGCATGGACAGTGGGGAAGGGCAAGGTGGGTAAAGTGATATTCGATAATGGAATGTTGGATGTTGTGCCACCGGGTCCTAGATCCTGACAGCAATACTTGAAGGCAGAGAAGGCAGGTTGTTGTCATGATTCTAATCTGATATAGTAAGTTTCTTTTGTTATGAAATTGATTTATGAGTTTCATTTGTTACGTAGTTTGATTTATGTAGTTTGATTTATGATTTACTTTCACGCACATGACCTATACAGAGGCATGTGACTATAGAGGAGGCTATGCAACGAGGTTGACTGCAAGGCAGACTCGTTGGAGTTTTATTTGTTATATTTCACGCACAAGACTTATTTAGAAGTCACGGGGCTGCATAAGTGGGATATGCAACGAGGCTGTGCGCAAGGCAGACTCGTTAGGTTTATGTTATGTTTTATGTTATATTTCACGCACATGATCTGTTCAGAGGTCATGGGGCTGCGCAAGGCAGACTGGCAAGGCAGACTGCCTATGATTTGATTTGTAAGTGGGTTGAGGGAAGGACTATATAAGGAGTCCTCAGAGGCGAGTTAGTTAGTTCTTCACGCTACCATCTAAGTTATTTTCCTACTTCTTATTTTAAGAACGAATTTACTTTATTCTATCTACCTCACGATAGTTACATGAACTTAGTAGAAGAGGAACGCCTCTACGACTACTAAGTGTAACAAGAGAAAAGATAATAGTGTGAACACACACTATCAGAAGAGGATGAAGAAAAGTAATAGTGTGAACGCACACTATCAGAAGACGATGAAGAAAAGTAATAGTGTGAACGCACACTATCAGAAGACGATGAAGAAAAGTAATAGTGTGAACGCACACTATAAGTACTAAAGATATAGTGTCATAGATACTATAAGAGAAGTATCGTTGCCTGTCGCGCGTATTGATATAGGAACAGGGCCCCGTAACATTTAGTTGTGTCTCACCAGCAACACCCAACGATAGACAACACGGCTTTCAACCCAGATCACGAAGGTAATCTCGACATAGATGACGGTAATATAGGGTTAAGAGGAGACTTTACCGACGCCCTAGAAAACGCGTCAGCACAACCCTCAAGGACAGGAAGTCCAATTACTCCAGAAAACAGATCACCTGCGGAAAGTTCTGACGAAGAAGGAACACCAACACCAAGAAGAATGGCAAATGTACCTGTACCGGTGGCGGTACCACCAGTCCCAGTAAATGTACTGGGCATGACTGAGGAACAGTCCAGCGCTTTCCGAAACTTCGCTCAACCAAACTCGAGGAATCGACCGAAGCCAAGGGAGCCTGATTTGTTCAAGGGAGATCGAACTAAGTTTCGAAGCTTCATAGCTCAATTGGAGGAGTACTTCAGGGTCAAAGAATACAATGACAAGGAAGACAACCTGAAGGTAGCCTTTGCGGAGTCCCTCTTAAGGGACAAGGCCGAGGCATCACTCATCCCATATAGCGAGGGTTCAAAACCAAGGATATGGGACACATGGGACGAGTTCAAACAAACCCTAAAGGAACAGTTCGGAGATCCGAACGCAAGAGAAACAGCACGACTCAAACTCGAGACCATGAAACAAGGAAGAAAGAACATGACAGAGTTCTGGAACGAGTTCCGACTTATCGCAAGCGAAGCGGAATATGAGGACAATTCCCTATGGAATCACCTATTATCAGCATGTAGCGAAACGCTACAAGACGCATCTGGTTTAGGGGATACACCTTTCACCACTACCAATTCATTTGCAAGATGGGCAATCACGAAGGAAATCAAACTCAATCAGGTCAAGCATGCGAAGAAGCAGAATCCAACCGCGAGACAACAAGAAATACCGAAAAGCGCAGATGGAAAATATGTGGCCAAGACTACCACATCCGGAAGAGGCGGAGGAGAGCCGATGGACCTGGATACAACAAGGGGAGGAAAGAAGAAGTTTCAAACTCGATTCAGGATGCCGAAACTATCACTATTGGAATACCGGAAGAGAAGAGAAGAGAACGCATGCCTTAGATGCGGAAAGAAGGGACACTTTATTGCGCAATGCGGAAATGGAGATGTTAAGATCTGAGAAATGACGACGGAAAATCCCCAGGAGGATTTAAACGACTTGGGTCCCCAGTAAATGGTGGTCAGAGGGACCAGCCAAAGGGAAAACCCACCAGGATTACACAACTATCGACGGCTTTTGATAACTCGGCACTATTCCAACACACGGACAATAAAGAAGAACAAGACGATTCCGATCACCTCATGCTCAAGATAAAGATATCAATGAATAGTGGAGTAACGGAGACCAACACAATGCTGAATTCAGGGACAACGGAAAACTTCATCGACCAAGGGTTTTGCGACATTAACCTAATACCCCTGAATCGGGTCAGCAAACCCAGAGACATCTATGTGGTCAACGGAGAAAAAAAGTAAAGCGGGACCCATTACCCACGAAGCGGAAGTATCTATGGAGATCGGAACAAACAAAGAAAAAGTGGTTTTCCAAGTGGCCAACATGAGGAAGCATACGGCCATACTGGGAACACCTTGGCTCAAACAACATACCCCAAGGATCGACTGGAAATGAGAAAAGGTACATTTCGACAGTGACGAATGCACGGCAAGCTGTGTCGAAAAACCAGCAACTGTCAATACAGTTCCAGAAGAAATTGCAGTATGGGAAAACGAGCAAGCACGCATGTTGGAAATAACATGTAACGAAGGAGACATTCAGATGAGACGTATGGACTTGAAAGCAAAGATACCGACCAAGGGATCGGTTATGGCTGCAGGTCACGACCTATACAGCATGAATGGTATGACTGTACCCGCTAGGGGACAGGCCATGATAAGAACCGGGATTGCGATACAACTCCCCACGGGAGCCTATGCACGAATAGCTCCAAGAAGTGGATTAGCGGTACCTCATGGTATCACCACTGGAGCAGGAGTCATAGACGCAGACTATCAAGGGGAGGTTCAAGTATTGCTTATGAACCTGAAAGACGAAGACTATGAGATCAGAGAAGGGGACAGAATCGCCCAAATGATCATCGAAAAAATCGATACTCGGTAACTACAAGAAGTAGTTAGCTTGGAAGGGACGATACAAGGGGAGAACGGATTCGGGAGTACTGGCACTAAAGAAACGGAACAACCTAAGGAGAAAAACCCTTGACATCGATTTTATATCAGCAAAGACCTTTGGAAAACTCTATCGAAAAGGAGAACAATGCGGAGTACTCAAATGAGAACCCGAAGAACATGGGCCAATGATAGCCGAAGCTTCGACAATAAGTACGCGGCTAGCCGTACGACAAGGAATGAATAAGCAAAAACCAATGCCTAAAGAAATGGTACCGAAGGAATACCACAGATTCCAGGACATGTTCGAAGAAGGAGAAAAAAATGATCTACCCGAACGCAGACCAGAAGATCACAAGATCGAGCTGGAGGAAGAGAAGAGCGCTCCCTTTATGAAACTCTACCCGCTATGAGAAGAAGAACTCAAGGTATTAAGAGAATATCTTGAGCAAAACCTGGCACGAGGATGGATAAGGCCATCATCGTCGTCAGCAGGAGCATCAATATTATTTGTCAAGAAGAAAGACGGCCAATTGAGGTTATGTGTGGACTTCAGAGGATTGAATGCGGTATCTAAAAAAGACAGATACCCATTACCTCTGATAGACGAAGCATTGGACAGGCTAGGAAAGGCGCAATGGTACACCAAACTGGACATCAAAGATGCATACCACAATATTAGGATCGCCAAAGGAGATGAATGGAAGACGGCATTTCGCACTAGGTACGGACTATACGAATACCTAGTAATGCTGTTTGGACTGCCCAATGCACTGGCCACATTCCAACGATGGATTAATTCCAAGTTAAGCCAATTCCTGGATGTATGTTGTATCATCTACCTAGACGATATCCTCATATATTCAAAAAACTTGGAACAACACCAGAAGGACATACGGTCGATAATCACGGTATTACGACAGGCTAAGGTGAAACTAAAGCCTACAAAATGCGAGTTCTACAAGAAAGAAACGGAATACCTGGGTTTCATCATTAGCCCAGAAGGGATAAAGGAGGACCCAGTCAAAACAGAAGAAATCGAGATTTGGAAACCTCCGAAAAGCCTCAAAGGAGTTCAAAGCTTTTTAGGTTTCTGCAACTTCTATCAAAGGTTTATAGAAGGATTCAGCAGAGTGGCTAAACCGCTATATGGACTCACGAAGAAGAGCATTAAGTGGGAATGGGGGGAACAACATCAAGTGAGTTTCGACATGTTAAGAAAGAAACTCACTACGGCACCCATACTCCAACATTTCAATCCAGAATTACCGATAAGGATTGAAACGGACGTATCGAACTATGTATGCTCAGGCATACTATCCCAACTAGCAGAGGACGGATTTTGGCAACCGGTTGCATTCCGGTCGAAAACTATGTCGAAAGCGGAATGCAACTACGATATACACGACAAAGAGCTATTAGCTATCGTACAGGCATTCAAGACATGGAGAACCTACACGCTAGGGCACAAATATGACATCAAAGTCATATCCGACCACAAAAACCTGGTACCTTTTACCACCACGAAGGAACTCAACCAAAGACAAGCAAGATGGTATGAGACGTTGTTGCAATACCATTTCAAAATCGAGTACCGACCCGGCAAACAAGGAGGGCAACCAGAGGCACTCATGAGAAGGGCAGAAGATCTGCCAAACAAAGAAGACGAACGGATCAAACAAAGAAAGAGAATGCTACTCCGTAAAGAGAAGTATTTTGAAGAAGAAGAAGATAGTGGATACGAATCCATGAACGAGATAGGCACAACGGTGCTAAGCGACGGAGGATATACTCAATGGATAAGAGAAGAAACTAAAAAAGACGAAGAAATGAAGGGGATAGCTAAAGCATTGGAAGAAAAACAGAAAGAAATGAAGGGGGTGGCGTTGGGACTAGACCAACAAAAAGATGGCTATCTATGGTACGATAACCGGATAAGAATCCCGGACGAGGAAATACTAAGAACGGAAACGATAAGAAGAAATCACGATATTCCTCAAGCGGGATATGGCGGAACGGCTAAAACTACAGAACTCATTAGAAGGTCATATTATTGGCCTAATATGCACACCGATATTAAACGATATGTCAAAAATTGCGAGGTTTGTCAACGAACCAAAGCAGTACGTCATGCACCTTAAGGACTACTGAAACCACTGGAAGCGCCTGGAAGACCATGGCAATCGATAAGCATGGATTTCATCACTGGACTACCAGAATTGAAAGGTTACGACGCAATATGGGTAGTAGTCGACCACCTGACCAAAATGGCGCACTTTGTGCCATGCAACACTACTATGGATACAGCAAGGTTATCCCAGTTGTTTAAAGACCAAGTCTTTAAATTACATGGACTACCAAAAGATATTATCTCCGAGAGAGATTCATTATTTACTTCTGATTTGTGGAAGGAAATAATGCAACAATTAAAAGTGGGCTGACGGTTAAGCACAGCATTTCACGCACAGACCGACGGACAAACGGAACGAACGGATGTGATATTAGAACAATATCTACGGGCATTCGTAAACTATCAGCAGGACAATTGGCTAGATTACCTATCAATGGCAGAATTGGCATACAATAACGGAAAACAAGAAACCATTCAGATGACACCGTTTTATGTGAACTATGAATATGATCCAACATACGATCTGGTAAAATACGACTTGCCGACGAAGATAACGCAAGTCAAGGATATGGACCAACTACACACACGACTGAAGGAAGAAATTTATCACGCGCAAAAACGACACAAAGAATCAGCCGATAAATACAGAAAACTCGACCCGAACTTAGCCATAGGAGATAAGATATGGCTAATACCAAAGAACATACGAACCACGAGACCTTCGAGGAAATTGGACTACAAAAAATTGGGACCATTTACGATCAAAGAACGCGTCGGACTGAGAGTATATAAACTGGACCTCCCGCGCTCAATGAACAACACTCATCCAACATTCCACATCAGTCTCATCGAACGCTATTAAGATAACTCTTTTCCCTCACAAAAACAACTTCCTCCTCCACTGATCGAAATTGATGGTGAAAAAGAATACGAACTTGACAAAATCATCGATTCTCGCTTGCTCTACGGAAAACTACAATACCGCGAGAAGTGGACCCGATATCCCCCTGAACACAATCTAGAGTGGTATCCAGCCGACAACTTCGAAAATGCATCCATGGCGCAACGAGAATTCCACCGACTCCACCAAAACAAGCCCGACCAGAAGGGTACAGTTCAGAGACTGGGTAGAGGTGAAGAAAGAGGAGGAACTTACCAACGAACAATGGGTGAACCTGGCCGACCTAAATCGACCAGCAAACCCATCCCGGGAACACAACTTAATGTCGTGGACACACTGCTTCGACGACGGGTGTCCCACCTACTACGGGGACAAGGCTGGAGCGAACTGGTTCCCGCGGGAACCAAAGGAACACAAGAGCAGGAAGACTTCCGGGACGAAGTCAAGAAGAGAGGAGGGCAAAAAATCCAGCAAGAAGGTCCATTGGGCGGACCAGGCCCCCGAGGAGCAGACCCCAGAACCGAAAACCCCTACCAATACGCCGACGTCCACAAGTCCTGAACCCACCACATCACCACAAAGCACCGAGCCCGATACAATCGAATCTCTACGGCAGCAAATATACCGAATGCAGGAGACGATAGATGCGGCCAAAATCGACGGTCTCTTATACCAGGGGCAGACAAAGATGTGGGAGAGGAAGGCGAGACAATTGGAAAGGGAGAACGATGGGTTGGTGAGGAAAGTGACGGCGGAGCAAGTCAAGAGTGGACTTGCGGAGCACGCAATGAGGAGGCTGAGGGAGCAGCTAAGGAGCCGGAAAGCGAAATACCAGAGGCTTAAAAACCTCTTGTACGAAGTAACGGGAGGGATAAGGAGGAGCGCTAATCTCATGTTGGAGATAGCGGGAAAGAGTAGGGAGTATGACTGGTTGGCCTAAAGGGACTTAGGCCTAGGGAGAGGGGAGCTATTGTCATGATTCTAATCTGACATAGTAAGTGTCTTTTGTTATGAAATTGATTTATGAGTTTCCTTTGTTACGTAGTTTGATTTACGTAGTTTGTTTTATGATTTACTTTCACGCACATGACCTATACAGAGGCATGTGACTATAGAGGAGGCTATGCAATGAGGTTGACTGTAAGGCAGACTCATTGGGGTTTTATTTGTTATGATTCACGCACGAGACTTATTTAGAAGTCACGGGGCTGCATAAGGGGGCTATGCAACGAGGCTGTACGCAAGGCAGACTCGTTAGGTTTATGTTATGTTTTATGTTATGTTTCACGCACACGAACTATTCAGAGATCATGGGGCTGCGCAAGGGGGCTGCGCAAGGCAGACTGGCAATGCCGACTGCCTCTGGTTTGATTTGTAAGCTGGTTGAGGGAAGGACCATATAAGGAGTCCTTGGAGGCGAGTTAGTTAGTTCTTCACGCAACCATCTAAGTTATTTTCCTACTTATTATTTTAAGAATGAATTTACTTTATTCTATCTACCTCACGATAGTTACAAGAACTTAGTAGAAGAGGAACGCCTCTACGACTACTAAGTGTAACAAGAGAAAAGATAATAGTGTGAACGCACACTATCAGAAGACGACGAAGAAAAGTAATAGTGTAAACGCACACTATAAGTACTAAAGATATAGTGTCATAGATACTATAAGAGAAGTATCGTTGCCTGTCACACGTATTGATATTGGAACAGTGCCACGTAACAGTTATGAAGGTGGGGTTTTGGGGACAAGATCCCTTACATCTCCAGTACCTAAGATCCCAACAGGGTTGGTGAGGAAGACTGTGAGTAAGGAGGATTCGGGAAGGGGGCATTTGAGGAGGGGGAGTTGATTGTGTTGGCCGTTTGGTTGAGTTTCCTCTTGTGGTCGTTTGGTCATGTTGAACTGCTACCCATTTGCTGGCATGTATGGGACTCCAGTGATGGCTTGAATGGGGGAATAATGTAGTTTCAGGGCAGACACAGGTGTTCTGAGTAGAAAGCCTAAGTAGTATATAGTAATATACTTGAAAAGTAATAAAAAGAACAAAATATATCCTGACAGGAGAAGACATTGTATATTAGAAATGGAGAAATTGAGCATGAGGAAGATAACGACTCATTTACAATTGTTAAAGGAAAAGAATTCTTTGATTATTATTATTATTATGTCTCATTACGGTTATGGAGCCTATGGCTGTGAAGTGGCAACTATTATTATTATTATATCTCATTACGCTTATGCAGCCAGAGGCTATGAAGCAGCAACTAACATACAAAATGGCACGCCACCCGCACCTGGTCCCTGATATCCGTCTCCTAAATGTTAGTAGCAACTTTTGATTGGACCCCCTGTCATAACGCTAACGACCCCTTTTACAAAAGAAATCCTCCCACCCGCCTAAAGCCTAACAAACAAAGGAAACAAAAGTATAAAAACTAAACAGCCCTGGTCCTCCTCTCAGTTGCTGCTTGCTGTGCCGCCAGGTAGGTTTTGCACTCTTTGAATGTTGCTTGGTGGGGCTCGCCGCAGTTGGAGCACTGAATGGTAGTGTGAAGACAGGCTTTGCCCTTGGTAGGACACTCTGACTTGCCGCAGGTATGGAGGTGGGTAGGGTGTTCTTGGGAGCAGATGCTGCAGTGCACGTTGCCAGTACACTGGGTGGTATGGTGGCCAAAGGCCAGGCATTTGCTGCATTGGGTGTCAAGGCCAAAGGAAAGGTAGCCTTGCACCTTAAACTTCTTGCCAAAGAGGGAGAGGCCTCTGCTGAGGGCTTTATCAGTGGAGTCTTTGCCGGCAATGGTGAGGACCATGGTGGAGGCCAACTTGTCCTGACGTTGGGCCTGGGTGGTGAGCCACCTGGGGGGGCGTGGGAGGTGGGTGCCAGGATTGAAGGTCTCAATCTCAGCCTGAACAGTGTGGAAGTGGGAGGAGGTAGGGATGCCGTGAATGATGACCTTATGCCAGATTTCATCCTTTCTGAGGCCTGTGGCAGCGGGAATGGTGGCTCTGATTGCCTCTTCAATTGAAAAGTGATGGTGCTTGAGGACAGAGGCGGCAGGTGTATTATCCTTAGTGACTAGGAGGACATGGTGGTTGGTGGTGAACTCAATGTTGGCAATAAGCTGCTTGCCAATAGCAGTGTTGATAGCATCGCGGATAGTGAGGGTGTTGGTGTCATCAGGGAGGATGCTGCCATCTCTCTCTATGACAATGGTACGGTCGCGTTTGGTCAAAACAGCAGGCTTTGCAGTTTTGTTTGGTGAGGTGGTAGGGGGCTTAGCCAGGAGTGACTTGGCCAGCTTCTGGGCCCAGGTTTGCTGTTGTGGTGGTGGGGGGAGCGTGGTAGAGGTCTGGGTAGGGTGTTGTTGTTGTTGTTGAAGCTGGGCCTCTATGCGCGCAACTTGGCTGGTAAGGGTCTCAATTTGGAGTTGTAAGTCTTCAGTGTCCTGGATGTGACGTTCCTGAACCACCATGAGGTGCTGCTGGAAGGCTTGGAACATGCCCTCCAAGTTGGAGAGGCGAATTTCTCTGCCCAGAGCTGAAGTTCTCATGTCATCTGCGACACGTGTGGGCGTGAAGGGTTGGTGGCCAGTTGCTGTGGCATCAGACTGTTGTGGTGTGTGCGGGACAGGTACTGTGTCCACAGGAGAGGCAAGGCCTTCATCCATCTGGGTATCATCAGGCGAGGCTGGTGTTTGTGTGGGGAGTGGAGGGTTGAATGGTGTGGCAAGGGGGTTAGAACCCCCCCTTCCTTTGCCCTTACGTCTAGAACTAGACATCAAAGGATGTGGACAGGGACTCTGAAGATAGAAGTGATGGAAAACAAATAATAAGGGTAGATTTGTTGATGAAAAGTCTTTAAAGTGGGGGACGAGGCGGTGAGAAAAGGTGTTGGACCAATGAGGTGAGGGCTCGGCGAAAAATTTGGTGTGGTCTTTTTCTTTCGCTGTGGTTGTAACGGCAACGGAGTCCTACCGGCCACGCAAGATTCTTCGACCGTGACTTTCCCATCTGCCCTCACAACCCCGATGTCTGCGGCTGTTCGTCCAGCTTCCGCGACCCCTCCGCCAGTGCTTGTCCCACCGGCTCCCACAACTGTTGTGTCTGTGACAGTTCTTCCATCTTCCGCGACCCACCGCCATCGATTGTCCCGCCAGCTCCCACAACTCTTGTGTCTGCAACTTTTCGTCCGGCTCCCGCAACTCCCATGCCTGCGATTGTCCCATTGGCTCCGGCGGCACCTCCGTCTGAGACTGTTCCGGCCGATCCCGTGACTCTCACCACCCATCCTTCGGCAGCACCAGCGTCTCCCGGTTCCTCCATCGCCGTCCCGCAAAACACCCAAGCCTCACCGGGGCTCCGCCGTAGCAGCAGGCGCATGCCTAATAAAACCTGACTTCGCTTTTTTTCCAGTGTTTAGCAGTCTTCCCTTTGCTTTTGCTCTTCGTCAGATGTTCCCCTTTTTTACCGCCGTTTAGTTGTCTTTCCCTTTGCATTTGCTATGCAAACCATGTTTGTTCCCTTTATTTGCTAGCGTTTGAATATCTTTCTGTTACTTTTGCTTTGAAATTCGCGCTTGTTCATCATCTAGTTTTGCTGGATCCCCATACTAGTACTACTCTATGTTTCTCCTTTGATATCAATTTTTTTTGTCTTGTTTTTTCTTTGGGATCCGCATTGTTTCGTTATTGGGATTTCCGAAATGTTAGCCAGTCCATGATACGGTAGTAATGTTACCATTGGACACCCTTACGTCGTACTCCTACTGTAGCTGTTTCGACCTCTCATGCCTAGTCTGATAGTAGTAATAGCCTTAGTCCCCCTTGCATTAGCGTCGAGTACTGGCACTTATCGAACCGGCTCATCTCACATTGCTAGTCGCTTAATGGCCCAGCGCCGCCTGAATGACATTGCGATTGGGCAGCTCCGCCCAAATTATTACACCTGTTCAACACCTGAAGATGAGATTAACTACTGCTGCGCGTTATTTCGCATAGCATGTGGCTTGCCGGCAATATTTGTCGCTAACAAACACCGTTTGTAGCTAGATTTTACCACGCCGTCTAATTTAGGGATAACTGGGTTTAGTCTACCGCAAAAGTCGCACCAGGGTCTGAGAGCCTTGAACACCCGACACTGGAGAACGTAAATCTATCTGTAAATTCAAGTCAAGAACTTGAAGATACTACCTTAACATGAAAACCGGACCTCGTTTATACGAAGACATGGCTACAGTTATGAGTCCTTCATTATCTTTAATTCTCCAAAGCTAGAATCTTCTCTCATGCGAAATTTATGAATATCCATTTAGCGAACATGGTGTAGAAAACTCACCAGGCATCTTGGTGCAAGAAAAACATTTGATCAAATCCCCAGTGATAGTTGGTGATTCCACAGACACAAACGCCAGCCAGACTAGTATGTCTTAACATATAAGATCCCACGCATCATATTTGACACTATAAAATCAAACAAACACTTCATCCACAACAGACTCGACCTTCACACTACTTACCTGTGTCCGGAATCCTCACTTACTTGATATTTACTGACCTGTTACAGGATGCACAAGTAACATCAAACAAATACACAGAGTCAGCCAATCCCCCGAGTAGGCATTTCAAATGGACATAAACGGGACGTCAGATCAGACACCGTGGGATCAGGGAAAACAATGTCAGCGACACAGCAACACGAGTCCGTCAGTTCTCAAAGTACACTTTCCAACACAGAACGCCTACGCCGTAATCCGTCTCCGCTAGCAATATTAAGCATACAGCTAGGAAGACTGCCAAAGCATGCACGGAGGAGCACAACAAAGACCACTGCATATAATGCACAAGTGACAGAACCGGAAGGACAAGAAGATACGGAACTGGTCTATCTAAGTGACGGAACCATTGACGAGTACCAAAACTCACGTGGATCCGATGAGAGAGAATCAGACTCGGAACCCGACCCTGAAGAGATTGATACTGCAGATATCAATTCATCGCGATGGCCTGGTGTGTCCCAAGCTACCAGCCGACCACGATATCATCGCTCAACAGTCCTGATTTCCACCATCCCCAGATCACAGCTGACTAATCCGATGCAGCGGACACCCGCCGCACGTCCCCAAATAATTCGGGGCAGGGTGTAACGTTCCTAGTTCGTGTTTAACTGATAGCGACGGGCAACGATACTTCTCTCCTTCGTTATAACTTTAGTAGATATAACAGTTCTTAGATCCATTGATCTACGTTATCACCGTTCGTCGGATAACACCTGTTAAATCCTAACTAAGATAGCTTCACCTTATATAGGCTCTTGAGAAATGTGTCGGATGTGCAAACGTGATAAGAGCGTAAAGATGTTTTATTCGTAAAGTAATAAGTAAGGAAATTACTTCGAACAAAGTGTGAAGAGCCAATCTTCCTCGGTCGTCTCAACCTCCTTATATAGTGCTCTTCCGCAAACCCTAACCCTGATGACTCACAAGCGTGAGCCTCGCGAAAAGCCTTACCAAAGTCATATGACTCAAATGAGTCACACGCGCGAGACCCATGACTCATAATCGAGCCATGTGCGAAACATAACAAATCATAACATAAACAAGTCATATGACTCAAATGAGTCATACGCGCGAGACCCATGACTCATAATCGAGTCATGTGCGAAACATAACAATTCATAACATAAACAAGTCATATGACTCAAATAAGTCATACGTGCGAGACCCATGACTTATAATCGAGTCATGTGCGAAACATAACAAATCATAACATAAACAAGTCATATGACTCAAGCGAGTCATATGCGCAAGACCCATGACTCGTAATCGAGTCATGTTCAAAATCCTGAGCTACTTGTCACATCCGTGACACAGGGCGTATAGTCCCCAACATTCCTGTCATCGAGCATACCAAGGTTTTCATCAACGCACACCAGCGGCAGTGCTCCTGCGTCTGGTATCAGGAGCTCTAGTCTAGCCGGTGCCATAAGCGTATAGTCAGGCGACAGCTGGATTGGAGCTAATTCTCGACGGAATCTAGTAACGGGCGCAGTGCGGGCTACATTGCAGTTCACGAAGTCGCTTATGCTGCAGTACACTCTTCCAAGATCCACTCCCGAATACAGTTTCTTTGACAGGCCAGGTTCTGAAGGTCTGAGCTGCTGCTCTTGACGGGAGTGTAGGTAGTGAACACGAGGGACCTTCAGAGCAGTGCATAAATTTAGTAAGTCAACTCGGTTGGGCTTGATGCGACACGTTGCAGTATATCGTACTAATGTGGAAAGGTAAGACAAAAGCATTCCAGGGTACACTCATAGTTCGTATACCATATAAAGAACAACATCATAAAGTTATACGAACTGCCGGAAGATTCGAGTGCGACCGCGCGCAGGATGGATTATCTGCTCGAACAGGACAGGTTCATGTGTGACCCGCGAGGGTACGAGGTTCGTTGGACACGCCCAGCTGCTCCAGAGTGACCACTGACTATCATGATTGAGCTCGATGCAGAATCTGACACTGCAATTCGTTGCGCCACATCTTCCAGATGCAATCTATGGTAAGTACTTCGCCGGTAAGAAAATGCTTGGTATTGTCGATCCCGACCTTTTGGGGTGGATTAACGGGACTATGATCTGCTTGACGTACGCCATGATCCGTCACACACTCGGCCCATGGAAAACAGGAATATATTAGGAGCCAAGAAACTTCAAGCCAGAGGCGGCTGGAGGTAGCGGTCTGCTAATCTGCTAATATTTGATGCGACTACGCAGCTAACCAGTCACTGAATGCGAAAGACCTTTTCGCTCGGCAGAAAAAGATATGGGCCAACTGCCCACCATGGATTCAGGAAAATATTCTGGGAAGTATATGTGGGGCAATAAAGAATAGGGTTGAGCAGGTTCACGGGGTGCAACAAGAACGGCGCAAAGGATATGATGACGATTGGGAGGCACTGGGTGCAGAGCTCGAGGGTCGGATCACCAACCCGCCGCCATCAGAGCCGGTAGGCTAACAGACTAATGTGCGTAACTCGGGCTTGCAGCAAGCATGGGAATGCGGGAATGATTCTCAGGAAACGGACATCTTCTTTGATGACAGCCAGACGTCGATTGCACGGGCTCTGGCGGTTCTTGAATCGGAACCCCCTAGTCAGGATGACACACACGAGCAGACAGTTGGACCGATATCGCCCAGCTTCGTGGGCCGTTCATTATCTCGTTGACTGTCGCTTAGCCTGGAGGCATCTCAGGAAGGCGCCACATTGCCCGCTGGCATTTGTGATCGTCAGCCTGACATTAACGAGCAGGAGGGTAATGGGATCTCTGGTGCAGGAAATTGGGCGGGAAATGGAGTCGTGACGAGCAGCATGTAAATATAAGTATTACAGCTAGCAATAGTTTTCATGAATTGTGATGTAAACGCAATACACATAGGAGTACAATAATGAATCAAAGGCAGCTATCAGGAAGATATCTGGGCGACCTCTAAAGAAGAAGCATAATCGACGGAGGGGATTGAGAATATTTCATCGTACATCTGATCAGATCCGGCGCATCTCCAGACGTGAGATGGAGCACACAGAACGAGAGGACTACGTGAAAGTAAAATCTGGAGACAAGAGCTATACCAAGCGAGGATCGTGATGCCGGGAATACTAGGCAGAGAGAATCAGGACAACCAGGTGGACGCCGCGCAACGCCAAAATGGAGGCTAGTAGCATCGGAGAATTGTGATGCCGCAGTGCAGGAGCAGAGGTTATCAGGACATAAGCAAGCAAAGAAGGGATGACCAGGCGCAGCACGCAAGCCAGATACTTAGTCGGGACGGGGGGGGGAGCGAGAGGGTATCCTCAGGGTGGAACAGTAGCTAAGGAGGTCGGAGGTCTGAACGCAACAGCCAAGGATCAGTCGTTCACAGGACGCAGGGGACGTAAGGGTCAATGTCTGGGCGTCGTGCAACGCAAAGTAGGACATGACATCTAACCGACGTTGCGTCCTGATTAACAATTAGCCTTTTGAGTGTCCTGTGCATCAGACGCATGGAACACAAAGGACTCAGGTAATCTTTTTTGCTGATGTTCCTCAAAATTTCCCCCAACACTCCTGTACTACTAATCCTTATATCAACATCCTATAATTTACAATGGATGATAAGAGTATTCACAAAGAATTCTTTTAGACTCCGTTGCCGGTACAACCACAGCGAAAGAAAAAACCACACCAAATTTTTCGCCGAGCCCTCACCTCATTGGTCAACCACCAATTGTCACCGCTTCACCGATCCCTCTTCCCCACTGTTACAGACAAATCACCCCACTTTATTTGTTATTCCATCACCCCTATCAACTGAGTCCCTCATACAACCCCCTTGATGTCACGCAGACCCTTGGGCAAGGGTAGGGGTGGCAAGAACCCTCTTGCCAGCCCTGTTCACCTACCAGAATCCCACCAGACCAAAGGAACATCAATCCTCCCTACCTCGCCTGACGACACCCAAATGGAAGAGGACGTCTCTTCCCCTGTCCAGACAGTCACACCTCCACCAGATTCAGAAGATGCCTGGGAAAAGGCAGTCAATGAACACATCACCTATCTGCAAGAGGAACTACAAACCATGAAGACCTGCTACTGCGAGCTCAAGGATACCCTCAAAGCCATGAAAGCACACATGCTGGTAGTGCAGGAACGACACATTACAGACACCAAAGACCTCCAAGCCAAAGTGGCAACCCTTACCTCTCAAGTCGCTCACCTTGTTGCTCAACTACAACATAGCAACACCACCTTCGCGAACACCCAACCCCCCCCACCCAGCCACCAAAGCAAACCTGGGCCCAGAAAGCGGCCAGGACCCTCCCTAGCAAGCCCCCAGCATACTCGCTAAACAAAGCTGGAACTGCTCCAGTTTTAACCAAACGCGACTGTACCATTATCGTTGAGAGAGATGGCACAGCACTCCCTGACGATATTAACACCCTCACTATAAGGAACGCTTTCAACACTGCAATCAAGAAACCTGTTATTGCAACCATTGAGTTCACCCCCAACCACCATGTCCTCCTCCTCACCAAGGACACCATCACGGCTGCCCAAGTCCTCATGCAACACAGAACAGCAATTGAGCAAACAGCAAGATCCACCATACCTGCCGCAACTGGCCTCAGACAGGATGAAGTCTGGCATAAGGTCATCATACACGGCATCCCCACCACTGTTCCGTCCACTCCTGAGGGATTCAACACTGTCAAGTCAGAGATTGAGGAGTTCAACACTGGCAATCACCTTCCCCACCCCCGCAGGTGGCTCACCACTGAAACCTAATGTACCGGCAAAGCAGCATCCACAATGGTTATCAGTATTGCTGGTAAGGACAACACAGACAAAGCCCTCAATAGAGGCCTCTCTCTCTTAGGTAAGAGGTTTAAGGTTCAGCACTACCTTTCCTTTGGCCCTGACACCCAGTGTTCCAGATGCCTTGCCTGTGGACACCATCCCACTCAGTGTACCAGTACTACCTACTGTGCTACTTGCACCTTGGAGCACCCTACCTACCTCCACACCTGCGGCAGATCAGATTGTCTCACCAAAGGCAAACCATGTCTCCATACCATCATGAAATGCAAGAACTGCGGTAAACCCCACATGGCAACCTGCAAGGAGTGTCCAACCTACCTTGCTGCAAACCAGGTGGCTGCTGAGAGGCGGACAAAGGCAACTTAGGTTTTCTCTTACATGTATTTCTTTTATTATTTATGAGTTAGGCGGTTGGCAAGGTGAAGGATTGCCTTTTGTTCATTATGGCGGATGGCCGTCTACCCACTTAAAAGCTGCAAAAAACATTTAGGAGACGGACACGATTGACGGAGATGGTTTCCTCTAAGGTAGTTGCCACTTCGGACTCCGTTGCCGTTACAACCATAGCGAAAGAAAAAAACCATACCAAATTTTTCGCCGAGCCCTCACCTCATTGGTCCAACACCTTTTCTCACCGCCTCGTCCCCCACTTTAAAGACTTTTCATCAACAAATCTACCCTTATTATTTGTTTTCCATCACTTCAATCTTCAGAGTCCCTGTCCACACCCTTTGATGTCTAGTTCTAGATGTAAGGGCAAAGGAAGGGGGGGTTCTAACCCCCTTGCCACACCATTCAACCCTCCAATCCCCACACAAACACCAGCCTCGCCTAATGATACCCAGATGGATGAAGGCCTTGCCTCTCCTGTGGACACAGTGCCTGTCCCGCACACACCACAACAGTCTGCTGCCACAGCAACTGGCCACCAACCCTTCACGCCCACACATGTCGCAGATGACATGAGAACTTCAGCTCTGGGCAGAGAAATTCGCCTCTCCAACTTGGAGGGCATGTTCCAAGCCTTTCAGCAGCACCTCATCGTGGTTCAGGAATGTCACATCCAGGACACTGAAGACTTGCACCTCCAAATTGAGACCCTTACCAGCCAAGTTGCGCGCCTAGAGGCCCAGCTTCAACAACAACAACAACACCCTACCCAGACCTCTACCACGCTCCCCCCACCACCACAACAGCAACCCTGGGCCCAGAAGCTGGCCAAGTCACTCCCGGCTAAGCCCCCTACCACCTCACCAAACAAAACTGCAATGCCTGCTGTTTTGACCAAACGCGACCGTACCATTGTCATAGAGAGAGATGGCAGCATCCTCCCTGATGACACCAACACCCTCACTATCAGCGATACTATCAACACTGCTATTGGCAAGCAGCTTATTGCCAACATTGAGTTCACCACCAACCACCATGTCCTCCTAGTCACTAAGGATAATACACCTGCCACCTCTGTCCTCAAGCACCATCACTTTTCAATTGAAGAGGCAATCAGAGCCACCATTCCCGCTGCCACAGGTCTCAGAAAGGATGAAATCTGGCATAAGGTTATCATTCACGGCATCCCTACCTCCTCCCACTTCCACACTGTTCAGGCTGAGATTGAGACCTTCAATCCTGGTACCCACCTCCCACGCCCCCCCAGGTGGCTCACCACCCAGGCCCAACATCAGGACAAGTTGACCTCCACCATGGTCCTCACCATTGCCGGCAAAGACTCCACTGATAAAGCCCTCAGCAGAGGCCTCTCCCTCTTTGGCAAGAAGTTTAAGGTGCAAGGCTACCTTTCCTTTGGCCTTGACACCCAATGCAGCAAATGCCTGGCCTTTGGCCACCATACCACCCAGTGTACTGGCAACGTGCACTGCAGCATCTGCTCCCAAGAACACCCTACCCACCTCCATACCTGCGGCAAGTCAGATTGTCCTACTAAGGGCAGAGCCTGTCTTCACACTACCATTCAGTGCTCCAACTGCGGCGAGCCCCACCAAGCAACATTCAAAGCGTGCAAAACCTACCTGGCGGCACAGCAAGCAGCAACTGAGAGGAGGACCAGGGCTGTTTAGTTTTTGTACTTTTGTTTCCTGTATTTGTTAGGCTTTAGGCGGGTGGGAGGATTTCTTTTGTAAAAGGGGTCGTTAGCGTTATGACAGGGGGTCCAATCAAAAGTTGCTACTAACATTTAGGAGACGGATATCAGGGACCAGGTGCGGGTGGCGTGCCATTTTGTATGTTAGTTGCCGCTTCATAGCCTCTGGCTGCATAAGCATAATGAGATATAATAATAATAATAATTGTGTGGCCGGTGTTTCGAGACGCTGGTCACAACTCACGAGGGAGTCGACCGTGGGGGTGTCCAGGTTTGCCTGCCGACGGGGTCAGGTAGTCAGTGATCCAAGGGTGTTGTGGGATCAGGTTCACAAGACTCTGGACCCTCTCAAGCTCGGACGGGTTGGAGGGGCTGGGGTATGCACTGGTGGCCTGATGGGGGGGGCGGAGGGGTCTTGAGGGACCGGGCGCATCCGGTTCATTGTCTTATATCTGCTATTAGCTATGGACTTTCCTCCATAACTTGAACTTCAGGGAACTTACCTCCTCGATATTGGGACGGGTGGTGGGGCGAGTGAGGCGGGGAAGGCGGTGTAGTCTCGAGGGACCAGACGCATCCGGTTCGTTATCCTATATCTCCTATTAGTGGCGGAGCTTTCTTGATAACTGGATTTTCGGAAAACTTACCTCATAAACGTAAAGACAGGTAGGGCGGGTGGGGCCCACTAGGCGGCGGGGTCTTGGGAGGCCAGATGTCTCCGGTTCGTCATCCTATATCTGCTATCAGCGATGGAGTTTTATTGATAAGTTGAATTTTGGGGAACTTATCTCGGTGACCTCATGACGGGTGGTGGGGCGGGTGGGGCGCGCCAGGCGGCGGGGTCTCGGGAGGCGCGACGTCTCCGGTTCGTCCTCCTATATCTTCTATTAGCGACCGAGTTTTATTGACAAGTTCAATTTTGGAGAACTTACCCTGTCGACCTCAAGACAGGTGGTGGGGTAGGTCGGGTGAGCTAAGCGGCGAAATCTCGCGGGGCCAGGCGCACTGAGTTCGTTGTCTTATATCTGCTATTAGTAACCGTGTTTTCTTGAATACAGGAATTTTGGGTAACGTACTTGGTCGCGATTGCGACGGGTGGTAAGATGTGCGGAGCGAGTGGAGCGGCGGAGTCGAGAGGGGCGCGGGGTATCCGGTTCCGCTTCCTGTTTATGTGATTAGTTACCGAGTTATCAAAAATCTAGATGCGCAAAGGAACTTACGTCGTCAATAACAATTGCTTCCCCGCAGACAGGCCTCGCAGGAACTTCAGACTCTTTGGCTGACGAGGCCGAAGAGTCTTCCCCCTCCTCCGCCTCCACCTCCTCCGCCTCCTCCGCCTCCACCCCCTCCGCCTCCTCCGCCTCCGCCCACTCCTCCTCCCCTTCCTCCCCCCCCCCCTCCTCTGCCCCCCCACTGATATCTCCAGCAAACCAACAGCGATCCCAGACCTCGATGTCAAAAAGGGTTATCTGCCATTGGCCGGCTCTGGAGTCTGGTCTCCGTCCGCCCCGTCAGCCGGGCATGGCTCCAAGACCATAAGGTCAAGGGGGTCCTTGCCATCGTTAGCGAGGACCCACACCCGGACATCTTCATCTGTATTTAAAAAGATAAGATCCCTGAGCAGGAGAGGCTCGGTGGGCGCATGGCTAAGTACACGTGCGCCCTGACCAGTGGCCCCTAGGAGATATCGGGGGCACCCCATTTCATCGCACACACATTGCCTCCTGACTACACTGAGCACCTCTTTGTTGCTCGCTGATTCCATGACACCCTAGGCGATTCCCAGGTCAGGGTCTTTGGAACACCAGGGGCAGCCAAGGAACGGGTGGCCATCTACATGCGCACATGTCCGGCGAACGATATGGACCCGTATTGCCCACGGGTAATACGGTGAGGAGCAATTGGGTTTGGGCGCTGATAACAAGTGTTAGTCCAGAGATAACAGAAAAAAGATGGACAGTGATACTTACCCGGAGTTCCCTCCTCCGTGGCCACCACTGCCGGCTCCGCGAAAGAGGCTCGTTTGTCATCTGGAGTTTCTGGGTCAAGTCCGGGACCAAGATTCTCAGATGATGTTCGACTTCCTCTACGTCGTCGGTCAGGTGCTTGTTTTACACCAGCTCAATCCGGCTTTTGACTGGCGGAAGGGAGCGGGCAAACGTAACGACTGACTCCAATTGTGGGTCGGTCAACCAGTGGAGCTCCGAGGAGCGCCTCGCCATGAAGCCCCGGACAGACTCGCGTTACGTTCTATAGTGAGCGGTGTTGGCGCGAGGGTCCGGGAACCCACACCAGCTCTTGGTGTAGGCGATTTCGCCATTGCGCCCCCTAATTGAAGTAAGAGATATAGTTTTACTATATCAAACAAGTGCATACATTGGAAGATTTTCACTTACTGGGAGTCCTCCACGGCCGGCTCAAAGGGGAGGTTATCCGCTGTGTCTCCACGCAAACTGCAGCATTTACTGTGCCCACTGTCGAGAGGTTGGGCTGCGGGGCGTTTCCCTCTATTAGGAGCACTTTCGTGACCTTGGGCAGCTGGGCGTCTGCAATTGTGTTAGTAAAGATCAGTAGACAAGGATTGGATGGCTGGTACCTCTGGGTTTGCGATGGTAGTCCTTGAGACCTTTGTGGCGCCATTCGACTTAAGTGAGGGACAGAGGATGGTAAAGTGGTTGGCGTGAGAGCCATAGAGGTGGGCCCCGGGCCTAAGACTGAAAGACGTTGATATGTTCGTCAGGGGGGGTTGTAGTGCGAGTCGTAGAGATAGGCGCTGGGCCGAAGACAGGGAGAGGTTGACATGGTCGTCGAGGTGTGTGTTCGCAGTGCGAGTCGTGGACGTGGGCCCAGGGCCGAAGACCGAAAGAGGTTGCTATGGTTGTGGAAGGGGGGGTCGCAGTGCGAGTCGTGGATGTGGGCCCCGGGCCGAAGACTGAAAGAGGTTGATATTGTCGAGGGGGCAGTTGGCAGTGCTAGTCGTGGACGTGGGCCCCGGGCCTAAGACTGAAATAGGTTGATATGGTCGTCAAGGGGGTGGGTCGCAGTGCGAGTCGTGGATGAGGGCCCCAGGCCGAGACTGAAAGGGGTTGATATCATTGTCAGGGGCGCGGGTCCCAGTGTGAGATGTGGTTGTGGTTGAGAGGGGAGAAGGCAGAAAGATGTTGATATGATCGTCAACGGGGGGTCGGAGTTCGAGTCGTAGACATGGGCCCCCGGCCGAAGACACGGAGAGGTTGATATGGTCGTCAAAGTGGGGGGTTGCAGTGTGAGATGTGGCCGTAGTTGTTGAGAGGGGAGAAGGAAGAAGGACGTTGCTGTTGTGGTGGGAGAGAAGTCAGAAAGGCATCGCTGTTGTCATGGAAGACCCTGAGGGGGGGCGGTGGAGGTTTCTGATACAAACAACGCTGAACAGGAACACGGAAACACGCTTGTGACGTCTTTGTACGTCGCGGGACAACTCTACTCCTTTCGTAGACTACGGGTATCTATGGCTAGGAAATGAATGAAATTAAATTTTTTTGAGTAAACTAGTAGATAGATCTAAAGCACTAAATACATGTACTGAAATTGTAAACATATCGTGAAGCACGAATGGGGTCCTTCGGTATCTACACTAAGAGGGCGGATACCATAAGTGTTCGAGGCGCACTGTAGTCCGATGCCAAGAGACATCACCTGCACTTGAAAACTTTGAGCCATACTAGTCCTAACCTAACTCCAGAACAGGGTTATCGTTCACATCAACATCGGTCCGTGTGTTCCGCCCGGCACCACCGGTATTAATCTGGCCCGCTGTGGGATCTCGTTCGCGACTCATATTCAATACGCCGTCTTCGGCACAATAGGGGCGCCCCCTCAGTGGGGGCGTTTATTGCCGATTGTCTCCTTCGTCGGGGTAACAATACACCAAGAGATCTAACGGGTCCTGCTCCACTACATTGGAGAGCAGCCAGGTGCGTATCGTTTCACTATCCTGGATGAAGACATAATCCAATGAGGATAGCGGTTGTGGTGACAACTGGTGGAGCGCCTGGCTTCCTTCACCCGTGGCGCCCAGCATAGAGCGAACGCGGTGGACAGGTATGAATCTCATAACCAAGTACCACAATCCGCGAATATCAGATGAATCTGACTCACCAAACCTTATTCCGGAGATGTGCGGGGGTTACCAATTTAGCACTCGACAGTCAGGCGGAAATTCCACCACCCGCCTGTCTGAGCCCCTCCGACCGGCAGCGCGGATTGACGGCTGGACCCAAACTATACGCACCGCCCGTGGGTGCCCCAGTAGTGCCTTCCAATCTATATTTTCTTAGTAAGTGGAGACTCAATTCCAACAGCTGATAGGAAAATAAACTAACCTGTTTGCATACTATATAATGTCTGTCGCGTGACTCCTTTTACCCTCTGTCAGGCTTCATAAACGTCGGTGTCGTCAGGACCCTGTTCGACGGCTGCGACGGCTGCGGCGGTGCGATTACCATCTCCATGTTTCTTGTCGGTCGGCACAGAATAGCAGTCGGTATCATCTTGATCTTATTCCGCAGTTGCGACACCTCTGGGGCAGCTCGATTCAACGCGAATCTTTTTGACAGTTGGTCTAGAATAGTCGTCGGGGTCGTCAGGACCATCTTCAACTGCTGCAACACCTTCGGCGGCGCATTTACCATCGGGAAATTTCTTGTTGGTCGGCGCAGAACAGAGGTCAGTATCCTCTAGATCTTCTTCCGCAGTTGCGAGACCTCTGGAGGAGCTCAATTCAACGCGAATCTTTGTGACAGTTGGTCTAGAATTGATACCAGGGTTGCCAGGACCATCTTTGACAGCTGCGACACCTGCGGCGGCACGATTACCATCCCGATGTTTCTTGTTAGTCGCAGCAGAATAGAGGTCAGTATCATCTAGATCTTCTTCAGCAGTTGTGTCACCTCTGGAGGAGCCTGATTGAACGCGAATCTTTTTGACAGTTGGTCTAGAATAGACATTGGTGTCATTGGCACCCTCTTTGATAGCTGTGACACCTCCGGCGGTGTGTTTACCATCATGACGATTCTTGTCGGTTGGTGCAGAACAGAGGTCTGCATCATTCTCAGCAATTTCAGCATATGGAGCACCTTTCGGCCCAGGAGCTTGTGGTGAATTGACACCCCATACAGCTGGGGCAACCATCAGCAATAAGATCTCTTCAACCAGCACTTGCTCCGGGACGCACCCACACAGTCTCCAAGACCCCCGCAAAAATTTTCTCAACAACCAGCTCTCCTCCAGTTTCCTCCACAGAGAATCCTGTTTAATAAACCACTTAGAACCCTTTTACAAATTTTCAGACCTTAATGCCCACTTTTACCCCTATCTTGGCACAATGTCTTCATTTTACCCCTATTTCGACCCCTGAAAATTGGACTTCAGGCCACTATACCTACAGATTTTGAGCTCTTGCTCTATAACTTTCACTGACTCTTCCTGAGTCTGCTCTGGTCTATCTGATAGGTTTTCAGCTAAGTTGCTCTTCTTTTACACTTTCTGCTGTGGTTTATTTCATTGCCTGCCTTCTTTGTTTACATTTTGATATTTCCTTTTTCACCCCTGAGTTGCATATTTGGTTGCCTTGTCAACCACCACATATCTTATCTGTACCCCACCAGCAACCAATTTACTTAGCAATTTTCGCATTTTTCACCCTTTATGTCTGTTCATCCACCACTTTCTTCAGTATCCTCTCAGGTGCCCTTGAATGATGCCAATACTTTGTATTCATCATCCCCCATTGTACCCAGTACTCCCCCTGGTAGAAAGCCTCCAGCTGCTCCTCTCAGTGTGACCAGAGTTAGAGGACACAGGAGGAGTACTCCACTTTCTTCCTCCATTTCTCCCCCATTTCCTAATCTTTGCACTATGAGTCCTCCAGCCCCTACCTCTGCCCAGAGGGATAGACCTGTCATATTTGAAGGCCTACTCCATGATATCGTTAAACATATACAGGAACACCAGGGACTTTTCAGTCCATCTGAAGAGGACTTTCTCAACTACTTACTTCTCTCCATCAGCAACTATCCCGATAAACACATTCCTGATGCAGCCTCTCTTCAGCCCATATCCTCTTCTCCAATTCCAGAGGCAATTGAAGCTAGGTTGACTAAACAGGTGGAGACCTTAACCCATATACTCACCAGACTTGACAAACTCACAACTCCTACTCCCTCTACACATATCCCTAACCCCCAACCTGTAAAGAAGACTTGGGCTAAGATGTTTGAACAGGCTGCTCCTATTACTGCATCCATTACTCTCAAGGCCTCCAAAAAGCGCCCAGATCCTACCCCAGAGCCAGAGAGAACACTCATTCTCAAGCCTATCAACCCACCTACCAACTTGAACCCACTCCTGATCAGAGACTCAATCAACAATGCTTTGGCCCAGGCAAAACTGAATATTACTATTGTTCTTGTCAGACTCTCAGTCAATAATAACATAGTAATTGAGGTGAAGTCAGGTCACACTGCTGCTGAACTCAAAGAGAAGGAAAGTGTCGGGAAACATCTTATCCCAGGCGTACAGGAGGTGGTTGTCAGAGAAAGATGATACAAACTGGTGGCCCACTCTGTTGCTACTGACATGATTGTGGCAGAAAGTGAGGAGAAGCAGATGATAGCCTTCAAGGAGGACATTGAAGCCTATAATACAGATATTCAACTTGCTGCCCCACCCAGATGGCTAACTAGACCTGAGGCTAGAGTAGGAAAGTTGCACTCCTCCCTTGTTCTTTCCTTCAAAACTCTGAGAGAATTGAAATTTGCACTAAGAAGCCAACTTGTGATAGCAGGAACTTCAGTCAAGACTTCAGAGTTTGTTGACATCAGACCCACCACTCAGTGCAGAAACTGTCAGAAGTTTGGACACTATCAGAGAACTTGCAGACATCCTACCAAGTGCCAGCTATGTTCAGGTGACCATGCTAGTAGCCTCCACAGATGTTCTACCTGCCAGTCCACTAAGGAATGTTCCCATTCTCTGCTCAAATGTGCTAACTGTGAGGGCTCTCACAAATCTACTGATCTTAGGTGTGAGGTATACAGGAACTTAGTCAGGAAACCAGAACTCCCTACCACTGACAATCCTTCCCATTCCTTATGAGAGGCAAACCACTAACTATTATCCAGCTTCTTTGCACTTACAGATCTGACCTTCTTCCTCACCTTGATGGTGATGTTCTACCAATTCAAATTCTTGCAGGAAAAGAAAAGTTTACCTTATGGAATATCTATAATGAAAGTAAAAAGCTGACACCTAACTCTAGGCCAATCTACACTATGGACAGAACTCTGCACCAGCTGCATATCCCTCAACATTCCATCATATGTGGGGACTTCAATGCCCATTACAGCTTATGGAATTCAGCAGTTCAGAAAGAAATCAGAGGTGAGGTTCTTGTAGATTGGTTTAGAGCTAACAACTGTGATCTAGTCAACCACCCTGATGTCTCTACTTATAACTACAGACAAGGAACTGGAAGCTCAATATTGGATCTCACACTGGCAACACGGGATATATGTGATAGAGTTTTGGACTGGGCTATGGATGAGGATGCTCATACAGGGAGTGATCATGAAGTGGTGATTATTATTATTATTATAATTCATTATGCTTATGGAGCCAGAGGCTATGAAGCGGCAACTAACATACAAAATGGCGCGCCACCCGCGCCTGGTCCCTGATATCCGTCTCCTAAATGTTAGTAGCAACTTTTGATTGGACCCCCTGTCATAACGCTAACGACCCCGTTTTACTAATGAAATCCTCCCACCCGCCTTAAGCCTAACAAATAAAACAAACGAAATACAAGTAAGAGGAAACCTAATTAGCCTTTGTCCGCCTCTCAGCAGCTACTTGGTTTGCCGCCAGGTATGTTGCACACTCCTTGGAGGTTGCCATGTGGGGTTCGCCGCAGTTCTTGCATTTGATGATGGTATGGAGACATGGTTTGCCTTTGGTGGGACAATCTGATCTGCCGCAAGTGTGGAGGTAGGTAGGGTGCTCCAAGGTGCAAATAGCACAGTAGGTAGTACCGGTACACTGGGTGGGGTGGTGTCCAAAGGCAAGGCATCTGGAACACTGGGTGTCAGGGCCAAAGGAAAGGTAGCGTTGAATCTTAAACCTCTTGCCAAAGAGAGAGAGGCCTCTATTGAGGGCTTTATCCGTGTTGTCCTTACCAGCAATAGTGATAACCATTGTGGAAGCCGCTTTGCCGGTACGTTGGGATTCAGTGGTGAGCCACCTGGGGGGGCGGGGAAGGTGGATGCCAGTGTTGAACTCTTCAATCTCTGACTTGACTGTGTTGAATCCTTCAGGAGTAGAGGGAACAGTGGTGGGGATGCCGTGGATGATGACCTTATGCCAGACTTCATCCTGTCTGAGGCCAGTAGCGGCAGGTATGGTGGATCTTGCTGTTTCCTCAATTGCTGTTCTGTGTTGTTTGAGGACTTGGGCAGCCGTGATGTTGTCCTTGGTAAGGAGGAGGACATGGTGGTTTGGGGTGAACTCAATGGTTGCAATAAGAGGCTTCTTAATTGCAGTGTTGAAAGCGTTTCTGATGGTGAGGGTGTTGATGTCATCTGGGAGTGCTGTGCCATCTCTCTCAATGACAATCGTACGGTCGCGTTTGGTCAAAACTGGAGCAGTGGCAGTTTTGTTTGGTGAGTGTGCTGGGGGCTTGCTAGGGAGGGTTCTGGCCGCTTTCTGGGCCCAGGTTTGCTGTGGTGGCTGGGTGGGAGGGGGTTGGGTGTTCGCGAAGGTGGTGTTGCTATGATGTGGTTGAGCAACAAGGTGCGCGACTTGAGAGGTAAGGGCTGCCACTTTGGCTTGAAGGTCTTTGGTGTCTGTAATGTGTCGTTCTTGCACTACTAGCATGTGTGCTTCCATGGCTTTGAGGGTATCTTTGAGTTCGCAGTAGCAGGTCTTCATGGTTTGTAGTTCCTCTTGTAGATAGGTGACGTGTTCATTGACTGCCTTTTCCCAGGCATCTTCTGAATCTGGTGGGGGTGCGACTGTCTGGACAGGGGAAGGGGTATCCTCTTCCATCTGTGTGTCGTCAGGCGAGGTGGGGAGGATTGATGTTCCTCTGGTCTGGTGGGATTCTGGTAGGTGAAAGGGGCTGGCAAGAGGGTTCTTGCCACCCCTACCCTTGCCCAAGGGTCTGCGCGACATCAAGGGGGTTGTATGAGGGACTCAGTTGATAGGGGTGATGGAATAACAAATAAAGTGGGATGATTTGTCTGTAAAAGTGGGGAAGAAGGATGGGTGAAGCGGTGATAATTGGTGGTTGACCAATGAGGTGAGGGCTCGGCGAAAAATTTGGTGTGGTTTTTTCTTTCGCTGTGGTTGTAACGGCAACGGAGTTCCATGAAGTGGTGAGATTCTCCCTTGTACTTGATACTGACAGCTTAGTACCTAGTCCTATGAGCAACAAGTTCAACTGGCAGAGAGCAGACTGGCATTCTTTTGAATCTACTCTACAACAATTAATGGCTAAGTCTTCATCATCCTTGAACTCATATCTGATATCTGGTACTACTGATGGATTAGACCAGGCAGCCCTGTTACTTAAAAATTCAATCCTAGATTCTCTCAACCACCATGTTCCTCTCAGCAAACCCTGTTCCAGATCCAAGAGGTGGTGGACTACTGAGTTAACTCATCTGAGGCAGGATATGTCTAGAAAGCATAGAAAGTGGAAATCTGACAGACAAGAGTGCTACCATACTGACTACAAGAGATCTAGGAACTTCTACTTTGAAAGAATCAGAGAAACTAGGGGTCAGTGTTGGAAGTCATTTCTGCAAACTGCCCAAGGTCAAGACATTTTCACAGCAGCTAAGTACACCAGACCTACTATGTCCTTGAATACTGCTACACTATCTCTTAATGGACAATTTGCTACTCACTTTGAGGACAAATGTCACATGTTCAGAACTTGCATGTTTCCAGACCCACCTCCCAGCAATTCTCACTTCAACATGGAAGATAGTCAAACCGATGAGTGTTTTCCTTGGCCTGAAATTACTGACTCTGAGGTGAAGAATGAAATCTTCAAGTCAGCTCCCAACAAAGCACCTGGTCCTGATGGAATCAACTTTCTCTGCTTGAGGCATGTGTATCAGGCAATTCCCACTCCACTTACTGCACTGTTCAAAGTGCTGCTGAAAATAGGTTACCATCCACACTGCCGGAGAGAAGCAACTGGAGCCATAATTAGAAAACCTAACAAGCCAGATTATACAGTTCGTAAAGCTTACATACCAATCTCATTATTAAACTGTTTAGGTAAGATCTCTGAGAAGATTATGGCTAATAGGTTGTCCTACATGGCAGAAACATCTGGACTTCTACAAAGTGAACAGATGGGAGGTAGAGCTGGCAGAAGTGCCATTGATGCAGTCATGGCTTGGGTGCATGATGTGCAGCAAGCAAGGTGTAATGGTAAAGTCCTCTCTGCTCTGTTTATTGATGTTAAAGGTGCTTTTGATCATGTATCTAGGACACAGCTACTCTTGATTTTACAGACTTTAGGTTTCCCCACTCCTGCTCTTTCCTGGATAGACAGCTTCCTCACAGATAGAAAACTTGGATTAGTTTTTGATGGACAGAGGCAATCACTCCAATCAATTAATACAGGCATTCCACAGGGCTCACCAATCTCACCAATCCTATTTCTCTTCTACCTATCCAACTTGTTTAAAGATCTTGAACCCAGTGTTCTCACCCCTCACCTAAGATCCCCTTCCAATATTGATGATGTTGAACTTATAGTTACAGAACCCTCTGAACGACTCCGTTACCGTTACAACCACAGCGAAAGAATAAACCACACCAAATTTTTCGCCGAGCCCCCGCCTCATTGGTCAACCACCAATTCTCACCGCTTCACCTGCCCCTTTTCCCCACTTTTACAGACAAATCATCCCACTTTATGTGCTGTTTCATCACCCTTATCAACAGAGTCCCTCCTACACCCTTGATGTCGTCTTCACGACGTCTGGGCAAGGGCAAGGGTGGCAAAAACCCTCTTGCCAGCCCCTTCCACCTACCAGAATCACACCAAACTAGAGGAACATCAATCCTCCCCACCTCTCCAGACGACACCCAGATGGAAGAAGGCGTTCCTTCCCCTGTCCAGACTGTCGCCCCTCGACCAGCTACAGAAGATGCCTAGGAACAGGCAGTCAACCAACATGTCACCTATCTACAAGAAGAGCTACAAACCATGAAGACCTGCTACTGCGAACTCAAGGATACTTTCAAAGGTATGGAAGCACACATGCTGGTAGTTCAGGAACGACACATTGCAGACACCAAAGACCGCCAAGCCAAAGTGGCAGCCCTCAACTCCCAAGTCGCACACCTTGTTGCCCAGCCCCAGCATAGCAACACCACCTTCGTGAACACCCAACCCCCTCCCACCCACCCACCACAGCAAACCTGGGCCCAGAAAGCGGCCAGGGCCCTCCCTAGCAAGCCCCCAGCACACTCACCAAACAAAACTGCCACTACTCCAGTTTTGACCAAACGCGACCGTACGATTGTCATTGAGAGAGATGGCACAGCACTCCCAGATGACATCAACGCCCTTACCATACGAAACGCCTTCAACACTGCAATTAAGAAGCCTCTTGTTGCAACGATTGAGTTCACCCCAAACCACCATGTCCTTCTTCTCACTAAGGACAACATCACGGCTGCCCAAGTCCTCAAGCAACACAGAACAGCAATTGAGGAAACAGCAAGATCCACCATACCTGCCGCCACTGGCCTCAGACAAGATGAAGTTTGGCATAAGGTCATCATCCACGGCATCCCCACCTCAGTCCCCTCTACTCCTGAGGGGTTCCACACTGTCAAGTCAGAGATTGAGGAGTTCAACACTGGCATTCACCTTCCCTGCCCACCCAGGTGGCTCACCACAGACACCCAACGCACGGGCAAAGCAGGATCTACCATGGTCATCACTATTGCCGGCAAAGACAGCACAGATAAAGCCCTCAACAGAGGCCTCTCACTCTTTGGTAAAAGGTTTAAGGTCCAACGCTACCTCACCTTTGGTCCAGACACCCAGTGTTCCAGATGCCTTGCATTTGGTCACCACCCTACCCAGTGTACGGGCACTACCTACTGTGCAATCTGCACCCGTGAGCACCCTACCTACCTTCACACTTGTGGCAGGTCTGATTGTCCCACCAAAGGCAAAGCCTGCATCCATACCACCATCAAGTGCAAGAACTGCAACGAACCTCACATGGCAACTTCCAAGGAGTGTGCAACATACCTGGCGGCAAACCAAGTGGCTGCTGAGAGGCGGACAAAGGCTACTTAGGTTTCCTCTTACTTGTATTTCATTTGTTTTATTTGTTTGGCTTAAGGCGGGTGGGAGGACTTTTCTTTTTTTTTTTTTTTGTAAAAGGGGTCGTTAGCGTTATGACAGGGGGTCCAATCAAAAGCTGCTACTAACGTTTAGGAGACGGATATCAGGGACCAGGCGCGGGTGGCGTGCCATTTTGTATGTTAGTTGCCGCTTCATAGCCTCTGGCTCCATAAGCGCAATGAATTATAATAATATAATAATAATAATGCTGACAGGGCACCTGAGTTGATGGTCCGTGCAGTGTATGCGGTTAGGCCAATAACAGTGGGTGTTGGGTGTACGGGTGTTTTCTTGGTCCGCAGAGGAAAAGCCTTTTGTTTATGCCATAGCTAGCGCTGCATGTGATTGCTCTTGTACCTTAAATGATGCATTAAATGACAATAAAAAATAAACTAAATATGTCTTTTGTGACTGACATTCTCCGCGCCCTCCATTTTCCTCCCCCTCTGTTTTACTTCTACTCTCAACCACATCAGCATCTGGTAAATCCCTTTACGCTCATCATCTCCTACTGCTTGTATCTCTGAAATATTGTTTCCTGCCATGACAATGGACTCCTCCACTCTCTTATGCTCTGGCACACCTGCCCCTCAGCAGAATGCCGCATCCCGTCCACCATTGTGCTCGTCTTCAGTCGCAACTCTGCACACAGCCCTGACGCCGGTCCCTGGTCAAGTCTCAGATACCACGGAAATCCTCAACTGGCCCGGTGATCACCTTCCTAACCCTGCCCACCAGAACCTGTAGGACTTTTCCGTCAGTGAAACCTACCTCATCCCACTGGTGTGCTGCCTTATTTGTGGACTCACTTCCCCTGCCAATATGGTCAACGAGCCATATATTAGTGTGCACGACCTCTACTCTCATAGTGCCTTCACCATCCCCTCTCTGCCCAGCACTGAGACTGGTGGCTTATCTGTAAGTGCTGCGTCTTCCCTCTAAAATTTGATGAGGGACTTGTCTACGAGGACTGCGGTCAATCCCGTCCCACCTCCTCTTCCACCAGTGTTAGCCAATATGATCCGTCTCCCACGGCCTTCCCGAAATGGTGAAGACCCAGCGACGAACACCTCAAGCACCGCGTTCACCCCAGGCACTCCCTCGGGTTACCCCGTTAAGTACGACTCTGACATCCCTGGTTATGACACAGCAACTGGCATGTTCCATCGCAAACCTGCCGCCTTAGCTGCCAAGTATCACAGAACCTGGGAGGTGCAGCAGTGGAGGGCCGGGAAGTACGCTAACCCATCTGAGTGCCTTCATGGAGCGCCCACTATAGACACCCCTCTGCTTCAGCCTAAACAGTCCCATTCCTCCACTATGATACCTCTTCTTCGAAACAACTGAGTAAGAAGAAGCCTGGCTCAGCAGCCTCCACCTCAGTAGCACAAGTTATGAAAGCAGTCCAAGGCAGGGAGGGTCCCCTCACCCCTAAACCACCGCCAGCTGCTCAAAGGAGATTCTTCGCCCCAAGCTCCTCCCCTACCCCACAGTCTCATGGAGGTGACATAGCAGTGTCTTTCCACAACATCGAAAAACTCCGTTGCCGTTACAACCACAGCGAAAGAAAAAACCACACCAAATTTTTCGCCGAGCCCTCACCTCATTGGTCCAACACCTTTTCTCACCGCCTCGTCCCCCACTTTAAAGACTTTTCATCAACAAATCTACCCTTATTATTTGTTTTCCATCACTTCTATCTTCAGAGTCCCTGTCCACACCCTTTGATGTCTAGTTCTAGACGTAAGGGCAAAGGAAGGGGGGGTTCTAACCCCCTTGCCACACCATTCAACCCTCCACTCCCCACACAAACACCAGCCTCGCCTGATGATACCCAGATGGATGAAGGCCTTGCCTCTCCTGTGGACACAGTACCTGTCCCGCACACACCACAACAGTCTGCTGCCACAGCAACTGGCCACCAACCCTTCACTCCCACACATGTTGCAGATGACGTGAGAACTTCAGCTCTGGGCAGAGAAATTCGCCTCTCCAACTTGGAGGGCATGTTCCAAGCCTTTCAGCAGCACCTCATGGTGGTTCAGGAACGTCACATCCATGACACTGTGAACATGGGCAATAAGGATTCAGGTCGACGTCAGGAGGCAAAGAGGAACTAGATGTAAAGGCGTAAATTTAATAAAAGTAACGAGTTATAAAAACACTGCAGGTGAAATCCATTAAGAAAACAGGAGAATCGAAGCAGAGTGTTGGGTAATGTATAGGGCTGCGTCAGAATGCAACGCCCAGCAATCCAAGGGGCTTGACATCGGACCACCGCGTCGCCACGCTAGGAAACACTCTGGAGAGAACTAGTGCCGGTATAGACCATGGCAGGAGGCAAGATGAAGGTGCGCATGTCAAAACGAGGAAGTAGCGGAGAGGACAACTCGGGGACGGGCCGGAAATGGGTTGGATGCAACGTTGCGTCAGGAAATAATGGGGGTAGCGGGGTTAAGCTAGATGCCCGCAGGTGGGAACCCGTGACTGAAACGAGAGTTAGGACGCAGGCAAGATACGAGTTGAAGCTGCGGGCGTCAGGACGAGAAAGTAACCATGACAATGACTGAGGCGTTGGCCGGACGTCTGCGAGTTGCAACGTCATGTCAGGTTGCAATGAAGTGAGCAGAGGTAATTCCATATCCCCCAGATGCGAGCGGAGGTTGCAACCAACACCAGGGCGCCCAAGACGCAGGTGACGCAGCAGCGACCTCAATTACATCAGGGTGCAAGGGCGATGCATCGGACGCAGGGTATTTTTTTGCTGATGGAGAATAGACCAACAGACAGGGAACTGAAGTTCATATGTCCTAGTACCAACACGCTGCTTGACCACAAAGAGACCAAATATTCGTTGGTCTAGTGTCTCCATAGGCATCTTAGTACAGATATTCTTGTGGTTCATCATTACGCGTTCAGCCTTGATTGCCCTGCCCTCTGCGATATCTTCTATTGTCGCATATTGAAGAGATCGTAATCTTTTCTTATCATGCCATTTCCGTTGCCTTTCTTGAGCACCTTGTAATGTCTCTCGTATGTCTTGCCATGTACCTTCCTAGTCCTTTCCCAAAAGCTCAGTACTCAGATGAATTCCCTTATTGTTAGGAACAATTCCAGACCAGTTTGCCCTCAGAGAGAATACATAGTTGATCTCAAAAGGAGATAACCTGGTAGACTCACAGGTGCATGGATTGTAGGCATACTCTGCTAACAGTAATAGCGAAACTCAATCATCCTGCTGGTAGGTACAATAATTCCATAGATATTATTCCAGTATTAGGTTCACCCACTAAGTCTGACCATCAGTCTCATGATGTAATGTGGTTGAGATATTGAGTTTTACCTCAGGTAGTCACATTAAGCTAACCCGAAATTTGGAAGTGAATCGAGTATCCCGATCGGAGATAATCGATTCTGGGAGTCCATGCAGTCTCCAGATCTCCTTGAGAAATACAAGAGCAAGTTCCTTGATAGGTATCTCCGTAGCGAGGTGGATGAAATCCACCATTTTTGATAATCTATCAACAATGACCCAGATCTTCGTAAAACCCTCAGATTCTGGTAACGCCATAATGAAGTCCATTGATATTTCGTTCCATGGCCTCATAGGAACATCAATAGGTTCTAATTACCTAAACTTCTTATGCCTGACTATTTTTACCCTTTGACAGATATCCCAAGACCGAACATAGTGTTCAATATAGGCCTCCATCTTTGGCTAGTAGAAGTTGGCTTTAACCTTGCCAACTGTCTTATAAGTCCTGAAGTGTCCAGCTAGATGGGAATCATGTTCCACTTGCATAATCCATTCTTTTAGCCCTTA
This sequence comes from Tuber indicum, assembly GCA_006112555.1. NCBI lineage: Eukaryota > Fungi > Ascomycota > Pezizomycetes > Pezizales > Tuberaceae > Tuber > Tuber indicum. The sequence goes on along the minus strand of VBSK01000058.1, from coordinate 80,917 downwards.
ATCCTCCAATACGTACCAACTCTTCTTATGTAGGAGGAAGTTCTTCTCTATTGAGAAATTAGGGTCAACCTTCTTGTCCCCCTGGACAATGGACTTCTAAATACTTTGATAAGTATTGTCCTTTGTTATCGCAACCTGCATGTCATCACGCATTCCAGACTTCATCCGAAAACCTTAGCCTAGTTCCAACAAATGTGGTTGCAAGATGTCCCGCTTCTGACTATCTAACTGCTGTCCAGGACGGAAAAATATCTCTTCTTGACCCAATATCGTAGAATTACTCACCCCTTCGGCATAGTACTCCGAATGCCTTGATAATGTATTATCTTTTCGATTAAGGCGCCCTTGATGGTAGACAACCTTAAAATTTAATGGTTGAAGGAATTCTGCCCAGCGATGTTGTCGGCGATTCAGTATCTTAGTACTATTAAGGTACTACAAATTCTTATTATCAGAGTAAATAGTTATTTGATCAGATAATGCACGTAAGAGATGATCTCATTCCTTAAAGGTAGCAACAATTGCGGAGATCTTGTTATTATGCACATCATAATTTATCTCTACTGGTGAGAACATCCGACTATGGTAGGCTATGGGATGCCATCTACCATCTTTGCATAACTGCGACAGTATAGCAGCTAATGCAAAATCACTAGCATCAGTTTCCAACTTGGTTAACTGTTTCAGATCAAAGTGGGCTATAGTGGGGCTTGCGATGAACATGGCTTTCAGGCAATTAAAGGCTTCATCTTGTCATAGGCCCCATTCCCATTTGGTATCTTTTTTCGTTAAGTTAGTTAACACATTTGTTGACTTACTAAAGCCTTCTATAAGCCGACGGTAGAAGTTTGCAAATCCCAAAAAGCTTTGAAATTCAACAACTGTCTTCGGTGGAGTTCAAACTTCAATTGACTTCACCTTTTCCATGGTTATCATGATACCACAGTTGGATATACTGTATCCTAAGAATTCCACTTCTCTTTGATGTAATATAGACCTCTTAATGCTCACACAAAGCCTAGCCTTGCGTAATCTTTCCGTAACTTACCTAACGAGTGAGACATATTCCTCAATAGTCTCTGAGTATATTAGGATGTCATCTATATATGCGATGACTCCTTCATCTAATAAATCGTGATAGATTTTATTCATTATACTCTGGAAACTGGATGGGGCATTACATAGCCCACACGGCATTACCATATATTCAGACAGCTCATAGCGACAGCAGAAAGCTGTCTTCCATTCTTCTCCTTCAGCCATTCGGAGGAGATAATACCCATTCTTTAAGTCCAACTTAGTGCAGACAGTGGGTTTTCCAAATCTGTCTCGCAGCTCATTCATCAGTAGTAAGGATATTTATTCTTCACCATAATTTTGTTAAGCTCTCGGTAATCAATACATCATCTCAATGAACCATCAGGTTTGGGTACAAAGAGGGTTGGGGTGGCCGCAGGGGAACTAGATCTCCGTATATTTCCTGTTGCCAGTATCTCATTGAGATACTCTCTTAGAACTTTGAGCTCCTTTTCAGAAAGGGGATATATAGGACCAAAGGGAGGTGCAGTTTCGGGCATTAACTCGATCTTATAATCATACTCTGTGTGCTCTGGTAATGCATCTATCCTTTGTTGGCTAAATATATCGCCATAGTCCTTATATTCTGGTAGAAGACTTAGGGCAATGTCTTTCCCATCTTCACCAGTGAACTGCGCATATCCTAGAAGATACACCTGAGCTTGGTCTTCTGCCAAAAGCTCTTCTTCGGTTATGAATTCTAACCGTCTTTGCCCTACTAGGCATCTAGCCTTACACAACACAGATCTCGAATTGAAGCTTCGTGTTTTCCAGTCTATGTCTGGATTATGTTCATGGAGCCATGACATCGGAAGATAACCATCAATCTTCTGATTGGACATGTCCTCTAGTTCAAATCTCATGTCATTGACATGATCTCCAATACACATCTGCAGAGTCTTAGTATATTGAAGCCCTGAGTTGGGAATGTTATTCCCGCTAGCATCCTTTATAGAAGCAGCAACCTTTCTCTGAATACAAGGAACTTGTGTTTTCTTAGACCATCGTGTGCTAAGCACTGCGTCAGTAGCTCCATTATCCAACAATAACACAGCCTCGGCTGCACTGTCTCTTGTGCAACCACGCCATTCTACTCTAACTTAAACTCGGATGAACTTTATATGTTTTGGATGGCCTGAAAGCTGCCCCTTCTTTCTTGAGTTTTCTTTTATAAGCATGTTAACGGAGTCTCCTGCTTTTCGACACAAGAGTGGCCACAACCGGTCAAAGATGTTAAGTTTTCAAATCACGCTATATCAATAGCTAGGGTGTTTACTATCATGCCAGCATGATTTGGGGTACTGAGCCCTCCTTAGGTAAACTTGATAACAAAATTTCATTGCTTGAATCAAGGCCTACTTGATGTGAAAAGAACTAATTCAACAAAATAAAATAATTTCACCTCCAATACTAAGGAAATAATCCATCGAAGTAAGGAAATAACATATTCCCACTATTATTATTATTATAATTCATTACGCTTATGGAGCCAGAGGCTATGAAGCGGCAACTAACATACAAAATGGCACGCCACCCGCGCCTGGTCCCTGATATCCGTCTCCTAAATGTTAGTAGCAACTTTTGATTGGACCCCCTGTCATAACGCTAACGACCCCTTTTACAAATGAAATCCTCCCGCCCGCCTTAAGCCTAACAAATAAAACAAATGAAATACAAGTAAGAGGAAACCTAATTAGCCTTTGTCCGCCTCTCAGCAGCCACTTGGCTTGCCGCCAGGTATGTTGCACACTCCTTGGAAGTTGCCATGTGAGGTTCGTTGCAGTTCTTGCACTTGATGGTGGTATGGATGCAGGCTTTGCCTTTGGTGGGACAATCAGACCTGCCGCAAGTGTGAAGGTAGGTAGGGTGCTCATGGGTGCAGATTGCACAGTAGGTAGTGCCCGTACACTGGGTAGGGTGGTGACCAAATGCAAGGCATCTGGAACACTGGGTGTCTGGACCAAAGGTAAGGTACCGTTGCACCTTGAACCTTTTGCCAAAGAGTGAGAGGCCTCTGTTGAGGGCTTTGTCTGTGTTGTCTTTGCCGGCAATAGTGATAACCATGGTGGATGCTGCTTTGCCTGTGCGTTGGGTGTCTGTGGTGAGCCATCTGGGTGGGCGGGGGAGGTGGATGCCAGTGTTGAACTCTTCAATCTCTGACTTGACTGTGTTGAATCCATCAGGAGTAGAGGGGACAGTGGTGGGGATGCCGTGGATGATGACCTTATGCCAAACTTCATCTTGTCTGAGGCCAGTGGCGGCAGGTATGGTGGATCTTGCTGTTTCCTCAATTGCTGTTCTGTGTTGCTTGAGGACTTGGGCAGCCGTGATGTTGTCCTTAGTGAGAAGAAGGACATGGTGGTTTGGGGTGAACTCAATGGTTGAAATAAGAGGTCTCTTAATTGCAGTGTTGAAAGCGTTCCTTATGGTGAGGGTGTGGATGTCATCAGGGAGTGCTGTGCCATCTCTCTCAATGACAATCGTACGGTCGCGTTTGGTCAAAACTGGAGAAGTGGCAGTTTTGTTTGGTGAGTGTGCTGGGGGCTTGCTAGGGAGGGTCCTGGCCGCTTTCTGGGCCCAGGTTTGCTGTGGTGGGTGGGTGGGAGGGGGTTGGGTGTTCGCGAAGGTGGTGTTGCTATGCTGTGGTTGAGCAACAAGGTGTGCGACTTGAGAGGTAAGGGCTGCCACTTTGGCTTGGAGGTCTTTGGTGTCTGTAATGTGTCGTTCCTGCACTACTAGCATGTGTGCTTCCATGGCTTTGAGGGTATCTTTGAGTTTGCAGTAGCAGGTCTTCATGGTTTGTAGTTCCTCTTGTAGATAGGTGACGTGTTCATTGACTGCCTTTTCCCAGGCATCTTCTGAATCTGGTGGGGGTGCGACTGTTTGGACAGGGGAAGGGGTATCCTCTTCCATCTGGGTGTCGTCAGGCGAGGTGGGGAGGATTGATGTTCCTCTGGTCTGGTGGGATTCTGGTAGGTGAAAGGGGCTAGCAAGAGGGTTCTTGCCACCCCTACCCTTGCCCAAGGGTCTGCGCGACATCAAGGGGGTTGTATGAGGGACTCAGTTGATAGGGGTGATGAAATAACAAATAAAGTGGCATGATTTGTCTGTAAAAGTGGGGAAAAAGGATGGGTGAAGCGGTGATAATTGGTGGTTGACCAATGAGGTGAGGGCTCGGCGAAAAATTTGGTGTGGTTTTTTCTTTCGCTGTGGTTGTAACGGCAACGGAGTCCCAACATATTTCCACTGTAACATAACAAGAATACAAAAGAGAAATAAACCAAGACAAACACCCAAGGAGAATTCTCATTCTGACATAAATCCTGAACCTGCGTCGTTCCTTCACAAACTGCTGCGGCCTAGAACATCTAAGAGTTCTGATAAGTCTATATCAACTGCAGGAATTCTCAGGGTATGCTTACTCTTGGAGTCCTTCACATCTCTTCTTAGAGTTATATCAGTGTCTTGTTATTTCATGGCCAGGAAAGGAACCTACCTGTTCCTCAGGATTCGTATCAACCTCCATAATCTCGGAGAAAATCTTTTTAGATTTCCAACAACTTCTTTGAAGGTGGTCCTTCTATGCGAGAACCTTTGTTGTTTTTATGCTTTATTGATTTCGGCATCTTCAGCCTTTCTCTTTTTGGTTATCACTTTAACCCTTTTGGCTGAACTAAAAACAGGGTCGGTGGAGAAACATTTCCAGCAAAAATGACCCGGTTTTCCACATTGTGTGCACTGCGACTCCTGTTTTCACTTATCAATAAGCTTAGATGGGATATTCTTATGAGCATTTGCATGCTCAGAATTCCCTTCCTGCCGGGATGTACGATCAGAAGATAAGAACCGCCTAGACTTACTCTTACCCGAACCCTTTTCCTTCCATTTCAGTTGTTTCCTTGAGGTTGACAACCTCTCCTCGCTCTTGCCCTGGTTATCACTTCGGCTTTTTGTAACTGTCTCGCTGCAAGTGATATTGTCTTACAGGGCATGGCCAGTCTTCCACAGAAGTTCCATATACTCTGACACAGATGTAGGATAGGGTGTTTTTTGTACCCTGACATTCCGTCGTTAGGATATCATTGTCATCCGGATCTTGACTTTGATCATTGTAGAGTCTGTAGAAGCCAACTGGACCATTAAATCCATTACCGAGTCTAGGTACTGGTCAACCTGGCCAGCCTTCATCTGCAGTTTCATCTACTCGCTTAGAGTGCAGTCCCGGTCATCATGGGCACCGAGACTTGCCATTAGCTGTTTCCTAAATCCTTCCCATATGCGAATCTCATAGTAGGGGTCAAACAGCCTACCTACTGGGCGTGCACTGTCCTCACTGACGTACTAGTGTAGGCCCATGTACCAAGTTTTGGCATTGCCTTAAAGAAGAGGGATAGCAAAGCTGATTTTGTCCATATCTTCCATGACCAATTCTCGTAAGTACTCAAACTTCATTTCCACATCACTAATGAACCGCTGAGTATCAGTTATATCTCCTTTGAATGGAGTTACATCACCTAATTTCTTGGACTTCTTAGGCCTACCCCTTGCAGAGCCTACGTCCTCTGTTGGCTGACTAGCCCCAGAAACACCACTCATTTGCAAGAAAGCTCTTAGCAATTTGCGTGCATGTCAGTCATAGTGCCACTTGCTCTTCTCACTCTAGTTAGGCTTTCTTCTTCCTAGCAAGTCTAAGAAATTAGGTATGGAGTTGGCATCTTCCTCATAACTGCTCCTAGAGGAACTGAAATCACTCAGGTCCCCACTAGCACAAATGTTTCCGCTAGGCGGGAGTTGTTCTCCTCCGCCACCAGCATTTCTGCCAGGGCCTCAAGAGGGTCCATCATACCAATTAAAGGAATCCTCCCTTTCCTGATTTCTGTCCTCTTAGGGAATCACCCCTGAACAGGTCAAAGGCATTGGAGGTAGGTCCAGTAATGGGACTGCTGCCGAAGAACTCAGAGTTATCCTATACCGACCCGGAACAAATTGCTGGAATCCCAGACAGCTATCCAGCATTGTCGGAGGCCCCATGTGCAATGGTGAACCACAATAAGGACATTTGAGCATTTTCTTCTCCGAACCTCCCCCCTCAGCCTTGCGGTACACCTGACTCGAACCACTGTTATGACAGTGGAGTGCATATGCAGCCTTTGGAAAGTTGGGTCCTCCCACAACCGAACAACCAGTGTAACAGAATGCCACGCCCGGCAGCACTGGCCTTCGGACCCGTTCTCTCTCTTGGGCACTCCACGACCCCCATTCCCCTCTGGACTTCTCATATCGTCCTTGCCTAAGTTTGTCAAAAAACTTACTTGTATCAGTAGATGTCCTGAGTGTGCTGGGTAATTTAGGCATAGGAGGTAGGGGAGCAAGCTCAATGATAACAGGAGTTTGTCCTGGTTTTGGGGGAGGTGTATTTATAGCCGCCTGGTAAGGTTGGTCTGGCACTGGGACATTGGTAGAGAGTGTCGGGGTATCAGTAACTCCTGTCAAGTCTACCTGATCCTGAACAGGTTGCGGAGGGGGAGGTGGAACTCTGCATTTATCCATTTTATAACCACTATCGCCCAGACGAGATCCCATAACTGGGCTAGGAGTTTGTCAGTTTCTCCGTTGAGATACCGAGACGAGTGCTTCTTCAAACTGAGTGTGGAAGGGTAAATGATGAGGCGAGACAAGAATGTGTGGTTGTTGACCAGCTATCTGTACTCCTAGTTCAGTCAAGTATGTCTGATATGAGGAGTTAGTCCACAGAGCCGTTAGGGTCTCCGCAATGTTGACCGGCTGACACTCCTCCATCAGAGGTACCACTGTTATGATTATATCATTATCATAATCGATCTGATACCCGATACGGGCAGCCTCATCCAACACAACTATCCTCTTGGCTAGTGCTCATGTCTCACTAATCTGCTGTATGATCAACTTCTGTTGTTTACCCATCCACTCTGTAGCCACCATAACCATCTCTATTTTAAACTTAGTCTATGCCTGCTCGTTCCAGTAATGCAACTAGCTTTGAGCTTCCTTCATCATTTTCATAACTTCTAGAAGGATATAGGATTCCATGAATTCCCTAGTAAAATCTGTAAGACTAAACCCTTGACTTTGCCTATCTGGCACTACAGGAACCACCAGCTTTTGTTGTGTAAACGATTCGAATAACGCCATAGGATCTGGGAAAACAATTTCCTCGACATTGTCGGGAAGGTTGTCACGATCCTAGATCGGACATAGTAGGTTTCATTAGTTAGCTAGTAAGTTTCATTTGTTACGTAGTTGTTTTATGTTATGATTTATGTTTTCACGCACTTGATCTATTCAGAGATCATGTGATTTATGATGAGCTATGCAACGAGGCAGACTGCAAGGCAGACTCGTTGAGGTTTCATTTGTTATATTTCACGCACGAGACTTATTTAGAAGTCACGGGGCTGCAGAAGGAGGCTATGCAACGAGGCTGTGCGCAAGGCAGACTCGTTAGGTTTATGTTATGTTTTATGTTATGTTTCACGCACATGGTCTATCCAGAGGTCATGGGGCTGCGCAAGGAGGGTGCGCAAGGCAGACTGGCAAGGCAGACTGCCTGTGGTTTGATTTGTAAGCGGGTTGAGGGAAGGACTATATAAGGAGTCCTCGGAGGCGAGTTAGTTAGTTCTTCACGCAACCATCTAAGTTATTTTCCTACTTATTGTTTTAAGAACGAATTTACTTTATTTTATTTACTTCACGATAGTTACACGAACTTAGTAGAAGAGGAACGCCTCTACGACTACTAAGTGTAATAAGAGAAAAAGTGATAGTGTGAACGCACACTATACGAAAACGACAAAGAAAAGTAATAGTGTGAACGCACACTATTCGTACGAAAGATATAGTGTCATAGATACTATAAGAGAAGTATCGTTGCCTGTCGTGTGAACTGATATAGGAACAGGACCCCTTAACATTTGGTTGCGTCGCACCAGCGACGCCTAACGATAGACAACACGGCTTTCAACCCAGATCACGAAGGTGATCTCGATATAAACGACGATAACTTAGGGTTAGGAGGAGATTTTACCGACGCCCTAGAAAACGCATCAGCACGACCCTCAAGGACAGGAAGTCCAGTTACACCAGAAGACAGGTCACCTGCGGAAAGCTCTGACGAAGAATCAACACCAACCCCAAGAAGGATGGCAGACGTACCCGCACCAGCGGCTGCACTACCAGCCCCAGTCAATGTAATCGGCATGACTGATGCACAATTTAACGCTTTCCGAATTTCCACTCAACCAAACTCGAGGAATCCACCGAAGCCGCGGGAGCCTGATGTGTTCAAAGGAGATCGAACGAAATTTCGGAGATATATAGCTCAACTAGAGGGGTACTTTAGGGTCAAGGAATACAACGGCAGTGAAGACAACCTGAATGTAGCCTTTGCGGAGTCTCTCCTGAGAGACACGGCCGAGGCATGGCTCATCCCCTATAGCGAAGGATCCAAACCAAGGACTTGGGACACGTGGGAGGAGTTCAAACAAACCCTAAAGGAACAATTCGGAGACCCGAATGCGAGAGAAACAGCACGACTCAAATTAGAGACGATGAAGAAAGGAAGAAAGAACATGGCAGAGTTCTGGAACGAGTTCCGTCTTATCGCAAGCGAAGCGGAATATGATGACAACACCCTATGGAATCACCTATTGTCAGCATGCAGCGAAACACTACAAGACGCCTGCGGTTTAGGAGATACACCATTCACCACCACCAACGCTTTCGCAAGATGGGCAATCGCGAAAGAAAACAAGCTCAACCAGGTGAAGTATGCAAAGAAGCAGAATCCCACGGCGAGACAACAAGAAATACCAAGAAGCGCCGACGGAAAATATGTGGCCAAGACTACCACATCTGGAGGAAGCGGAGGAGAACCGATGGACCTGGATGCGGTAAGGGGAGGAAAGAAGAAGTTCCAAACCCGATTCGGGATGCCGAAACTATCACCTTTGGAATATCGGAAGAGGAGAGAAGAGAATGCATGCCTAAGATGCGGAAAGAAGGGACACTTTATTGCGCAATGCGGGAATAAAGATGTCAAGATCCGAGAGATGACGATGGAAAATCCCCAAGAGGATTTAAACGACTTGAGTCCCCAGTAAATGGTGGTCGGAGGGACCAGCCAAAGGGAAAACCCACCAGGATTACACAACTATCGACGGCTTTGGATAACTCGGCCCTATTCCAACACAAGGACAACAAAGAAGAACAAGACGATTCCGATCACCTCATGCTCAAGTTAAAGATATCGACGAACAATGGAACAACGGAGACCAACGCAATGCTGGATTTGGGAGCAACGGAAAACTTCATAGACCAAGAGTTTTGCGACAAGAACCAAATACCCCTGAATCGGATCAGCAAACCCAGAGACATCTATGTGGTCAACAGAGAAAAAAGCAAAGTGCGACCCATTACCCACGAAGCGGAAGTATCTATGGAGATCGGAACACACAAAGAAGCGGTGGTTTTCCAGGTGGCCAATATGAGGAAGCATACGGCCATACTGGGAACACCGTGGCTCAAACCACATAACCCAAAGATCGACTGGAAACGAGAAAAGATACATTTCGACAGCGACGAATGCACGGCAAGCTGTGTCGAAAAACCACCAACGGTCAATACAGATCCAGAAGAAATTGCGATATGGGAAAACGAGCAAGCACACATGTTGGAAACAACATGTAATGAAGGGGACATTCAGATCAGACGGATGGACCCGAAAGCAAAGATACCGACTAAGGGATCGGTTATGGCTGCAGGTCAAGACCTATACAGCATGAATGGTACGACTGTTCCCGCCTGGGGACAGGCCATGATAAGAACTGGGATTGCGATACAACTCCCCGAAGGAACCTATGCACGAATAGCTCCAAGAAGTGGATTAGCGGTACGTCATGGTATCACCACTGGAGCCGGAGTCATAGACGCAGACTATCGAGCGGAGGTTCAAGTATTGCTTATGAACCTGAAAGACGAAGACTACGAGATCAGAGAAGGGGACCGAATCGCCCAAATGATCATCGAAAAAATCGATACTCGACAACTACAGGAAGTAGTTAGCTTGGAAGAGACGATAAGAGGCGAGAACGGATTTGGGAGTACTGGTACCACTGAGATAGAACAACCTAAAAGGAAAACCCTCGATATCGATTTTATATCAGCAAAAGCCTGCGGAAAACTCTATCGAAAAGGAGAACGATGTGGAGTACTCAAATAGGAGCCCGAAGAAGATGGGCCAACGATAGCCGAAGCTTCGACGATAAGTACGCGGCTAGCCGTACGACAAGGAATGAATAAGCAAAAGACAACGCTTAAAGAAATGGTACCGAAGGAATACCATGGATTCCTGGACGTGTTCGAGGAAGGAGAAAAGAAGGCTCTACCCGAACGCAGGCCAGAGGATCACAAGATCGAGCTAGAGGAAGGGAAGACGGCTCCCTTTATGAAACTCTACCCGCTACGAGAAGAAGAGCTCAAGGTGTTAAGAGAATACCTTGAACAAAACCTGGCACGAAGATGGATAAGGCCATCATCATCATCAGCAGGAGCACCAATATTATTTGTCAAAAAGAAAGATGGCAAATTGAGGTTATGCGTGGACTTCAGAGGGTTGAATGCGGTATCCAAAAAGGACAGATACCCATTACCTCTGATAGTTGAAGCATTGGATCGACTGGGAAAGGCGCAATGGTACACCAAACTAGATATCAAGGATGCCTATCACAATATCAGGATTGCCAAAGGAGACGAATGGAAAACGGCATTTCGCACTAGGTACGGACTATACGAATACCTAGTAATGCCGTTCGGACTATCCAATGCACCGGCCACATTCCAACGATGGATTAACTCCAAGTTAAGTCAATTCCTGGATGTATGTTGTATCGTCTATCTAGACGATATCCTCATATATTCAGAAAACTTGGAACAACACCAGAAGGACATACGGTCGATAATTACGGCATTACGACAGGTTAAAGTCAAGCTGAAGCCTACAAAATGCGAGTTCCACAAAAAAGAAACGGAATATCTGGGTTTCATCATCAGCCCAGAAGGGATAAAAGCGGATCAGGTCAAAACAGAAGAAATCGAGATTTTGAAACCTCCAAAAAGCGTCAAGGGAGTTCAAAGCTTTTTAGGCTTCTGCAACTTCTATCGAACATTTATAGAAGGATTTAGCAGAGTGGCTAAACCGCTATACGGACTCACGAAGAAAGGAATCAAATGGGAGTGGGGGGAACAACATCAAACGAGTTTCGACAAGTTAAGAGAGAAACTCACTACGGCACCCATACTCCAACATTTCAATCCAGAATTACCGATAAGGATTGAAACGGACGCATTGAACTATGTATGCTCGGGCATACTATCGCAACTAGCTGAGGATGGATTTTGGCACCCAGTGGCATTGCGATCCAAAACAATGTCAAAAGCGGAATGCAACTACGATATACACGACAAAGAGTTGTTAGCGATCGTAGAGGCACTCAAGACATGGAGAACCTATACGTTAGGACACAAACATGACATCAAAGTCATAACCGACCACAAGAATCTAGTGCCGTTCACCACCACGAAGGAACTCAACCAAAGACAAGCGAGATGGTATGAGACGTTGTCGCAATACCATTTCAAAATTGAGTACCGACCCGGCAAACAAGGAGGACAACCAGACGCGCTTACGAGAAGGGCAGAGGATCTGCCAAACAAAGAAGACGAACGGATCAAACAAAGAGAAAGAATACTACTCCCTAAGGAAAAGTATTTCAAAGAAGGATATGACAGTGGATACGAATCAATGAATGAAGTAGGCACAACGGTGCTAAGCGATGAAGGATACACTCAATGGATCAAAGAGAAAACGAAGGAAGACGAAGAGATGAAGGAAATATCCCAAGCGCTGGAGGAAAAAAGAAAAGAAATGAGGGGGGTGGCATTGGGATTATACCAAAGAAACGAGGGATACCTATGGTATGACAACCGGATAAGGATCCCAGCAGATGAAGCATTACGAACGGAAACGATAAGAAGAAATCACGACATTCCACAAGCGGGGCACGGCGGAACGGCTAAAACAGCTGAGCTTATCGGAAGGTCATATTATTGGCCTGATATGCGCAACGATATCAAACGATACGTCAAGAACTGCGAAACATGTCAGCGGACTAAGGCAGTGCGTCATGCACCTTATGGATTGCTAAAACTGCGGGAAGCTCCTGGAAGACCAAGGCAATCGATAAGCATGGACTTCATCACCGGACTACCAGAATCCAAAGGATGCGACGCAATTTGGGTAGTGGTCGATCGTCTGACCAAGATGGCACACTTCGTGCCATGCAATACCACTATGGATACGACGGGATTATTCTAGTTGTTTAAAGACCAAGTCTTTAGATTACATGGACTACCGAAAGACATCATTTCCGACCGTGGATCACTATTCACTTCCGATTTGTGGAAGGAAATAACTCAACATTTGAAAATGGATCGACGGTTAAGCACAGCAGTCCATCCACAAACCGACGGACAAACGGAACGAACAAATGCGATATTAGAACAATATCTACGGGCATTTGTGAACTATCAGCAGGACGACTGGATAGATTACCTCGCTACGGCAGAATTCGCATACAACAACGGAAAACAAGAAACCATTCAGATGACACCCTTTTACGCGAACTATGGATATGATCCAACGTTCGATCCGGCAAAATACGATGTGCCGACAAAGATAACGGAGGTCGAGAACATGCATCAACTGCACGCGATATTACGAGAAGAAATCTATCACGCGCAACAACGACACAAGGAATCAGCCGACAAACACAGAAAACCCGACCCGAACTTAGCCATAGGAGATAAGGTATGGCTAATACCAAAAAACATACGAACCACGAGACCATCACGGAAGTTGGACTACAAGAAATTTGGACCTTTTACGATCAAGGAACGAGTGGGACTGAGAGCATATAAGCTCGACCTCCCACGCTCGATGAACAACACTCATCCAACATTCCACATCAGTCTCATCGAACCCTATCAAGATAACTCTTTTCCCTCACAAAAACAACTTCCTCCTCCACAGATCGAAGTCGACGGTGAAAAAGAATACGAACTGGACAAAATCATCGATTCTCGCTTGCGCTACGGTAAACTCCAATACCGCGCGAAGTGGACTGGCTATCCTCCCGAACACGATCTCGAGTGGTACCCAGCGAACAACTTCGAAAATGCAGCCGTGGCAACGCGAGAATTCCACGAACGAAGCCCTGGCAAGCCAGGCCCCGAGCCCAGTAAGATTCGGAGACTGGGTAGAGGTGAAAGAGGAGGACCTCACGAACGAAAAATGGGTGAACCTAGCGGATCTCAACTGCCCAGTAAACCCATCACGCGAACACGACTTAATGTCGTGGACACACTGCTACGACGACGGATGCCCGACCCATTACGGCGACAAGGTCGTAGCGAACTGGTTCCCGCGGGAACTCAGCGGAAGGACTTCGGGGACGAAGTCAGGGGGAAGGGGGGGCAAAAAATCCAAGAAGGTCCGATGGGCGGACCAGGAAACGACGCCAACCCCCCCGAGCACAGAAACGACACCAATCCCGGAACCGAAAACTCCCTCGAACACACCAACCTCCTCCACGAGTCCCGATCCTCCCACATCACCACAAACAACCAAGCCTGATAAGATCAAATCACTCCAGCAACAAATACAACGAATGCAGGAGACGATCGACGCGCACGAAATCGATGCCCGCCTATACCAAGGGCAGACGAAGATGTGGGAGGCAAAGGGGAGACAGTTGGAGAGTGAGAACGAGCGGTTGGCGAGGAAGGTGACGGCCGAGCAAGTCAAGACGGGACTTGCGGAGCACGGGATGAAAAGGTTGCGGGAGCAACTGAGGAGCCGGGAAGCGAAGTACCAGAGGCTTAAAAACCTCTTGTACGAGATTACCGGGGGGATAAGGAGGAGCGCTAATCTCATGTTAGAGATAGCGGGAAAGAGCGGGGAGTACGATTGGTTGGCCTAATGGGACTTAGGCCTAGGGAGAGGGGAGCTATTGTCACGATTCTAGATCGGACATAGCAGGTTTCATTAGTTACCTAGTAAGTTGCATTGGTTACGTAGTTGTTTTATGTTATGATTTGTGTTTTCACGCACTTGATCTATTCAGAGATCATGTGATTTATGATGAGTTATGCAACGAGGCAGACTGCAAGGTAGACTCGTTGAGGTTTCATTTGTTATATTTCACGCACGAGACTTATTTAGAAGTCACGGGGCTGCATAAGGAGGCTATGCAATGAGGCTGTGCGCAAGGCAGACTCATTAGGTTTATGTTATGTTTTATGTTATGTTTCACGCACATGGTCTATCCAGAGGTCATGGGGCTGCGCAAGGAGGCTGCGCAAGGCAGACTGGCAAGGCAGACTGCCAATGGTTTGATTTGTAAGCGGGTTGAGGGAAGGACTATATAAGGAGTCCTCGGAGGCGAGTTAGTTAGTTCTTCACGCAACCATCTAAGTTATTTTCCTACTTATTGTTTTAAGAACGAATTTACTTTATTTTATTTACTTCACGATAGTTACACGAACTTAGTAGAAGAGGAACGCCTCTACGACTACTAAGTGTAATAAGAGAAAAAGTGATAGTGTGAACGCACACTATACGAAAATGACTAAGAAAAGTAATAGTGTGAATGCACACTATTAGTACGAAAGATATAGTGTCATAGATACTATAAGAGAAGTATCGTTGCCTGTCGCGTGAACTGATATAGGAACAGGACCCCTTAACAAAGGTCTATATTGGTAGCACTAAGGACAAGTTCGATGGGTTCCCGACCAAGGCCTTTGGCATCAGCAAATGCTTCAAACTGAAGTTCGCATTGTTGTATTGCTACCGTGGCAGGATTGAAGTGACTGGCTTGGTTCGACATAATAATTTCCACCCATTGCTTCAGATACCAGACCAGTAACTCGTACTCAAACAATGTCAATTCAAGGAGGTCAATATGAACAAATCTCAAGAATAGGCAGAGTGAAGTCAGGTCTTTGCCTAACGATATACCGTAATGGGGGCTGACGCTGGGAAGATGGATCCCAAGGTTGCGACCACACTGAAGTGTTCTTTCCAAAAGTAAAGATAAAGATAATCAATAGTAGAGTTGAGAAAACAAAGGGTTAAAACTTATAATCATTATGCCACAGCTTTACTCAATTATATCCTGGTCTCGAGAGGTAGTTGATTTCCAGAGTAGAGGATATCTTACGTATTCTTAAGTAGTTTTAGTATGCCGCCAGTTACTCCGCATCACTACTATGCATTCGCGAGCGTGCAACACCCGTGTGCTGTCTAGCTAATCTATACAAGTTGGACCAAAGATCTCCAGTAGTGAACTAGATCACTCCGTGGTGTTCTACCATCTACCCAATAGAAGTGTTTTAGCCGCTACATCTCCAATGCAACCGTAGGAGTAAAAACTCTTCATATCGTAGTCATGCCAGTGGTAAGCTATGATACCCATATAGATACTATACCAACTATGGATCTCTCTACCCATATACACTCAGCCTTCTGTAAGCATTTGCAGTCCCTGAACATCTATCCGGTTCTACTCATTTCCATATCATTCCAGAGGATAGCCACCTAACTCCCGCGATTGACTGCTCCAAACATTGACTACCAGTCAGTGGTACCCACAGTCAACCCTATTAGAACTAGCTCTTATCGTGACCTTGGACTAGTGTCCCAGAGTCCTTTACAATTCTCCAATACTATTAATCTTTCGGGGCAACAGACTTCAGTTACCTTACCTACAGGCCTCCTGTAACCTCACATGCTACTGCTCACTTCGATGCAGTATTACTCCTTCAGATTTGGTCCATTTTACAGGAAGCCAACTGGAGGCTATTCTCCAGGTTCCTCCCTTCTCCCTTATTTATCCTTCGCAAAGCGTTTGATAAGATGGGCAGCGTGAGCACATACGGAGTTATGACAACATCTCCACTTGGAGACTTTTGCTAAATTTACAGCAACTCTTCAGGCTGTAGCCCATGACGCTAGTACCTTATAGTGGGGCCAGAGTGAGGTGTTAGCAACCACATCTCCAACCCGGAGCTTTGTTGAAGCTCAACTGGCTGTGCGGGAGTGATCCGCACAACCTGAGATTCGAACATCCTATGTAGTTTTGCATAAGAAACAATCTAGTAAATTCCCCCGAAGTCCTGCCTTCCAAGTTACTTTTAAGGTAGGGTAACTTGGCTCCATAGCTGGATAACCCATAGCCCAAGGCAGGGTAACACGAGTGCGAAGGTAGGGTAACTCTACCTGGACTCTCTGTCCAGTAATTAGTGGTAACTTCCTAATTAACTTCTTGGGTTACCCTATAGAGGAGGGTAACCCTAAACCTTTACCAGTACCTACGTACCTTTGGTATGGTCTAGTATGCCCAACTGAGATCCTTAACCACCGGTACCTCTACTCGTTAGGCCTAAGTCTACTGTCATTCCTACCGCAGTAGTCTCTTGACACCGGTATGAGTATAGGTTTGGCTACTTGTAATAATACTCTGTAGAGTCTCATTACAATTCCAATCTCTCCTGAGATAGATTCTCATCCAAGTAAACCCTCTCTTGTACTAACTCTCTTTTAAGACGCCTTTGTATAAGTCTTCTCTTAACTGTTATTGAAGAAACATTAACATTACATTTTGAACAATCTCAAAATAGGTTGTATCACGACTTTCACGAATATCTTCCACCATGGCATCATCATGTAACTTGATAGTGTTAAAATATCTTTCTCTATCCTTCCTTCCCTTACTCTCCAAGTCTTTCTTTGAAATTGTGTGTTTAACAGTTTGGAGAGGAATATTGAAATAGTCAGAAATCTGCTAATATCCCTGAGGCTCATATGATCCAAGGTTTCTCCTGTGGTAAACTCAGAAAACTGATGGGTTGGAATAAGATTTTTTTGGGTAACTGTTAAGAATAGGAGGCATAGGACCATATTAACTGGTGAGATATGAAGAGTGCTAGAATATCAAAATAGGTTGTGATATAATGGCACCATTGCCAAGGCTTTAGGGTTATATGAAATCTTAGCATTAGAATTATCAGGCCCACTAGGGTAAGTCAAATCTATCAAAAAAATCTCCAATCTCATTATCAGCTATGTCAAGTTCCTACTCCTCACTCTGCCTTTCAACCACTATCATATTCTTATCACTTGGCCTTCTCAAATATTCCCAATCTTCAAGCTCTCCCCTTCCAGATTGCCAATCTCTGACTACCAAATTCGCTACAGGAATTCTTTTGATAGAAAGCTACTCATTACCTATACCATCAATAGAAAAGGCTAGTCCTACTTTTTTAAAAGAAGAAACAATTAACTCATATATGGTCTTGGAAAACGTCTCTCAAGCATTTGTAAGACAATGCTATATTAAGACAAAATGAGCTTCGAAAGCACTTGGCCGACTACTTTCATACAAATCTTCCCCTAACTGTGCATTTTACTGATTCAGTGCATCCTCTACCTTAACACTAATGATATCCTTAAGTGTCTAGTTTACCGACATCTTCAGGGACTGCATTAGGCCAGTACAGTTTGTGGGAATCATGGCCAGAATAACGTCATGAGAACAAACTATGTTGAGAACAGCAATTGTCTTGTGAAATTAGTTAACATCGAGGACAATCATTCTTCTTCCAGCTGGAAGTTCAGGTACAAGTATGTCTGTGATCCAATTGACAAGAACTGACTCATTGGAGTAAGCATTGAAATTAAATTGTGCCACTACTTTGGGACCATAGTGGGCAACCTCTGCAACATAGTAGCGTTGATCCACATGACACATGAGGATTTCAGCTCCTTTACATAAGATAAGGGACTTGACTCTCAGAGAGCCTTCAGTAAATATACATAGAAGGATTGTTGCCTGCTTCTTATGCC
Organism: Tuber indicum; assembly: GCA_006112555.1. Lineage (NCBI taxonomy): Eukaryota > Fungi > Ascomycota > Pezizomycetes > Pezizales > Tuberaceae > Tuber > Tuber indicum. The sequence goes on along the minus strand of VBSK01000058.1, from coordinate 62,841 downwards.
ATCTACTTCTTGTACTTCAAACTTGAACTGTGTGGAACTCACAGTTTATAAATGTTTGCCCATCCAAGAACTCGAAGTCCAGTGGGGTCTCATCCTTATTGCATATAGAGCTTAGCAGGTATCTTCCCACTCCCAGCAGCTCATGCTTCATATTTACTCATAATTGAGCATTTCAATGAACAAATCTTACAAATTCTAAGTATGCATAGTAATTGGCTGGAATCTTTTGGGACTTGTTAGTTACAAAGTAGAGAGTGATATTATGATAAGTAAGAAAGCCAAGATTATCAGCCATTTGAAGATTTAAATCTGCTGATATTGATTGTAGAATATGCTTTCAGAAAAGTAGCATGTAGAGACTGCTGGAGCCAACTATGCCGAACTGACTTTTCCCCATCCCTGTGAATTCTATATGCATGGTAGAGTAGGTTATCCATTCCTCGCCATTAGCATTGTCTCATCCCACTGACCACTTTGGTTCCCTTCGTCCGATTAACAATATGACCTACGGCATCTGCCATTTGTCATTCCTAATGGTACTTGAGGGTACAAGGTACTGCGCTGCTACCTGCCTCATAGTTCAACTTGAAGATAATGTTGGCCCAGTGGGGATTTTGTAGTGAAGCTAGTAGGAGAAACCTTGGAGTTTGAATGCCTGGGTGTAAGTGTGGCATACCTTTTTCTGTGGCTTTCCAAAAGGATGTAGGTCATGCAAAACTGACTTTGTGATTTCCCCAGCATGATCATTTGATTGACGAGGTTTGCAAGAGTACGTTTCTGTACTAGGTGTAGACTTTGTATGCGCTACTGGTCTGGCCTGAGATGTTGCAGAACTCGGGAGGTCAGGATAGGTAGAAGCAGACCAGGAAGGTTTGTAAGTGACTTGTAATGTCTAATAGAAAGAGGAATAGGATTTAACAGCTGTGTCTGACTCCTGGCTTTCATGTGGTCTGTTTTCTTGCTGAGAACAAATTGTTGGAAGCATTGTAGACTTGGTATAATTAATGGGTACTAGTACTTAAAATCACAACAAGTTTTAAAGATAGTACATCTACTTTTACTTCCAGGCGTAAACTTTATATCTGTGACCTTCGTTATGAGTTTACTTTAATCCTGAAGTAAGACGTGATAGACCAAGCAGTCTGTTTAGTAGTCTGATGAGCAGTAACTTCATTGATGTTGACAACTTGTATTATTAATCCTCCTCTCAGGTTGAGCTGAGCTGAAACCACTATGATTTACCACAGCCGCACTCTTCGACCTTCTAGCGCTGTCCGTATCTTGCCAGTTAATGCAGTATTTAATGGTAAAAGAACCAGGAAATGTGATTGGGTTTTGGTTGAGATTATGCAATTTCTTTTGATGGGGTTGAAAATGGAGGAAGCGTGATGGGCAATGATTGCAGCATACCTTGGATGGTCAATTATTTTTATTAATGAACAATATGTATATAAATATTTAAGAACAGTTATCTAATAGATTATGAGATGCAGTCACAGAAGCTTGTGTGCAAGTCAGGCAGCATGAATTCTGTGAGCTCATAGATAGCATGACTGCCGGTGTCCAGCTGTTATTGAGGCAAATGGTCTCTTTACCAATTCTTAGATAAATCTTTTTTATGAGTAGAATAAACCTTTATAACTTCCATTCAAATTGTTCCCAGCCCCTGCATCCACTCCGAGCCACTAAGTTAACTTATGTCTGATTTGTTGCACTTGCTTCCCCTACCGGCAGCAAACCAATCGCATCCCCTTCGCCTCACGTACCCTTAACCACTAGTACATGTACACCGCCATAACCTCACCTCTCCATGCCGATTGGTCTTATAACGGCATCTTACCAAAAACCATCCTCCTCAATTCCCAACGTGTCCAACCTTACACTCTTGTGACCGCGTCACGTCTATTTCATCCTCCTCAAACTACTAGTGCCAGCAACACCATGTCCACCCGCCCATCAAAGCAACAAGCGGCCAGGGAAGTAATCGACATCCTCCACGAGATATCTACACTTCTTGTAAGTCCCCTCCTCCACTTCCCGCTTTCCATCCTTCGGCTGATCTTTTATTGTCCTTTAAAATAAATTAGAACACGCATCTCGACAGGACTACACTGAGTCTTTGTGTCAGTCTCGTAGAGAACGGGGTTCATCCTGACGCGTTGGCGGTGGGTCTCCTTCTGCTGTGGCATTTGCCGGTACGGGGGCTTCACACCTATAATTGCTGACTAGGATTCGTGGGAGAGAAGGCGGTGATTCAAGAGCTTAGGAGGGAGAGTGAGCAGTTGAACATGGGACAGCTTGAGGAAACGTGATCAAATTGGGGCAGATATGACAGCTAGAGTGGGGCTAGGGCCGCCTGAGCGGAGGGCTTGGTGATTAATGTGGTTGATTTTGATACTTTACTTCTTACATTAGAAAGGTAGCCTTCCCCGGTGCTCTCCGCGAACTATCATAAAATCGGGTGGTGAGGCGCTAAGTATTATCCCTCAACCGTTTATTTTTCAAGAAAAAATGTGAATGTAGCAAGATGTAGTAGTGGTAGTAGAGGAAGTTGTAGCAGCAGTAGCAGTAGTAGTAGAAGTAGTAGTACAAAAGTAATTCACCATCTAACGCCCATAAATATCACCAACCCGATGACTAAGTACCTGAGAGACGAAAACAAGAGAAACCCGGTAAACCATATTTCATTAGTACCGATCTCATCCTGGCACTTGTAGCGAGCCCTTCCGAGACTGAGGGACATGTGGATACTGCCTCCCTTGCTGGGCCCCCGGCATTGCTCGGGCGGTAGGGTTCGCTATCGAGGTATCGAATAACGATCCTGTATTGGCCCCATCAAACATCGGTCTGCCGAGTGGCTTGAGAGCACTGGCTAACATCTCCTTCATGCGGACATACTGGTATTTCTTCCGCACAGGGACAAGAATATGTCGTTCCAGCGGTTGTGGCATCGAGCGAGTTACCGCCGCCATGACTAACTCAGTTTCTTCGTCGGAGTCAATCAGCATGTTGTTGGCCTCAATTTCGTCAGGTGGTGGAGCTCCCGCATTGATTGCTGCCTCTGCTGGCTTGTTAGCTTGGAAACAAAGAGCAAGGAGGGCGCGAGATACTTTGTTGCTTCGCATGGTTCTTCTTTTGGTAGGCCGCTAAGAGAATGTCGTATGGCTGAGAACGGCCAAGGACCCCGCGCTTAGCTCCCATTGAGTGGGACTTGCAGGTCAGTGAACGGGCACAGAGGGCGCCATGGGCAAGTGGGACTCCGCATTGCTTCTCCACGTCAACGGGGGCTAGGAACATTAGTTATACATTTCATATAGTAAACCAGGAAAAAGACCTTTTGGTTTTGGGTCGGGTTTGGCAGGCTTTTCCTTCTTCTTCTTTGCTTTGGGTTCCTTGGGGGGTTTTGGTTCTGCGTGGGATCAGTAAAACAGCCCAAACGAGACCATAGAGGGCGTAGCTAACCATCCGCCTTTCGTTTTTTGGATTTAGTACCATCACCATCCTTCTTCATCATCTTCTTTGCTCCTTTTTTCTTTTCATCCCCGTCGCCGTTAGCATCCCCGTTTGTCTCCGCTGTGGGGCCCCTATCCTTCGCGGCAGCCTTCTCATCCTTCAGCTTCTTTCTTTCTTTCACTTTTGCTTTCTGGCATGCTTTGATATGTGCCACGGCGGCAGACCTAAGGACTGGCTTTGTGCAGCGCTTGCAGACGGTATAATGAGGCTCATCGTGGAGCGGCCGTCCTGTCGGGAACGCCGATATATCCTTATCATCCAGCTGCGTGACGAGAGTTCCTGGGGACTTGGCATCGGCAGGGGATGAAATGGGTTTCTCATCTACATCTCGTCAACGAAAGAAAGTAGGTGCGAGATAAGAAGGAGGAGTCACCAAGTGATTCGAGCACGTTAGCACGCTCCTTCCAGTTAACAGTCTTCTTGGGAGCTGGACGTGAAGAGGATTTGAGTTTGACAGTAAGGGCGGATTCTTTTTGGTTGAAAAGTTTGAGAACGGGATCATCAGGGCGCATCTTGGGCTCAGCCATGGTGAGGTCTGCGGAGGGACAACTGTTAAGTTGGAAGTAGATGCGATGGTGTCACGTGGCAGTCGAACGCGGGAAAGAAGGAAAAAGAATCAAGATTCAGAGGTGGTACAGAAATCGTGTAACGCCTGTTTCCCAAAGTCAGCATTATTGCCAAGGTTTTAGCGAAGTTCGGTTAAACTGTATCGTGTATGATACCCATTGAATCTACGGACATCGAGACGAGTAAATTCGCTTTTTAGGTATGATATTTTGAGTTAGGAGCATTTTTAGTTTGCGTAGCAACCAAGGGGTCTTGAGAGAAAGAGAAAAACTGTTTTTGACAAAGGAATCATAATAACGCAACTATCTATGGAGAAAGCAGCTTGAAAATAGAAGAGGAGAATCGCGCTAGCTGCGTGGGTTAATAGTATCGAGGTGATTTTTATATTACAAAAACCTAATAGATTGAAATAAAGAGTATATGTTAATAATATACATTATGGAAAGTTAAGAGAGTTGAATAATCAGAATTAATGGAGGATTTAGCTTAAACGAATTACCTTTTGCTTATTGTTAGAGGTAAGAGGGCAACGTCATCCTCATGTTGCAGTATCTGTTATCGTTCTTAGAATGATTTAATTCTTGATCCCGTTTCTGCTTTACTTGTGTAGAATTAATTATAATTGTAACAACCTGTAAGAATGGCAGGGGTTATAGAAGGCCAGACCTATACTCGTACTTGGAGTTGAGAGACCATGATAACAAGACAGGAATGGCAGAAGACTAGTGTCTGCCAAAAGGTGATACAGGTAGTTAGGTATTATAACCTACTTCAGCAGCCATATTAAAGTAGTCACAGTGAGCACTATTTTGTTGTTTCTTCTTCTTTTTTCTCTACAGGTTTATGTGTATGTTAAAACAATCTAAGATAGACAGAACATATAATGTATAGGTATGTAGACCTAAACCCCCACTACTGTTCAGGCTCAAGTAGTGAAAATAAAAACCCTTATACAGAACTACGAGATTAGGAAAAACTCTCCTAAGCGGCAACTCATAGTACATACTACTAGACATGTATACCTAAGTAACTAAAACCAAGGAAATCTCCTACTCCAACAGATAATACTTCTCAACATACATGAAAGAAAATATCCTAATAAAGGAAACCATAAAACCTAAGAACTTCAGTCCAAAACTACATATCCTAGGTGATCTGTTAGGCGGAGACAACCATATAGACTTAATAATGTCTAGGCCAATTGAGATTTGTTTATGTAGACGTAGATTTATCTGGGAAGGGACTGAAGCAACTCATTTCTTTTATGACTACTAAGAGCGCAACAAAGTAGAATAGAATCATAAGAACAATGTTATATTATTAAGGTCTCTTCTCCATTGCTTGATTATATTTAAAGCTTGAGAGGTAATTCGATATTTATATCCAGCATCTGAGTGTTTGCGGACTACATCTATTTAATATACACATTATGTACCTCTTCAGATATAACTCGTAACGTCAAGTACGTCAGTAAAAAAAAACCCTGCGTCAGATTCCTCAGCTGTATGTCCTGACGCAAATGTAGGGTTGCTAGCGTCCTGTGCGTCCTGGACATCCTGAAGCGTGTGGCAGTGTCTAGGACGTCCTGAGTCCATCCTAAGCGACGATGCAATAATTTTCAACTCCCAATTTGACTAGGTGGACCTTGATCCTTGCTGATATCCTGACGCAAGACAGCAGAGAGTCTCAATCTGGGCTGATGTCCTGACACAAGACGGCAGAGAGTCTGAATCCTAGCTGATGTCCTGACACAAGACAGGAGAGAGTCTTAATCATGATACCAAACCACATACTAGCCATCGGTATATTTACCAGACACAATGACCAAATCTAAAAATATTTACAAAAATAGGAGATGTGACACACCAAATTCTATTTTAATATCTTGAAGGATCTGGAAGCCAAAATGGCCCACCGGTAGAATGTAAAAGTAAGTAATAGTTGTGATTGTTAGAGTACATGGTAACTTGGGTGTTTTGCTGCAACATGTTAAGTAACACTTAGACAACCACAAAACATCACGGTTAGTATATCAACAATAAGTCTGTCAACAACTATTGCTCCTCAGTCTCTATACAGTCATTGCTAATAATTTAGGGCTACATTCTACTCAATTTTAGCTATCCATTGCACTCAAGAACATCTGCCTACTGTGCGTTTACAAGAGGTTATAGCCTATTTTGTGTCCTAACAAGGTGCTGATTTTGATGGCAGATTCCCACGCCATCCTTTAGGTGCAGTACGCCATACTTTACAACAATGTTCTACCCGATGCAGGATTTCCAACGATATAAAGATCGTCTACCTGGTATCAATATTGGTGTAGAAACAGGCTATTATGCATGTGATATTTTCCTCGTAAAGTGCTGACTTTGATACCACATTCCTCGGCCGTCGTGTGAGTGCAGTACTCGATACTTTACAGCCATGTTTCACACCATGTGGGCTTCAAACGGTATAAAGAACATCTACTCGGCATCAATATTGGTGGAGATACAGGCTATTATGGCGGTGATGTTTACCCTGGTGAATTGCTGACTTTGACGCGAGATTGCTCGGCCATCCTTTGAGCGCAGTACTCCATACTTTATAGCAATATTCCACTTGACGCCGGCCTTCCAGCAGTTTAAAGAATATCTACTTGCCATCAATATTGATAGAGATATAGGCTATAATCGGTGATGTTTATCCTAGTGAAGCACTAACATTGACACCAGATTCCTTGGCCATCCTTTGAGCGCAGTACTCGATACTTTACAGCTATATTCTACTTGCCGCCGGCCTTCCAGTAGTATAATGGACGTCTACTCAGCATCAATATTGATCGAGATACAGGCTCATATGGAGGTAATATTTACCTTAGCAAAGTGCTGACTTTGACGCCAGATTCCTCGGCGATCCTTTGGGTGCAGTACTTGATACTTTACAGTAATGTCCTACTCAATGCGGGCTTTCCAGTAGTATCTAGAACCTCTACTCGGGATTAATATTGGTGGAGATACAGGCTATTATGCAGGTGATACTTACCTTAGTAAAATGCTGGCTTTGATGCCAAATTCCTCAGCCAGCCTTTTAGCGCAATACTCCATAGTTTACAGCAATATTCTGCTCAATGCGGGCTTTGCAAAGGTATAAAGAACGTCTACCCGGCATCAATATTGGTGGAGATACAGCCTATTACGTGTCCCTGTGAAGTGCTGACTTTGATACCAGATTTCTCTGCTATCCTTTTGGCTCACTACTCCATACATTACAGAAATATTCCACTCGACGCCAGCTTTCCAACGGTTTAAAGAACGTCTACTCGGCACTAATATTTGTGGAGTTATTACTTATTATATCTATTTGACTCTATATTACTCATAGATTGTCACTTGTTTTTTGTAACCTAGCCCGGGCCTGTGTATTTATAAAAATAAGTATTGTTTATGGTAAAAGTATAGCTTATTTTGGAGTAACCTAGGCATAAGTTATGCTTTGTATTGGTTGTGCCCAGTGAATTCTGAATTCAAGAGATGTATTCTGACGTCAGTTCCTGCATACAGTTGCGTCCTGCAACATTTTGTTGTATCCTGTGACGTCCAGTTGCATCCTGAAATTGGTTGCCATGTCTACTTGTGTCCTAACATCGGTTGCCATGTTTACCTGTATCCTGAATCCCACTTTGCGTTCTGGCATCCTGTGTGTCAGACAGACAGTACGCACAGGACGCAGGTGATAATTTTCGCTAATGTACTCCGTGAAAGTGCGATCACCAGGGGACTATGAAAACCATCATACCCTTTTTGGTAATTACTATTTTCTTTCTAAAACACCTGTTCTTCTCCTGAAGTAATTATATGATTATCCAAGTCATTAGACCTGTAGCTGAGTTCTCAAGTTAAACTATATTGGCTCCAATAGTCTTTTCCATTGTTGAGGGAATTAGTCTCAATATGAAGTCTTCTTTGTATATATGCCGTAGTCTAAGACTTCTAGTTGTGATAACTCGACAGCTAACCAATGGAATTTATTTTGATCACTTACTCTTCGTAGAGGAGAAGTCATTCTATTGAATATATTCATAATCCCGCAGTCAGCATTCCTGGTTGTTCTATGTGATGGGGGTTGGTTGTAAAGTACTATTGATGATAATTGCCTCAACTATAACACTACCCTTACATAGTTGTAACACCCCATAGAACCTATTATTTCTCAGGATAGTGTCACGGATGTGACCGATAGTTCAGGATTTCACACATGACTTTAATATGAGTTATGGGTTCTGGGCATATGACTTACTTCAAATGGAGTCATATGACTTATTTATATTATAATTTGTTATGATTCGCACAGGACTTGATTATGAGTCATGGGTTTCATGTGTATAACTCATCGAAGTCATATGACTTGTTTAAATTATGATTAGATGACTTGGGTTGATAAGTCATCAGGATTAGGGTTTGTGAGGAGAGCTCTACATAAGGAGGCCGGCATGGCCGAGTCTTAGGCCTATCTGAGGGCGTCTCCGCCACTCAGGCCCCCTCCCTTTCCTCGCTCGCCCCCGTCGAGTCAGATCTTCATGACCTGTCACAAAGACTCGCCCAACCACCGCCCACACGCCAGCAAGCCCTGGTACCACCAGCTCCGCCCTCTACTCATAAGGGGAAAGAAGTCCCTTCCTCAGCCCCACCCCCACACCCCCCCACACCAACACGGCAGAAATTTCTGCCGCCCCACACCCTCAACAGGCCCCCCCCCTTGCCCCTCTTTACCCGGTTGGTGCGATCATAGATGGGTACGACCTCGACACCCCCCGATACGACACCGTTACCAAAAAGAATTACGGAAACCCTGAGGCCTATGTGGTCAAAAACCTCAATTCATGGGAGGCTCAGATGTTCCGTGACGGCAAATACCCCCCCCCCTTTCCGAGTGGATTCCTGGCAACATGGACCTAACCTACCTACGCCCTCCCAGCTCATTGACGCTGGCTGCAGCTGCCGGAGGCCGGAAGAAAACTAAGGGGCCCAAGACGAAACCACCTTCTACTGTGCAAGTAGCATCAGGCATGATGGCTCCTCCTGTTAAAGAGGCTCCGATCCTGCCAGCAACTCAACAACGTATCTTTGCTCCTCGGTCCTCTCCTGCCCTCCACCGTGAAGCCGAAAGAATATCCGCGACCCTCCCCGACATCGCCGCAGCCATACTCCGCGAAGCCAACTGCCCCCTTCCACTCTGGTTCTCTACCCGGGTCAACGACAGAGGCTCAGTCAACCTCACTGTCCTCGACCCCTACACTCCTGCCACCTCCTATGCCCCATACTACCAGGCTCCCACCAACCGCTTAAACCAACTCTCCCCGGTAGGTGACAATGCCTACCTCCCCTTCCGCTCCGCCCCCAACGAGACCCAACTCACCATCCACTCCCTCCCCCTCCCCTACCTCCTAGAAGACCAAGACGATCTCCTCTTGCTCTTACAAGAGTGCGTCCATAATGCCACGGGTGTCACTATCTTCTCCGCCCGATACCTCAACCATGACCTAGAATCCAGGATGTCCAAGTCCGCTACCTCCGTTATTGTCACCATTGCTCCCGAGGACATCAATGGCATGGGAACCTCTATCCACCTCTTCTCCAGAAGGCATCGTGTTGAACGAGCATTTTTATCCAACCGGTTCACCCAGTACCGTAACTGCTGGAAGTTCGGCCACCAGGCCCCCTGATGTAAGCTGGATCGCCTGATATGTCCAAGCAGCTCACTCTCGCATACACGTTCAGCGCACCGCTGTCAGAACCCCACCAGCCCCAAGGCGGGCAACACCAAAGGTGTCCTCAAGAGCTGCCCCTCCTCAACTGCTTCCTGCCCTAACCGTAAGGAACCACACTCAGCCACCAACCGGAACTGCCCAGAAAGACCAGTCCCTATCGCCAAAGACCCCACAGGCCCACTCCCACTAGACAATGAGTCTGAAGATGACATGGATGTCGGCCCTGACAGAACCAATGGAAACCCAGGACCCACAAGCCCTAGCCAGACGCACGACCCTCCTTTCGCGACCCCTCACCGCCAGACTCCGTTGCCGTTACAACCACAGCGAAAGAAAAAACCACACCAAATTTTTCGCCGAGCCCTCACCTCATTGGTCAACCACCAATTATCACCGCTTCACCCATCCTTCTTCCCCACTTTTACAGACAAATCATCCCACTTTATTTGTTATTCCATCACCCCTATCAACTGAGTCCCTCATACAACCCCCTTGATGTCGCGCAGACCCTTGGGCAAGGGTAGGGGTGGCAAGAACCCTCTTGCCAGCCCCTTTCACCTACCAGAATCCCACCAGACCAGAGGAACATCAATCCTCCCCACCTCGCCTGACGACACACAGATGGAAGAGGATACCCCTTCCCCTGTCCAGACAGTCGCACCCCCACCAGATTCAGAAGATGCCTGGGAAAAGGCAGTCAATGAACACGTCACCTATCTACAAGAGGAACTACAAACCATGAAGACCTGCTACTGCGAACTCAAAGATACCCTCAAAGCCATGGAAGCACACATGCTAGTAGTGCAGGAACGACACATTACAGACACCAAAGACCTTCAAGCCAAAGTGGCAGCCCTTACCTCTCAAGTCGCGCACCTTGTTGCTCAACCACATCATAGCAACACCACCTTCGCGAACACCCAACCCCCTCCCACCCAGCCACCACAGCAAACCTGGGCCCAGAAAGCGGCCAGAACCCTCCCTAGCAAGCCCCCAGCACACTCACCAAACAAAACTGCCACTTCTCCAGTTTTGACCAAACGCGACCGTACGATTGTCATTGAGAGAGATGGCACAGCACTCCCTGACGACATCAACACCCTCACCATAAGGAACGCTTTCAACACTGCAATTAAGAAGCCTCTTATTGCAACCATTGAGTTCACCCCAACCACCATGTCCTCCTCCTCACCAAGGACACCATCACGGCTGCCCAAGTCCTCAAACAACACAGAACAGCAATTGAGGAAACAGCAAGATCCACCATACCTGCCGCCACTGGCCTCAGACAGGATGAAGTCTGGCATAAGGTCATCATCCACGGCATCCCCACCACTGTTCCCTCCACTCCTGAGGGATTCAACACTGTCAAGTCAGAGATTGAGGAGTTCAACACTGGCATTCACCTTCCCCGCCCCCCCAGGTGGCTCACCACTGAATCCCAACGTACCGGCAAAGCGGCTTCCACAATGGTTATCACTATTGCTGGTAAGGACAACACGGATAAAGCCCTCAATAGAGGCCTCTCTCTCTTTGGCAAGAGGTTTAAGATTCAACGCTACCTTTCCTTTGGCCCTGACACCCAGTGTTCCAGATGCCTTGCCTTTGGACACCACCCCACCCAGTGTACCGGTACTACCTACTGTGCTATTTGCACCTTGGAGCACCCTACCTACCTCCACACTTGCGGCAGATCAGATTGTCCCACCAAAGGCAAACCATGTCTCCATACCATCATCAAATGCAAGAACTGCGGCGAACCCCACATGGCAACCTCCAAGGAGTGTGCAACATACCTGGCGGCAAACCAAGTAGCTGCTGAGAGGCGGACAAAGGCTAATTAGGTTTCCTCTTACTTGTATTTCGTTTGTTTTATTTGTTAGGCTTAAGGCGGGTGGGAGGATTTTATTAGTAAAACGGGGTCGTTAGCGTTATGACAGGGGGTCCAATCAAAAGTTGCTACTAACATTTAGGAGACGGATATCAGGGACCAGGCGCAGGTGGCGCGCCATTTTGTATGTTAGTTGCCGCTTCATAGCCTCTGGCTCCATAAGCGTAATGAATTATAATAATAATAATAATCACCACTTCATGATCACTCCCTGTATGAGCATCCTCATCCATAGCCCAGTCCAAAACTCTATCACATATATCCCGTGTTGCCAGTGTGAGATCCAATATTGAGCTTCCAGTTCCTTGTCTGTAGTTATAAGTAGAGACATCAGGGTGGTTGACTAGATCACAGTTGTTAGCTCTAAACCAATCTACAAGAACCTCACCTCTGATTTCTTTCTGAACTGCTGAATTCCATAAGCTGTAATGGGCATTGAAGTCCCCACATATGATGGAATGTTGAGGGATATGCAGCTGGTGCAGAGTTCTGTCCATAGTGTAGATTGGCCTAGAGTTAGGTGTCAGCTTTTTGCTTTCATTATAGATATTCCATAAGGTAAACTTTTCTTTTCCTGCAAGAATTTGAATTGGTAGAACATCACCATCAAGGTGAGGAAGAAGGTCAGATCTGTAAGTGCAAAGAAGCTGGATAATAGTTAGTGGTTTGCCTCTCATAAGGAATGGGAAGGATTGTCAGTGGTAGGGAGTTCTGGTTTCCTGACTAAGTTCCTGTATACCTCACACCTAAGATCAGTAGATTTGTGAGAGCCCTCACAGTTAGCACATTTGAACTGGGAGTGGGGACATTCCTTACTGGACTGGCAGGTAGAACATCTGTGGAGGTTACTAGCATGGTCACCTGCACATAGCTGGCACTTGGTAGGATGTCTGCAAGTTCTCTGATGGTGTCCAAACTTCTGACAGTTTCTGCACTGAGTGGTAGGTCTGATATCAACAAACTCTGAAGTCTTGACTGAAGTTCCTGCTATCACAAGTTGGTTTCTTAGTGCATATTTCAATTCTCTCAGAGTTTTGAAGGAAAGAACAAGGGAGGAGTGCAACTTTCCTACTCTAGCCTCAGGTCTAGTTAGCCATCTGGGTGGGGCAGCAAGTTGAATATCTGTATTATAGGCTTCAATGTCCTCCTTGAAGGCTATCATCTGCTTCTCCTCACAATCTGCAACAATCATGTCAGTAGCAACAGAGTGGGCCACCATTTTATACCATCTTTCTCTGACAACCACCTCTTGTAGTCCTGGGATAAGATGCTTCCAGACACTTTCCTTCTCCTTGAGTTCAGCAGCTGTGTGACCTGACTTGACCTCAATTACTATGTTATTATTGACTGAGAGCCTGACAAGAACAATAGTAATATTCAGTTTGGCCTTGCTCAAAGCATTGTTGATTGAGTCCCTGATCAGGAGTGGGTTCAAGTTGGTAGGTGGGTTGATAGGCTTGAGAATGAGTGTTCTCTCTGGCTCTGGGGTAGGATCTGGGCGCTTTTTGGAGGCCTTGAGAGTATTTGATGCAGTAATAGGAGCAGCCTGTGCAACCATGTTAGCCCAAGTCTTCTTTACAGGTTGGGGGTTAGGGATATGTGTAGGGGGAGTAGGAGTTGTGAGTTTGTCAAGCCTGGTGAGTATATGGGTTAAGGTCTCCTCCTGTTTAGTCAACCTAGCTTCAATTGCCTCTGGAATTGGAGAAGAGGATATGGGCTGAAGAGGGGCTGCATCAGGAATGTGTTTATCTGGATAGCTGCTGATGGAGAGAAGTAAGTGGTTGAGAAAGTCCTCTTCAGATGGACTGAAAAGTCCCTGGTGTTCCTGTATATGGTTAACAATATCATGGAGTAGACCTTCAAATATGACAGGTCTATCCCTCTGGGCAGAGGTAGGGGCTGGAGGACTCATAGTGTAAAGATTAGGAAATGGGGGAGAAATGGAGGAAGAAAGTGGAGTACTCCTCCTGTGTCCTCTAACTCTGGTCACACTAAGAGGAGCAGCAGGAGGCTGTCTACCAGGGGGAGCACTAGGTACAATGGGGGATGATGAATACAAAGTATTAGCATCATTCAAGGGCACCTGAGAGGATACTCCAGAAAGTGGTAGATGAACAGGCATAAAGGGTGAAAAAAGCGAAAATTGCTAAGTAAATTGGTTGCTGGTGGGGTACAGATTATATAGAGCAATGCATATGAAGGACTAGTAGTGGGACATTCAAGTACTGTGCCACACGGTATGCATCACATTCCCCACAAAGTATGAGCTAACTGACGGCAGGAAACACTTCCATCTAGTGTGACCACCATTGCTAATAGTGGAATATGATGAAGGTAGAAAGATATGGTACTAGGAGATAGGACTACGTAACAGGTCACAGTCTGCATAGTATTATGGGATGATAGGGCTCATGGGATAAAGCAGTCATACATCATGTTAGGGCTAAGCTATCACTACACATCAGGTACAGAGAAAGTATATATAAAGAGATGCTACCCATCATGCTAGATAGTGTTATGTATAGCACAAGAATTCCATTTTCCTCCAGAACCAGAACTTTGATCCTGTCGATTGCTATCAGAATATTGGATCAGACACCTCTCAGCAAGTTCTCTTGAGACAAGGTATGACCAGTATATATAACAATTAAAAATCTTGCATTGGTCAAGAGTAACACACCTGGAATGATGGCAGTCCTCCTTCTTACCCAATTGCCACTCCCATCTAAATTCTCATCGTCCTTTTCCGTAAACGAACACCAGAGCGATATCAACTCCGACACACTACAAGGTGTATTCGAGCTCTTATTGTAGCCCTTATGAGAGACCATGCTCGATGGTGTTCTAATTGATTGTAGGAACAGGAATGATCAGAGATACTTACTGCTCTTGGCAGCGTGGATTGCTGACGATATGGAAAATGTTATGCTACATGGAGTAAAATCGAATACCTGTCTTAAATGTAAGATACTGTCACAATTCTAATCTGACATAGTAAGTTTCTTTTGTCATGAAATTGATTTCTGAGTTTCTTTTGTTACGTAGTTTGATTTGTGTCGTTGGTTTTATGTTATGATTTACTTTCACGCAAATGACCTATATAGAGGCATGTGACTATGAGGGCTATGCAACGAGGTTGACTGCAAGGGAGACTCGTTGGGGTTTTATTTGTTATGTTTCACGCACGAGACTTATTTAGAAGTCACAGGGCTGCATAAGGAGGCTATGCAACGAGGCTGTGCGCAAGGCAGACTCTTTAGGTTTATGTTATGTTTTATGTTATGTTTCCCGCACATGATCTATTCAGAGGTCATGGGGCTGCGCAAGGGGGCTACGCAAGGCAGAGTGGCAAGGCACACTGCCTATGGTTTGATTTGTAAGCGGGTTGAGGGAAGGACTATATAAGGAGTCCTCGGAGGCGAGTTACTTAGTTCTTCAAGCAATCATCTAAGTTATTTTCCTACTGATTATTTTAAGAACAAATTTACTTTATTCTATCTACCTCACGATAGTTACACGAACTTAGTAGAAGAGGAACGCCTCTACGACTACTAAGTGTAACAAGAGAAAAGGTAATAGTGTGAACGCACACTATACGAGAACGACGAAGAAAAGTAATAGTGTGAACGCACACTATTAGTACGAAGGATATAGTATCCTAGATACTGTAAGAGAAGTATCGTTGCCTGTAGTGTGTACTGATATAGGAACAGGACCCCTTAACATTTGGTTGCGTCTCACTAGCGACGCCCAACGATAGACAACACGGCTATCAAACCAGATCACGCAGGTGATCTTGACATAGACGACGGTAACCTAGGGTTAGGAGGAGATTTTACCGACACCTTAGAAAACGCATCAGCACAACCCTCAAGGACAGGAAGTCCAATTAATCCAGAAAACAGATCACCTGCGGAAAGCTCCGACGAAGAGGTAACATCAACCCCAAGAAGGATGGCAGACGTACCCGGACCAGCGGCTGCACCACCAGTCCCAGTCTATGTATTAGGCATGACTGAGGAACAATTCAACTCTTTCCAAATTTTCGCTCAACCAAACTCGAGAAATCGACCGAAGCCATGGGAGCCTGATGTGTTCAAGGAAGATGGAACGAAGTTTCGAAGCTTGATAGCTCAGTTAGAGGGGTACTTCAGGGTCAAAGAGTACAACAACCATGAAGACAACCTAAAGGTAGCTTTCGCGGAGTCCCTCTTGACGGACACGGCCGAGGCATGGCTCATCCCATATAGCCAGGGGTCCAAACTGCGGACTTGGGACACGTGGGACGAGTTCAAACAAACCCTGAAGGAACAATTCGGAGTTCAGAACCTGAGAGAGACAGCACGACTCAAATTAGAGACGATGAAGCAAGGAAGAAAGAACATGGCAGAGTTCTGGAACGAGTTCCGACTTATCGCAAGCGAAGCGGAATATGCCAACAATTCCCTATGGAATCATCTATTGTCAGCATGTAGCGAAACGCTACAAGACCCATGGGGTTTAGGGGATACACCTTTCACCGCCAGACTCCGTTGCCGTTACAACCACAGCGAAAGAAAAAACCACACCAAATGTTTCGCCGAGCCCCTACCTCATTGGTCAACGACCAATTTTCACCGCTTCACCTACCCCTTTTCCCCACTTTTACAGACAAATCATCCCACATGTCTTTCTGGCACAGAGTCCAGAGGTGGGTCACTAACTGTTTTTTCTCCACTAACATCACTATCCTGACCTGTGAGAGCTCCCTCCCATCTATCGACCTCCTTATCAAGCACCTCCAACGCCTGGTTGCCATGAGGCTGTTCTGCCTCCCTCAAGAGATCAACCCAGCGACAGGACACCTTAATCACGCGCTGCCAACCACATCACCTTTCAGGGCACCGGACTCCGTGCCACGCCCTGGCTCTGTTTGTGGCCGACGCCAATAGGCCGGCCCCAACTACACCCCCCTCAGGTGGTTCACTAAGCCACCGTCCCCGCCTAACTGCCACCACCTCCCTGTCGATCCAGTTGTCCACCGAGTTCACATTATCATTGGCGACCGCCATGACCCCCTCCCTCCTGCAAACTCCAACCGCCTGCCCCCCCTACAGCTGGCCCCTGTTGGAGCCCCTGCCCTCTATGCCTCCCTTAAGGCAAGATGCGGTGAAGAACTCCTCTCCTCCTGGAGCCTCTTCTCGCCCCCTCCACCTTACTACCGTTTCTCGGCCACCCTGCGCCCACGCCCCTTCATGGGCCTGGCCCATTTCCTTTCTGGCCGACTTCATCAGATGCGCTCAGGGAAGAGCTACTTGGCCCCCTACCTGTCCTTGCATGACGACAACCCCTCTCGCCTCAGTTCCTGGTATGAAGAGGGTGATGAGACCTTCGTACACGCCATCCTCCACTGTCCAACCAAGTCCGCCACCTGTGATCGTCACCTCCCAGGGATTGCAGATATCGGACCTGACTCCATGACCTGGACCACGATCCCGGCCCTCATGGGACTCAGGCGCTACCTAACCGCTACCAGAACTGGTTTCCCCGTGACATGTATGCAAACTATGCCCCCCGCCGGCCCTCTTTATCCCCTTCTCCTTCCCTTCCCGCCTTGCCTCTGTTGTCATTGGCTGGGCAGCCAAGTGGTCTTAGTGGTAGAAGGTCTCATGTTTTATTTTGATACTTGTTTATGGGAGTTTTGGATTATTTTCCTTACAATACTAGTTAGTTAGTAATTTTCCTTTATAAGTCCTGAGGAGGCAATGCGTTGGTTATTCGGACGCCATCGGAGGAATCGGTTGTGTTGTTTCTTTTGTTGGTTGTTTGATTTCGCGTGTTGTTTCTGCCATAGCTAGCGCTGCACACATGTTCTTATACCTTAGACAAACAATGAATATGTAATACAAAAAAAAAAAAAAAAAACCAGCAGAGGAAGATACCACTGACCGTCTCTGCTACACCTCCAGTGATTGAAATCTCAACACCACAGGAATTCTCACCACTTTTCGCGTTTGGTCCTCACCCAAGGGGGCGGACTAGGCCATTACTTTTTATCCTTCCTCCACGGTGGAACTCTGCTCCTGACTTCCCTCTTGATGTCTACGCTCTTGAGCCCATATTTCCTCCTCTCCGACATCTCGAGCTGTTGGTTTTCACCCCCTCCCAGCTTCAAAGTGCTGCTGAAAATAGGTTACCATCCACACTGCTGGAGAGAGGCAACTGGAGCCATAATTAGAAAACTTAACAAGCCAGATTATACAGCTCCAAAAGCTTACAGACCAATCGCATTATTAAACTGTTTAGGTAAGATCTCTGAGAAGATTATGGCTAATCGGTTGTCCTACATGGCAGAAACATATGGACTTCTACACAGTGAACAGATGGGAGGAAGAGCTGGCAGAAGTGCCATTGATGCAGTTATGGCTTTGGTGCATTATTATTATTATTATAATTCATTACGCTTATGGAGCCAGAGGCTATGAAGCGGCAACTAACATACAAAATGGCACGCCACCCGCGCCTGGTCCCTGATATCCGTCTCCTAAATGTTAGTAGCAACTTTTGATTGGACCCCCTGTCATAACGCTAACGACCCCTTTTACAAATGAAATCCTCCCGCCCGCCTTAAGCCTAACAAATAAAACAAATGAAATACAAGTAAGAGGAAACCTAATTAGCCTTTGTCCGCCTCTCAGCAGCCACTTGGTTTGCCGCCAGGTATGTTGCACACTCCTTGGAAGTTGCCATGTGAGGTTCGTTGCAGTTCTTGCACTTGATGGTGGTATGGATGCAGGCTTTGCCTTTGGTGGGACAATCAGACCTGCCGCAAGTGTGAAGGTAGGTAGGGTGCTCATGGGTGCAGATTGCACAGTAGGTAGTGCCCGTACACTGGGTAGGATGGTGGCCAAATGCAAGGCATCTGGAACACTGGGTGTCTGGGCCAAACGTGAGGTACCGTTGCACCTTGAACCTTTTGCCAAAGAGTGAGAGGCCTCTGTTGAGGGCTTTGTCTGTGTTGTCTTTGCCGGCAATAGTGATAACCATGGTGGATGCTGCTTTGCCTGTGCGTTGGGTGTCTGTGGTGAGCCATCTGGGTGGGCGGGGGAGGTGGATGCCAGTGTTGAACTCTTCAATCTCTGACTTGACTGTGTTGAATCCTTCAGGAGTAGAGGGGACAGTGGTGGGGATGCCGTGAATGATGACCTTATGCCAGACTTCATCCTGTCTGAGGCCAGTAGCGGCAGGTATGGTGGATCTTGCTGTTTCCTCAATTGCTGTTCTGTGTTGCTTGAGGACTTGGGCAGCCGTGATGTTGTCCTTAGTGAGAAGAAGGACATGGTGGTTTGGGGTGAACTCAATGGTTGCAATAAGAGGTCTCTTAATTGCAGTGTTGAAAGCGTTCCTTATGGTGAGGGTGTGGATGTCGTCAGGGAGTGCTGTGCCATCTCTCTCAATGACAATCGTACGGTCGCGTTTGGTCAAAACTGGAGTAGTGGCAGTTTTGTTTGGTGAGTGTGCTGGGGGCTTGCTAGGGAGGGCCCTGGCCGCTTTCTGGGCCCAGGTTTGCTGTGGTGGGTGGGTGGGAGGGGGTTGGGTGTTCGCGAAGGTGGTGTTGCTATGATGTGGTTGAGCAACAAGGTGTGCGACTTGAGAGGTAAGGGCTGCCACTTTGGCTTGGAGGTCTTTGGTGTCTGTAATGTGTCGTTCCTGCACTACTAGCATGTGTGCTTCCATGGCTTTGAGGGTATCTTTGAGTTCGCAGTAGCAGGTCTTCATGGTTTGTAGTTCCTCTTGTAGATAGGTGACGTGTTCATTGACTGCCTTTTCCCAGGCATCTTCTGAATCTGGTCAGACTCCGTTGCCGTTACAACCACAGCGAAAGAAAAAAACCACACCAAATTTTTCGCCGAGCCCTCACCTCATTGGTCAACCACCAATTATCACCGCTTCACCCATCCTTCTTCCCCACTTTTACAGACAAATCATCCCACTTTATTTGTTATTCCATCACCCCTATCAACTGAGTCCCTCATACAACCCCCTTGATGTCGCGCAAACCCTTGGGCAAGGGTAGGGGTGGCAAGAACCCTCTTGCCAGCCCCTTTCACCTACCAGAATCCCACCAGACCAGAGGAACATCAATCCTCCCCACCTCGCCTGACGACACACAGATGGAAGCGGATACCCCTTCCCCTGTCCAGACAGTCGCACCCCCGCCAGATTCAGAAGATGCCTGGGAAAAGGCAGTCAATGAACACGTCACCTATCTACAAGAGGAACTACAAACCATGAAGACCTGCTACTGCGAACTCAAAGATACCCTCAAAGCCATGGAAGCACACATGCTAGTAGTGCAGGAACGACACATTACAGACACCAAAGACCTCCAAGCCAAAGTGGCAGCCCTTACCTCTCAAGTCGCGCACCTTGTTGCTCAACCACATCATAGCAACACCACCTTCGCGAACACCCAACCCCCTCCCACCCACCCACCACAGCAAACCTGGGCCCAGAAAGCGGCCAGAACCCTCCCTAGCAAGCCCCCAGCACACTCACCAAACAAAACTGCCACTTCTCCAGTTTTGACCAAACGCGACCATACGATTGTCATTGAGAGAGATGGCACAGCACTCCCAGATGACATCAACACCCTCACCATCAGAAACGCTTTCAACACTGCAATTAAGAAGCCTCTTATTGCAACCATTGAGTTCACCCCAAACCACCATGTCCTCCTCCTTACCAAGGACAACATCACGGCTGCCCAAGTCCTCAAACAACACAGAACAGCAATTGAGGAAACAGCAAGATCCACCATACCTGCCGCTACTGGCCTCAGACAGGATGAAGTCTGGCATAAGGTCATCATCCACGGCATCCCCACCACTGTTCCCTCTACTCCTGAAGGATTCAACACAGTCAAGTCAGAGATTGAGGAGTTCAACACTGGCATTCACCTTCCCCGCCCCCCCAGGTGGCTCACCACTGAATCCCAACGTACCGGCAAAGCGGCCTCCACAATGGTTATCACTATTGCTGGTAAGGACAACACGGATAAAGCCCTCAATAGAGGCCTCTCTCTCTTTGGCAAGAGGTTTAAGGTTCAACGCTACCTTTCCTTTCGCCCTGACACCCAGTGTTCCAGATGCCTTGCCTTTGGACACCACCCCACCCAGTGTACCGGTACTACCTACTGTGCTATTTGCACCTTGGAGCACCCTACCTACCTCCACACTTGCGGAGATCAGATTGTCCCACCAAAGGCAAACCATGTCTCCATACCATCAGCAAATGCAAGAACTGCGGCGAACCCCACATGGCAACCTCCAAGGAGTGTGCAACATACCTGGCGGCAAACCAAGTGGCTGCTGAGAGGCGGACAAAGGCTAATTAGGTTTCCTCTTACTTGTATTTCGTTTGTTTTATTTGTTAGGCTTAAGGCGGGTGGGAGGATTTCATTTGTAAAAGGGGTCGTTAGCGCTATGACAGGGGGTCCAATCAAAAGTTGCTACTAACATTTAGGAGACGGATATCAGGGACCAGGCGCTCATACGCCCATTTTATGTTAGTTGCCGCTTCAACACACCTCTGGCTAGTATGTGGCTGTACAGGAATTATAAACTAATAATAATTCAGAAGCAGCAAGGGGCACTACATGATTTCCAGGGAAGGGGCTCAGCATGGGTATCGTCAGCAGCTATGAGGCATTATACTACACTGCATTGGTGGATTGCTGACTATGGAGCAAATCTGGTGGAAAGGACAGATAGGACTGGCTAATAAGTTGGAGAATTATTATTATTATTATAATTCATTACGCTTATGGAGCCAGAGGCTATGAAGCGGCAACTAACATACAAAATGGCAAGCCACCCGTGCCTGGTCCCTAATATCCGTCTCCTAAATGTTAGTAGCAGCTTTTGATTGGACCCCCTGTCATAACGCTAACGACCCCTTTGACAAAAGAAATCCTCCCACCCACCTTAAGCCTAACAAATAAAACAAACAAAATACAAGTAAGAGGAAACCTAATTAGCCTTTGTCCGCCTCTCAGCAGCCACTTGGTTTGCCGTCAGGTATGTTGCACACTCCTTGGAAGTTGCCATGTGAGGTTCGTTGCAGTTCTTGCACTTGATGGTGGTATGGATGCAGGCTTTGCCTTTGGTGGGACAATCAGACATGCCGCAAGTGTGAAGGTAGGTAGGGTGCTCATGGGTGCAGATTGCACAGTAGGTAGTGCCCGTACACTGGGTAGGGTGGTGACCAAATGCAAAGCATCTGCAACACTGGGTGTCTGGACCAAAGGTGAGGTAGCGTTGGACCTTAAACCTTTTACCAAAGAGTGCGAGGCCACTGTGGAGGACTTTATCTGTGCTGTCTTTGCCGGCAATAGTGATGACCATGGTAGATGCTGCTTTGCCCGTGCGTTGGGTGTCTGTGGTGAGCCACCTGGGTGGACGAGGAAGGTGAATGCCAGTGTTGAACTCCTCAATTTCTGACTTGACAGTGTGGAACCCCTCAGGAGTAGAGGGGACTGAGGTGGGGATGCCGTGGATGATGACCTTATGCCAAACTTCATCTTGTCTGAGGCCAATGGGGGCAGGTATGGTGGATCTTGCTGTTTCCTCAATTGCTGTTCTGTGTTGCTTGAGGACTTGGGCAGCCGTGATGTTGTCCTTACTGAGAAGAAGGACATGGTGGTTTGGGGTGAACTCAATCGTTGCAACAAGAGGCTTCTTAATTGCAGTGTTGAAGGCGTTTCGTATGGTAAGGGCGTTGATGTCATCTGGGAGTGCTGTGCCATCTCTCTCAATGACAATCGTACGGTCGCGTTTGGTCAAAGCTGCAGCTGTGGCAGTCTTGCTGGGTGAGGTTGCTTTAGGCTTGCAGGGGAGGTTTCTGGCCGCTTTCTGGGCCCAGGTTTGCTGTGCTGGTTGGGTGGTAGGGGGGTGGGTGTTCGCAAAGGTAGTGTTTCTATGCTGGGGCTGGGCAACAAGGTGTGCGACTTGGGAGGTGAGGGCTGCCACTTTGCCTTGGAGGTCTTTGGTGTCTGCAATGTGTCGTTCCTGAACTACCAGCATGTGTGCTTCCATAGCTTTGAATGTATCCTTGAGTTCGCAGTAGCAGGTCTTCATGGTTTGTAGCTCTTCTTGTAGATAGGTGACATGTTGGTTAACTGCCTGTGCCCAGGCATCTTCTGTAGCAGGTGGAGGGGCGACAGTCTGGTCAGGGGAAGGAACGTCTTCTTCCATCTGGGTGTCGTCTGGAGAGGTGGGGAGGATTGATGTTCCTCTAGTTTGGTGCGATTCTGGTAGGTGGAAGGGGCTGGCAAGAGGGTTTTTGCCACCCCTGCCCTTGCCCAGACGTCGTGAAGACGACATCAAGGGTGTAGGAGGGACTCTGTTGATAGGGGTGATGAAATAACAAATAAAGTGGGATGATTTGTCTTTAAAAGTGGGGAAAAGGGGTAGGTGAAGCGGTGACAATTGGTGGTTGACCAATGAGGTGGGGGCTGGGCGAAAAATTTGGTGTGGTTTTTTCTTTCGCTGTGGTTGTAACGGCAACGGAGTCCGGGATTGCGATACAACTCCCTGAGGACCCTACATGGCAGAGACCTATGGACTTCTACACAGTGAACAGATGGGAGGAAGAACTGGGAGAAGTGCCATTGATGCAGTAATGGCTTTGGTACATAATGCTCAGCCGGCAATGTGTAATGGTAAAGTACTCTCAGCTCTATTTATTGATGTTAAAGGTGCTTTTGATCATCTCTCCAGAACACAGCTACTCTTGGTTTTACAGACTTTAGGTTTTCCCACTCCTGTTCTTTCATGGATAGACACCTTCCTTACAGACAGACAACTTGGCTTAGTATTTGATGGACAGAGGCAACCACTTCAATCAATCAAGACAGGCGTTCCACAAGGCTCACCAATCTCACTAATCCTGTTTCTCTTTTACTTATCCAACTTGTTTAAGGATCTAGGACCCAGTGTTCTCACCCCTCAGCTAAGATCTCCTTCCTATATTCATGATGTTGCACTTATAGTAACAGGACCCTCTGAAGCTGCTAACTCCAAGTCATTAGAGAGAGCAGCCAGGAGGGCATGGAGGTGGGCAGCTAACAATGTCACAGTATTTGATGATCCTAAGACTGTGCTTATGCACTTCCACAACAAGCCTTTCTCCAATACTAACAACATACCAGTCATCCTACCCCATGGTACAGTCATTTATCCTTCAACATACCTCAGATGGTTAGGAGTATGGCTAGACAGGAAACTATTATTCAACCACCATGTACACCAAAAGACAAGAGCACCAACCAGCGCACTAAACATGATCTGAAGACTATCCAACTCAGAATGGGGACTATCAGCAGCAGCAATGAGGCAACTATAGTACACTTCTATCACCCCAATTGCTGACTATGGAGCAGAACTCTGGTGGAAGGGACAGATAGGACTTGCTAATAAGTTGGAGATGTTACAGGCAGAAGCTAATAGGAGAATACTAGGAGCTTTCAGAACTTCACCAACAGGTGCCCTGGAGATTGAAGCTTCTACCCTTCCTGTTCTCTTGAGACTTGACAGACTTTGTAAGAGATATGCTTACAGGGTGTTACAGATGCTACCAGATCATCCAGTCAGACAAAGAACACCTAACTCATATTCATCAACATTACAACAAAGCTATCCTCCAAGCTCCTCCAGCTCCTACTCCTCAGATTCAGACTGTACCACAACTCCAGTATTCAGATTCAGAGATCACATTAACTTTAACTCCCAACATGAACTATATGGTAATGTGAATCCAGATTGGAGGATTTCCCATTCCCAGCAAGCTAAGTTTCCCACCCAACTGATTAGAGTTATGAACACTTTAAGTAACTACCTACCAGCAGGCAAGAAACTTGAGCAATGCCATCCTGTCTTGCAACCATCATGGCACAGCACCCTACCAGACCAATATCCCAGATTAGACATCTTTATCAGCCCTGAAGACAAAGAAGGAGCAGCCAGACAACATAAGATCCAGTTCAACCAGATCAACAATGGAGACAACCTGATTCGCTACACAGATGGAAGTGAACTGGAGAGGGGAGGAGTAGGAGCATTATTATTATTATAATTCATTACGCTTATGGAGCCAGAGGCTATGAAGCGGCAACTAACATACAAAATGGCACGCCACCCGCGCCTGGTCCCTGATATCCGTCTCCTAAATGTTAGTAGCAGCTTTTGATTGGACCCCCTGTCATAACGCTAACGACCCCTTTTACAAATGAAATCCACCCACCCGCCTTGAGCCTAACAAATAAAACAAATGAAATACAAGTAAGAGGAAACCTAATTAGCCTTTGTCCGCCTCTCAGCAGCCACTTGGTTTGCCGCCAGGTATGTTGCACACTCCTTGGAAGTTGCCATGTGAGGTTCGTTGCAGTTCTTGCACTTGATGGTGGTATGGATGCAGGCTTTGCCTTTGGTGGGACAATCAGACCTGCCGCACATGTGAAGGTAGGTAGGGTGCTCATGGGTGCAGATTGCACAGTAGGTAGTTCCGGTACACTGGGTGGGGTGGTGTCCAAAGGCTAGGCATCTGGAACACTGGGTGTCTGGACCAAAGGTAAGGTACCGTTGCACCTTGAACCTTTTGCCAAAGAGTGAGAGGCCTCTGTTGAGGGCTTTGTCTGTGTTGTCTTTGCCGGCAATAGTGATAACCATGGTGGATGCTGCTTTGCCTGTGCGTTGGGTGTCTGTGGTGAGCCATCTGGGTGGGCGGGGGAGGTGGATGCCAGTGTTGAACTCTTCAATCTCTGACTTGACTGTGTTGAATCCTTCAGGAGTAGAGGGGACAGTGGTGGGGATGCCGTGAATGATGACCTTATGCCAGACTTCATCCTGTCTGAGGCCAGTGGCAGCAGGTATGGTGGATCTTGCTGTTTCCTCAATTGCTGTTCTGTGTTGCTTGAGGACTTGGGCAGCCGTGATGGTGACCTTGGTGAGGAGGAGGACATGGTGGTTGGGGGTGAACTCAATGGTTGCAATAAGAGGTTTCTTAATTGCAGTGTTGAAAGCGTTCCTTATGGTGAGGGTGTTGATGTCGTCAGGGAGTACTGAGCCATCTCTCTCAATGACAATCGTACGGTCGCGTTTGGTCAAAACTGGAGAAGTGGCAGTTTTGTTTGGTGAGTGTGCTGGGGGCTTGCTAGGGAGGGTCCTGGCTGCTTTCTGGGCCTAGGTTTGCTGTGGTGGCTGGGTGGGAGGGGGTTGGGTGTTCGCGAAGGTGGTGTTGCTATGCTGTGGTTGAGCAACAAGGTGCGCGACTTGAGAGGTAAGGGCTGCCACTTTGGCTTGGAGGTCTTTGGTGTCTGTAATGTGTCGTTCCTGCACTACTAGCATGTGTGCTTCCATGGCTTTGAGGGTATCTTTGAGTTCGCAGTAGCAGGTCTTCATGGTTTGTAGTTCCTCTTGTAGATAGGTGACGTGTTCATTGACTGCCTTTTCCCAGGCATCTTCTGAATCTGGTGGGGGTGCGACTGTCTGGACAGGGGAAGGGGTATCCTCTTCCATCTGGGTGTCGTCAGGCGAGGTGGGGAGGATTGATGTTCCTCTGGTCTGGTGGGATTCTGGTAGGTGAAAGGGGCTGGCAAGAGGGTTCTTGCCACCCCTACCCTTGCCCAAGGGTCTGCGTGACATCAAGGGGGTTGTATGAGGGACTCAGTTGATAGGGGTGATGGAACAACAAATAAAGTGGGATGATTTGTCTGTAAAAGTGGGGAAGAGGGATGGGTGAAGCGGTGATAATTGGTGGTTGACCAATGAGGTGAGGGCTCGGCGAAAAATTGGTGTGGTTTTTTCTTTCGCTGTGGTTGTAACGGCAACGGAGTCCCGAGGAGTAGGAGCAGGAGTGGTTATGATACATGGTGGAAAGATTGTGGGCAGGTGGAGTGTGGGACTTGGGTTGGATATGACGGTTTATGATGGGGAATTGGTAGGTATTGCCAGAGCACTCACAGAAGCCAGTAGGACCAGCCTATCGTTCAAGCACATCTGGATCTTTACAGACAACGAAGCAGCAATTCTCAACTCCTACAGCCTATCCCCTCACCCAGGCCAACAGGTTTCACAACAGATTCAACAGCTCACCATGGACCTACTCCTCTCTGACTTGGATCTACAGCTTCATCTTCACTGGGTTCCTGGGCATACAGGTATTCAGGGCAATGATGAAGCTGACAGTTTAGCAAAACAAGCAGCTGAGTATCCCCAACCCACACAGGACAGTTACCTTTCACTGACCAAATTGAAGACACAGATCAAGCAGTCTGCCCTTCCTGCCTGGCACCAGTACTGGACTCAACTGCCAGATACCAGGAAAGGTAGACACTTCAGGTCCATCCACTTCCACCTCCCCAAACTCAGACCACCACTACACTTCTACCAACTGTCTAGACATCAGCTTGCAACAGTCACACAACTCAGACTTGGCCATGGATATTTCAAATCTTATCTGTCTAGATTGGATGAGAATGTTCAAACCAGCTGTACCTGTGATAGACAGACACCAGCACTCCAAACACCAGAACACATTCTTCTGTACTGCAGCAAATATCAACAATCCAGACACCATCTCAGACAAGTTGCTCAAACCTTCTACCTTTCTGATGTGCTTGGATCCAAGGTTGGACTGCTGGCTGTGGGAAAGTTTATAGGAGAATGTGGAGCAGCAACAAGGCAGGAGCATTTGGGGATATGGGAAGGATTAGAGTGCTCTGGCAATGGAAGGAGAGGGGAGGAGGAAGGGGAGAGGGAAGAGGAGGGAGTGCAAGAAGGAGGAGAATGGGAGAGGAGGCAGGAGGAGAGATGGTTAGAATGGAGGGAGGCAGGTGGGGAGGTTGATGGATAGGAGGGAATAGGCAGGAGGCCCAATCAGAAGAAGCCAACAGGATTTAGGAGATGGGATCTGGGACCAGTAGTGGGAGGCACTACACTCATGTTTTTCTTTTCAGCTTGATATCCATAGGCTCTACAAGCTTAATGATTTATAATAATAATAATAATAACTCCCCGAGGGAACCTATGCGCCGATAGCTCCAAGAAGTGGATTAGCGGCACGTCATGGTATCACTACTGGAGTAGGAGTCATAGACGCAGATTATCGAGTGGAGGTTCAAGTATTGCTTATGAACCTGAACGACGAAGACTACGAGATCAGTGAAGGGGACCGAATCGCCCAAATGATCATTGAAAATATCGATACTCGGTAGCTACAAGAAGTAGTTAGCTGGGAAGAGACGATTCGAGGCGAGAACGGATCCGGGAGTACTGGTACCAACGAAACGGAGCAACCAAAAGGGATAGCCCTCGATATCGAGTTTATATCAGCAAAGACCTTGGGAAAACTCTTTCGAAAAGGAGAACAATGCGGAGTAGTCAAATGGGAGCCCGATGATGATAAGCCACCGATAGCCGAAGCTTCGACGATAAGCACTCGGCTAGCCGTACGACAAGGAATGAATAAGCAGAAGATGACGCTTAAAGAAATGGTACCGAAGGAATACCAAGAATTCCTGGACGTGTTCGAAGAAGGAGAAAAGAAGGATCTACCCGAACGCAGACCAGAGGATCACAAGATCGAGCTAGAGGAAGGGAAATCGGCTCCCTTTATGAAACTCTACCCGCTAAGAGAAGAAGAGCTCAAGGTATTAAGAGAATACCTTGAACAAAACCTGGCACGAGGATGGATAAGGCCATCATCATCGTCAGCAGGAGCGCCAATATTATTTGTCGAAAAGAAAGACGGCAAATTGAGGTTATGTGTGGACTTCAGAGGATTAAATGGGGTATCTAAAAAGGACAGATACCCATTACCTCTGATAGACGAAGCATTGGACAGACTGGGAAGGGTGCAATGGTACACCAAACTGGACATCACGGATGCATACCACAATATCAGGATCGCCAATGGAGACGAATGGAAAACGGCATTCCGCATTAGGTACGGACCATACGAATACCTGGTAATGCCGTTTGGACTATCCAATGCACCGGCCACATTCCAACGATGGATTAATTCCAAGTTAAGTCAATTCCTAGATGTAGGTTTTATCGTCTATCTAGACAATATCCTCATATATTCAGAAAACTTGGAACAACTACAGAAGGACATACGGTCGATAATTACGGCATTACGACAGGCTAAAGTCAAACTAAAGCCTACAAAATGCGAGTTCCACAAGAAAGAAACGGAATAACTGGGCTTCATCATTATCCCAGAAGGGATAAAGGTGGACCCGGTCAAAACGGAAGAAATAGAGATTTGGAAACCTCCAAAAAGCGTCAAGGGAGTTCAAAGCTTTTTAGGCTTCTGTAACATCTATCGAAGATTTTTAGATGGATTTAGCAGAGTGGCTAAACCGCTATACAGACTCACGAAAAAAGGAATCAAGCGGGAATGGGGAGAACAACATCAAGCGAGTTTCGACAAGTTAAGAAAGAGACTCACTACGGAACCCATACTTCAACATTTAAATCCAGAATTACCGATAAGGATTGAAACGGACGCATCTAACTATGTATGCTCGGGCATACTATCGCAACTGGTAGAGGATGGATTTTGGCACCCGGTGGCATTCCGGTCCAAAACAATGTCGAAAGTGGAATGCAACTATGATATACACGACAAAGAGTTGTTAGCTATCGTACAGGCATTCAAGATATGGAGAACCTATAAACTAGGCCACAAACATGACATCAAAGTCATATCCGACCACAAAAACCTTGTACCGTTTACCACCACGAAGGAACTCAACCAAAGACAAGGGAGATGGTATGAGACGTTGTCGCAGTACCATTTCAAAATCGAGTATCGACCCGGCAAACAAGGAGGACAACCGGACCCGCTCACGAGAAGGGCAGAGGATCTGCCAAACAAAGAAGACGAACAGATCAAGCAACGAAAGAGAATACTACTCCCTAAAGAGAAGTATTTCGAAGAAGAAGAAGACAGTGGATACGAATCTATGAACGAAATAAGCACCACGGTGCTAAGCAACGAAGGATATACTCGATGGATCAGAGAAGAAATGAAAAAGGACGAAGAAATGAGGGGGATAGCCAAAGCATTGGAAGAAATACAAAAAGAAATGAAGGGGATAGCATTGGGGCTATACCAACAAAAAGATGGCTATCTATGGTACAATAACCGGATAAGGATCCCAGACGAGGAAACACTACAAACAGAAACGATAAGGAGAAATCACAATATCCCTCAAGCAGGACATGGCGGAACAGCTAAAACTACGGAACTCATCGGAAGGTCATACTATTGGCCTAATATGCGCAACCATATTAAACGATATGTCAAAAACTGCGAGGTTTGCCAACGAACCAAAGCAGTGCGTCATGCACCTTACGGACTACTGAAACCACTGGAAGCGCCTGGAAGACCATGGCAATCGATAAGCATGGATTTCATCACCAGACTACCAGATTCGAAAGGTTACGACGCAATATGGGTAGTGCTCGACCGCCTGACCAAGATGGCGCACTTTGTACCATGCAACACTACTATGGATACGGCACGGTTATTCCTGTTGTTTAAAGACCGAGTCTTTAAATTACAAGGACTGCCAAAAGATATTATCTCCGACCGCGATTCGTTATTTACTTCCGACTTGTGGAAGGAAATAACGTAACAGTTAAAAGTGGGCCGACGGTTAAGCACAGCATTTCACCCACAAACTGACAGACAAACGGAACGAACGAATGCGATATTAGAACAATATCTACCGGCATTCGTAAACTATCAGCAGGACGATTGGATAGATTACCTATCGACGGCAGAATTCGCATACAACATAGGAAAACAAGAAACCATTCAGATAACACCCTTTTATGCGAACTATGGATATGATCCAACATACGATCCGGTAAAATACGTCTTGCCGACAAAGATAAGGCAAGTCAAGGATATGGACCATCTACACAAACGGCTGAAGGAAGAAATCTATCACGCTCAACAACGACACAAAGAATCAGCCGATAAACAGAGAAAACCGGACCCGAACTTAGCCATAGGAGATAAGATATGGCTAATACCAAAAAGCATACGAACCACGAGACCTTCGAGGAAGTTGGACTACAAAACATTAGGACCTTTTATGATCAAAGAACATGTCAGACTGAGATCATATAAACTCGACCTCCCGCGCTCAATGAATAAGACTCATCCAACATTCCACATCAGTCTCATCGAACCATATCAAGATAACTTTTTTCCCTCACAAAAACAACTTCCTCCTCCACCGATCGAAGTCGTCGGTGAAAAAGAATACGAACTCGACAAAATCATCGATTCTCGCTTGCACTACGGAAAACTATAACACCGCGCGAAGCGGACCGGATATCCCCGTGAACACGATCTAGAGTGGTATCCTGCCGACAAGGACTCCGTTGCTGTTACAACCACAGTGAAAGAAAAAACCAGACCAAATTTTTCGCCGAGCCCTCACCTCATTGGTCAACCACCAATTATCACCGCTTCACCCATCCTTTTTCCCCACTTTTACAGACAAATCATCCTACTTTATTTGTTATTTCATCACCCCTATCAACTGAGTCCCTCATACAACGCCCTTGATGTCGCGCAGACCCTTGGGCCAGGGTAGGGGTGGCAAGAACCCTCTTGCTAGCCCCTTTCACCTACCAGAATCCCACCAGACCAGAGGAACATCAATCCTCCCCACCTCGCCTGACGACACCCAGATGGAAGAGGATACCCCTTCCCCTGTCCAAACAGTCGCACCCCCACCAGATTCAGAAGATGCCTGGGAAAAGGCAGTCAATGAACACCTCACCTATCTACAAGAGGAACTACAAACCATGAAGACCTGCTACTGCGAACTCAAAGATACCCTCAAAGCCATGGAAGCACACATGCTAGTAGTGCAGGAACGACACATTACAGACACCAAAGACCTCCAAGCCAAAGTGGCAGCCCTTACCTCTCAAGTCGCACACCTTGTTGCTCAACCACAGCATACCAACACCACCTTCGCGAACACCCAACCCCCTCCCACCCACCCACCACAGCAAACCTGGGCCCAGAAAGGGGCCAGGACCCTCCCTAGCAAGCCCCCAGCACACTCACCAAACAAAACTGCCACTACTCCAGTTTTGACCAAACGCGACCGTACGATTGTCATTGAGAGAGATGGCACAGCACTCCCTGACGACATCCACACCCTCACCATAAGGAACGCTTTCAACACTGCAATTAAGAGACCTCTTATTGCAACCATTGAGTTCACCCCAAACCACCATGTCCTTCTTCTCACTAAGGACAACATCACGGCTGCCCAAGTCCTCAAGCAACACAGAACAGCAATTGAGGAAACAGCAAGATCCACCATACCTGCCGCCACTGGCCTCAGACAAGATGAAGTTTGGCATAAGGTCATCATCCACGGCATCCCCACCTCAGTCCCCTCTACTCCTGATGGGTTCCACACAGTCAAGTCAGAGATTGAAGAGTTCAACACTGGCATCCACCTCCCCCGCCCACCCAGATGGCTCACCACAGACACCCAACGCACAGGCAAAGCAGCATCCACCATGGTTATCACTATTGCCGGCAAAGACAACACAGACAAAGCCCTCAACAGAGGCCTCTCACTCTTTGGCAAAAGGTTTAAGGTCCAACGCTACCTCACCTTTGGCCCAGACACCCAGTGTTCCAGATGCCTTGCATTTGGTCACCACCCTACCCAGTGTACGGGCACTACCTACTGTGCAATCTGCACCCATGAGCACCCTACCTACCTTCGCACTTGCGGCAGGTCTGATTGTCCCACCAAAGGCAAAGCCTGCATCCATACCACCATCAAGTGCAAGAACTGCAACGAACCTCACATGGCAACTTCCAAGGAGTGTGCAACATACCTGGCGGCAAACCAAGTGGCTGCTGAGAGGCGGACAAAGGCTAATTAGGTTTCCTCTTACTTGTATTTCATTTGTTTTATTTGTTAGGCTTAAGGCGGGCGGGAGGATTTCATTTGTAAAAGGGGTCGTTAGCGTTATGACAGGGGGTCCAATCAAAAGTTGCTACTAACATTTGGGAGACGGATATCAGCGACCAGGCGCGGGTGGCGTGCCATTTTGTATGTTAGTTGCCGCTTCATAGCCTCTGGCTCCATAAGCGTAATGAATTGTAATAATAATAATAATCCTGCCGACAACTTCGAAAATGCATCCGTGTTGAAACGAGAATTCCACCGACTCTACGCAAGCAAGCCCGACCAGGAGCGTCCAGTTCGGAGACTGGGTGGAGTTGAAGAAAGAGCAGGAACTTACCAACGAACCATGGGTCAACCTGGCCGACCTCAACCGACCAGCGAACCCATCCAGCGAACACGACTTAATGTTGTGGACATACTGCTACGACGACGGGTGTCCCACCCACTACGGGGACAAGGTCGGAGGGAACACAAGAGCAGGAAGACTTCGGGGACGAAGTCAAGGAGAGAGGGGGGCAAAAAATCCAGCAAGAAGGTCTATTGGGCGGACCAAACCCCCGAGGAACAGACCCCGGAACCGAAAACTCCCTCAAACACACCAACCTCCTCCACGAGTCCCGAACCTTCCACATCACCCCAAACCACCGAGCCCGACACAATCGAATCATACCAGTAACAAATACAAGGAATGCAGGAGACGATCGACGGGCACGAAATCGATGTCGGCCTATACCAAGGGCAAACGAGGATGTTGGAGGCAAAGGGGAGACAGTTGGAGAGGGAGAACGAGCGGTTGGCGAGGAAGGTGACGGCGGAGCAGGTCAAGGTGGGACTTGCGGAACACGCGATGAAGAGGTTGCGGGAGCAACTGAGGAGCCGGGAAGTGAAGTAACAGAGGCTTAAAAACCTCTTTTACGAAGTGAATGGGGGAATCAGGAGGAGCGCTAATCTCATGTTAGAGATAGCAGGAAAGAGTGGGGAGTACGACTGGTTGGCCTAAAGGGACTTAGGCCTAGGGAGAGGGGAGCTATTGTCACGATTCTAATCTGACATAATAAGTTTCTTTTGTTATGAAATTGATTTATGAGTTTCCTTTGTTACGTAGTTTGATTTACGTAGTTGCTTTTATGTTATGATTTACTTTCACGCACAAGACCTATATAGAGGCATGTGACTATGAGGGCTATGCAACGAGGTTGACTGCAAGGCAGACTCGTCGGGGATTTATTTGTTATGTTTCAAGCACGAGACTTATTTAGAAGTCACGGGGCTGCATAAGGAGGCTATGCAACGAGGCTGTGCGCAAGGCAGATTCGTGAGGTGTATGTTATGTTTTATGTTATGTTTCACGCACATGATCTATTCAGCGGTTATGGGGCTGTGTAAGGGAGCTGCGCAAGGCAGACTGGCAAGGCAGACTGCCTATGGTTTGATTTGTAAGCGGGTTGAGGGAAGGACTATATAAGGAGTCCTCGGAGGCGAGTTAGTTAGTTCTTCATGCAACCATCTAAGTTATTTTCCTACTTATTATTTTAAGAACAAATTTACTTTATTCTATCTACCTCACGATAGTTACACGAACTTAGTAGAAGAGTAACGCCTCTACGACTACTAAGTGTAACAAGAGAAAAGGTAATAGTGTGAACGCACACTATACGAGAACGACGAAGAAAAGTGATAGTGTGAACGCACACTATTAGTACGAAAGATATGGTATCCTAGATACTATAAGAGAAGTATTGTTGCCTGTCGCGTGGACTGATATAGGAACAGGACCCCTTAACAGATACCTCCAGATATGTTAGGGTCCAATACTTGCAAGATTATTATTATTATAAATCATTAAGCTTGTAGAGCCTATGGCTATGAAGCTGAAAGGAAATACATGATTGTAGTGCCCCCCACTACTGGTCCCTGATCCCATCTCCCAAAGCCTGTTGTCTGCTTCTGATTGGGCCTCCTGCCTGTTCCACTCTATTCCTCCCCCACTCCTCCTGCCTGCCTCCATTCCAACCACCTCTCCCCCTCTCTTCTCTCCCATTCCCCTACATCCACTACCCCCTCCTCTTCCCTGTCTTCTTCCTCCTCCCCTCTCCTTCCATTGCCAGAGCGCTCTAATCCTCCCCATATACCCTAGTGCTCCTGCCTTGTTGCTGCTCCACTTTCTCCAATATACTTCCCCACAGCCAACAGGCCAGCCTGAGATCCAAGCACATCTGGAAGGTGAAAGGATTGAGCAACTTGTCTGAGATGGTGTCTGGATTGTTGATATCGGCTGCAGTACAGAAGGATGTGTTCTGGTATTTGGTGTGCTGGTGTCTGTCTGTTACAGGTACAGTTGGTTTGAATATTCTCATCCAATCTAGAGAGATAAGAGTTGAAATATCCATGGCCAAGTCTGAGTTTTGTGACTGTTGCAAGCTGATGTCTGGACAGTTGGTAGAAGGGTGGTAGTGGTCTGAGTTTGGGGAGGTGGAAGTGGATGGACCTGAAGTGCCTACCCTTCCTAGCATCTGGCAGTTGAGTCCAGTACTGGTGCCAGGCAGGAAGGGCAGATTGCTTGATCTGTGTCTTCAATTTAGTCAGTGAGAGGTAACTGTTCTGTGTAGGTTGGGGATGCTCAGCTGCTTGTTTGGCTAAACTATCAGCTTCGTCATTGCCTTGAATACCTGTATGCCCATGAACCCAGTGAAGATGAAGCTGTAAATCCAGGTCAGAGAGGAGCAGGTCCATATTGACCTGTTGAATCTGTTGTGAAACCTGTTGGCCTGGATGAGGGGAGAGGCTGTAGGAGTTCAGAATTGCTGCTTGGTTGTCTGTGAAGATCCAGATGTGCTTGAAAGACAGGCTGGCCCTGCTGGCTTCTGTGAGTGCTCTGGCAATACCTGCCAGTTCCCCATCATAAACCTTCATATCCAACCCAAGTCCTACACTCCACCTGCCCACAATCTTTCCATCATGCATCATAACCACTCCTGCTCCTACTCTACCACTCTCCAGTTCACTTCCATCTGCGTAGAGAATAAGGTTGTCTCTATTGTTGATCTGGTTGAACAGGATTTTGTGTTGTCTGGCAACTGTAACTTTGTCTTCAGGGCTGATGGAGATGTGTAATCTTGGATACTGATGAGGAAGGGT
Organism: Tuber indicum; assembly: GCA_006112555.1. Taxonomy (NCBI): domain Eukaryota; kingdom Fungi; phylum Ascomycota; class Pezizomycetes; order Pezizales; family Tuberaceae; genus Tuber; species Tuber indicum. The sequence continues at coordinate 26,979 of VBSK01000058.1, read as the reverse complement.
AGTATGCCATGGTACTTGCAATAGGGGATGGTATTGCTCAAGCTCTTTTCCTGCTGGTAGGTAGTTACTTAATGTGTTCAGAACTCTAATCAGTTGGGTGGGAAACTTAGCTTGCTGGGAATTTGAAGTCCTCCAGTCAGCCTTCAAATTCCCATATGGTTCTTGTTGTGGGGCAAAGCTCCTGTGATTTCTCAATCTGAGTGCTGGGCTTCTCGTACAGTCAGAATCAGAAGAGTAGGATGAACTGGGTCTTGGAGGATAGCTCTGTTGTAATGTTGATGGGTATGTGGTTGGTGCTCTTTGTCTGATTGGATGATCTGGTAGCATCTGCAATACCCTGTAAGCATACCTCTTACACAATCTGTCAAGTCTCAAGGAAACTGGGAGGGTAGAAGCTTCAATCTCCAGGGCAGCTGTTGGTGCAGTTCTCAAAGCTCCTAGTATTCTCCTATTAGCTTCTGCTTGCAACTTCTCCAACTTATTAGCCAGTCCTATCTCTCCTTTCCACCAGATTTCTGCTCCATAGTCAGCAATTGGGGTAATGCATGTGTAGTATAGTTGCCTCATAGCTGCTGCTGATAGTCCCTATTCTGAGTTGGATAATCTGGAAATCATGTTGTGTGCCCTGCTTGCTGCTCCTGTCTTTTCCTGTATATGGTAGTTGAATAAGAGCTTCCTGTCCAGCCATACTCCTAGCCATCTGAGGTGTGTTGAAGGATGAATGACTGTACCATGGGGTAGTATGACTGGTGTAATACTTGCAAGAGGTATCCTACTAGAGATTATACGAGATAAGAGCACCTGAAGGAAGTGATGCTAGATTACTCTTGGGTGTACACCTCAAGCGACGTCCACAGAACATTTGATGCATGTGGTATCCAGATTCCACGAAATGATGTTTGTCATCTTGCTCGTATTTTCACTGCTGATCTGCACTAGCCTGATTGATTCCATATTGTCTATCTCGCACTGTTCAAGTATATGATGCATTGGGTACCAGGTTTTGTTAAGAAACATGGACAGCTGGAAGCGTTTGATGACACATGGAGAGCTTACCAACAGTGCTCCAGATTCCTTGTACTCAAGAAACAATAATGTAAGGTTACGCAGTGGCAGAGAAGGAGATGAGGTACTTGGAACGTTTTCTTTTATGTGGCCTTGCTGTAGCGTTAACAGGGCCTAAGAGACAGAAGGTCAACCTTTCAGATGCCCACTCACTTGTGTATAGTTGTTATTTAATTTTACTATGATGGCATAATACCTAAGCCAGTTACATGAGAGCGTAAATTATATGGATCACTATCTTGATGAGATTCACTCAGCGAAGGAAATCTTCTTCGAGTTTAGAACATCTAAACACACACAGATGAAAATTTAGGACCAGCGCAATAAGCTACGAAATCCAACAATTTTCCTCCACCAATCTGTCATCCAATGCTCATAGAGCCAGGTGAATGACCACCAACGTACAGCAGAGGACGACCGGTGTATGGAATTGATATATGCCAAATATCAGTTTTACCTTTATCAAACTCCATCTAGTCAGTAACCTGCAAGCTGATGTGTACCGGTTTGTTTACGTTCCTTAGTATTCCGCTGGGTTCAGCGAGTTAACTTACAAGGAACAAATCAATCATGGATAGCAAAGTTCAAATAACAATAACAGCACATGGCCGATCCTTCACCACTACTGGCGACCACACTTTATCTGGATTGGACTTCAGAACATCGCCTCCTTCTGACGTCATGGAGCCGCTCTCAAACCTGATATCAGAGATCTTTTGAACAAAACAAATCCAGATTCTCCCACGCCCTCATGTCCTTGGATCCAAAAGGGACATTAGGATGAGGTTGCCAACCTCGACTGTTTTTGCAATTTTTTCTCCTTCTGAAGCCAGGCTATGTGTTTTAAATTGGTTCAATATAGCTGGCAGGGCCTAAAAATTCAGTCCCGCCTTTCTAACGATTATGGAATACTTTGACCCCTTCCTATTGAACTTCTAACACAGCTTGAGATTCCGGTTCTAGCGTTCTTGGAAGCAGACATTTACAACAAGCACCGGGCATGATGTACTGGCCTTGAACTATTCTGAAAAAGTCCTAGTTGTAATGATTAGCATTGGGTACAAAGTGGTGCCAAAGATATGTATGTTGTAATGTGAGGTTTTCTTTATGGGAAACTTGTCACAGTATTCAAGCTCCGATACTTCAGTTACCAAGAGGGAGTCTACTGATGAGTAAGCGTAGAGATCTTGAGTATATATAATTCCGGACGCCCATTAGAATTACATAGCTTCATCACGGTCAAGTGGTTCAGGAGACAAGATAACCAAAAGTTTACAATCGTCACGGTGGACATTGACACTATCATGGGATAGCCTACCTACACCCAGATGTCAACAAGAGGTGGTTCCTTAACAGTGAGATTGATTTAAGAACGTTCAATAAGATATATGTTCCATCTCCTCAATTAAGAAGATTACTTGGCGAAGAGAATATGCTTTTTACCAAGGAGGTTACGTTATACCAGAGATATGCTACCAAGCAAGTGATTGTTTTAGTTATCCCTTTATGAAGTTCCTTTCTTTTTTTTTTTTTTTCTTGTGGAGTAGTATGTATATTATTACTCCATAATAATTGTAGGTAAGTACTATTTCTTCCCATATCCATCAGTTAAGAATCTAAGTCAAACAGATCACCTAGACAGCATACATCTATTCTACTAGTCAGATAGAACTAAAGGACAATTCCTATAGTTCCTTTATTAAATAAACCTTACCGCAATTTACCCAATGACTAAATTTATCAGATTACAAAAACCATGTATGTATCATAGGTAAATATGAAAACATTCTTCTTATACCATAGAAACTAATAGTTTTAAAGTAATAGTAGTTATTTAACTAAGAGAAATAGACCTGTTAACTCAACTAGTTCATTGTCCCAAATGAAAAGTCTACTTCTAGTACTGAGTAACAACATTAGTACAATCAGAGAAACAATACACTTAGCTACTACTTCTTCAAAGATGGTATACTATTTTAAAAGACAGCTATGATGGATTGCATACCTAGTTTGGACAATGAGGTTGTTCAACTGAATGGTATTTTTTACAAAATATGAGTGCTTAAAACTAGCTTAAATATTAAGGAATGAGTAAAACTCCTATTGCGGTATGTGACAGCTATTATAGAATAATATAGAGAGAAGTTAACTCTTTGTTCAAATATTGTCAAACCTGTCATCTCAGCTGTCAAAATCGATCTCAACAAACAGTCATCTGAAATTGATACTAATGCTTAATCAATTTCTAGTTACTCAGTAAGTTACTTTTCCAACCAGACTTAGATAGTTAACCTAAGTATAACAAATTCTAATTATGATATAAGGAAGCAGCAGGATTAATGGTAGACTTATTGGATAATAAGGTAGGAGGCTGTAGGAAGCTGCTAGCATATATAAATAGCAGAGGTTTGATTAAAAAAGATGGTAAAGTGTATGGAATTGCAGCAATTCCTACACCTATTTGTACAGTCGTGTCCGGAAAGTCTTCATACCCTTGCATAGCAACGCATCACCACCCCCTCACCTCAACAACCTCCCTCACCATGACCCCACCACATACCCTCAGAGCTAGAAAAGACCTCAATAAAGAAATCTACACCCTGTATAAACATACTGATATGGGGTATTATAAAATTTCTAAGACTTTGGGCATCTCCAAGCAAACTGTTCAGTCTGTGGTCAAAAGAGCCAAATCCAGGGGTGGAAACACCCATGATGCAAAAAGAACTGGCAGACCAACCAAGATTACCGACACAAATAGGAAGATAGTGGAGTCTATTATCGATGCCGAGCCTCATTTAGCGTTACGCGACATTACCAAAAAAGCGAATATTGGTCTTGGAAAGACCACTGTGGATAAGATCATCTCAGAGGCTGGTTTTAAACTTCTGATACCCAGAAAGAAACCTTTTTGGAGAAAAGGACAAAAGGAGAAGAGAAAGGAGTTTGCTAGGAAGAGGAGGAACTGGAAAGGGGCATGGAATTGAGTTGTTTTTGTGGATGAAGCAACTATTGTTTATGATCCAAATCCAACTGGTAGAAAGGTCAGAGCTAGACCTGGTGAAGAGTTGGAAGAAAAAAACTTGAAGCCTAGCTTTAAGTCTGGGAGGACTAGTATTGGGGTCTATGCTGCAATCATGAAGGGTGGCAGGACTGAGTTAATTCTTGTGAGAAAGAGGGGGGAGGAGGAAAGGACCAGCAAAAGAGACAGACTTGGCCTCAATTCCCACCAATATGCAACTGAAATCCACCAGCCACACCTCATCCCTTTTATAGAAGGTCTGGATAGACCCTCTGAAAACATCTACCTAGCTGCAGACAATGCCTCCTGGCATGCTGGTGAGGAAAATCGAAAATTGGAGGCAGAGTGTGGTTACAAAAAACTCCCTTGGCCACCCAAATCACCAGATCTCAATCCAATTGAGAATACTTGGGCACTACTCAAAAGAGCCCTTACCAAGAGATTCTCCAGACTGGAAAGAAGGCCTCACAGTGCTGCTGAACTGTTTGAAGCAGCAAAGGAGGAGTGGGATTTAATTCCCCAAGAGAAGTTGGATGGATGGGTGGATAGGATGCCAGAGAGAATGCAAGCTGTACTGGATGCAGATGGAGGTCATACAAAATGGTAAAAATGTTTTTTTATTATCTATTAGCTATACTATCATGATTCTTTCAATTGAGTTTTTTACATTTTTTTTTGAATTTCTTATGGTTGGGGGTGGTGGTATCGCCGTTGCCATGCGAGGGTATGAGGACTTTCCGGACACGACTGTACTTGATACAAATCAGAGCAAATTTACTTAATCAGTAAGATAAGACAAACCTTTTATTGTCGACAGCATATCTCATCAACCAAGTGGCCTACTTCATGAATAGCATATATCCATGCTCCATAGCATATGCTCTTGACCAAATAATTTTATTTTGGTTAGTGAGATGGAACATATATTTACCCAATATCGGATCAAATGATGGCTCCTTGATGAACTCTACCCTGTGAAAGGCCGTCTCAAAGCCACGGAGATGTTTTACACGTTGAAAAAAAAAGGTTGGGATTTGGCACAACAATACTACTCCGACATCAAGCAATGGAGCTAGATCAAATCTCCTGATTTTTGAATAATGTACAACTGGACCGGTGCAACATGGCGTGTAATTTAAAAAAGGAGCTGAGGCAATGATAAATGCGACCGCAATACAGTCTGAGCATTGAGAGCTTATAGAAAACATGTTACTAGTAGAAATAGAATATTAATGGAACAGAAAGTGATGACTTGGTCTGGTAAACCTCTGATATCAATAATAATTGTAGGATAGAGCAGGATGTCTGGCTGGCAAGATGAATAATGTTGGAAGCATAGTAGACGGCGTCAGGTACAGAGATCGGATATCCATAGACCATACTCAGAAGTGACAAATATGAGCATATGAGCGAGGACTAAAAGTCAAAGACGTTAGCATCAGACAATGTCCAGAGGGGATGGTACACACAGTAAAGGTCAGGACATAGCACCAATGTAAGGTGTAGACTGACATGTCAGAAGCAGGTCCAGTGGTCAGAAGCACAAGTGATTTGGTCCAGATATTGTAGAACATTGGCTGACTTACAGTACGAAGTGGAGAAACAGCAAGAAGTACATGAGACACAGGATACATCGGCTGACTTTAACTGACATCAAGATGCACAGGATGCATAGGGTGTAATGAGTAACGGTAAGAAATCAGGACATGGCAGCAGAACATCGGACGAGGGTAGTTCTTTTGCTGATGCTGAATCACTTGGTAACTAAATGTAGAGGCATAAATTAAACAGAAGTAACAAGGTATAAAAACACTGAGAGGAAAATTTCTCAGGAAATGGAAGAATTGAAGCAGTGAGCTGGCTAATGTGTAGGGCTGTCCCAGAATACATTGACTGGAGATAAAAGGAGTTCGACATCATACTAACTTGCCGCCATACCTGGAAACACTCTGGAGAGAACTAGTAATGGTAAGAGTCCTGGCAGAAGGCAAGTCACGTTACAGGCATTGGAGTGCTAGAGTAGCAGGAGGGATATCTCTGGAAGGGCCGATGTGAGTTGGATACAAGGTTGCATGAGCATAGAACAGAGTATTGTGAGAAAACATTAGATGACGGTGGGAGGGAACCTGCAACTGTAATCAGAGTCAGGATGCAGGCAAGGTGCATGTTGAAGCCACATGTATTGGGATGAGAAAGTAACAAAGAGAATAACTCTGAGATTAGTCACTTGTGAGACCGATGCCATATTACATCCTGACAGAACAAGCTGTGTAGAGGCAATTTCACATCCCCCGGATGTGAGGTAGACATTGCAACAGCTTCCTGGGTGAACAGGATAGAGGGGATACAAGAATAATTTGGCAAACATCAGGGAGCAAAGATGACATATCAGATGCTGGGTATTCCTTTACTGATGTGCTCATATCCTCGAATAATTGGTCTTTGTTTTGTAGAGTCACTTAAACATCTTTTTGAATCTTCAGTAACCTTGACTACCTTTCTAGTGTCTCTCTTCAAAATTCAGATAGTGGCTTTCATATCTGTCAGACACCTATGAATAATGTTAGCTTGACAGATAGTGTTCCAACAGTATTATATCTATTGCCTATTAGTTCTTCTGAGTCTGACCAGCTTCTCCTCAGTCTCCCTTGCCGCTAAGATAGTTACCTCTCTTAGGATCCTGTTTCCAGGACCAGTCAATAGACAGTAGCCTCCAGATAGGTATTAGTATTAAATCTATCTCCTATGACCTCTGGGGCACTGTAGGAATAGTTGAATATTGTTGCAATGCAAATGTCCTGTTACTTACTGCTCAGAATTAAAATACCCTACTTTAAAGGCTACTAACTCAATGCTCCTCGGACAGACTTCCTCCGTTACACTTCTCAGCCATACCCAGAGGTGTCCTTTTATGTGTCCTCTGAACAACCTCTAGTCTGCTAGATAGCAGCGATGTTTATGGTATTATAAAGTAGGCTTCATTGAAGTAATATTATAGTCATGGGATGTAATGCTCCAAAATGTTGCTAAGGACATGTGGGTCTTGTAAGAGAGCTAGAGGGAAGTGTTATCTTTGATTAATGAGTGTCTGAGTGTAGCTACTCTTCTAAAGAGGCTAACTACCTCCAGGATACATAATGTAGAGCTGGTATACTTTGAGTGTATTTTTTGTTTTTTGGCATTTAGTATATATGCAAGTTCCAATTTGGTATTTTCTATATAACAAAATATCTCATCTTTATCTCAATCATTTGTCTCATATTTGTTAATAGAGCAAGACGTTTGTGTACATATTCTTTTCCTAAAAGTACAGAGTTTTAATTAGTGAACCTGATATCCAGCTCATACTATGTCAGTTATAACTAATCAAGTTACGATTTAGTAGAAGAAAAAACACGTAATAGGCATTTGGTCAGATCTGTTTTGTCATTTCTGAATACGCGATAGTGGCAGTATTTCTGATTAAATAATATATGATTCTGCCAAACTGAAATTGAAAAGCTCTCTTATAATCGGAAACTGACAGTACTGATATTGCATAAAATCATAAACTTAAAAGACCTATATTTGAAGAATAGAAAAGTAATTAACAATTTCATACAATATTACAAAAAGAATGCTTGATTTGTTTATCAAATATTTTATCTTGTATAAAAATCCTATAATAAAAAAGATATATAAATATAATATAGTATTTGTAGTATGCTGAACACTAGGCCAAACTAAAATAAAAATACCACAAAAAATATACCATAAATGTGGAAATACTATCGTATTTTCATCATGCTAAATAGGGCCTAAGTATGTTCCTTACTATTATCAGCACTCTACCTTAGTAGCATTTTGTAACTGCCCACGATGGTCTTCAATGGCTTAGATTCTGGAGGAGCTCTCAGGCGCTGCTCAGTAGTTCTAGGAGTCTTTAGTCTCGAGTTCTGTTCTATGATAGGACATTGTGGCTACTTGTTTTCGCCTTCCCCTTGGTGTTTGATTCTTATAATGATTTTACTTTGGGCCATTACAACTTGGTCAATTACAAGTCCTCCTTCAGTAAAACAATTTTATCTTATGTTTCTATCATCTCGCAGAGTTTCAAGTTCTGAGGTTGAACGATTTTGACATTGCTATATATGGAAACTCCTGTATCGTTCTTTGATCCCACTCATGTTTCTTGATGGGTTTTCAATGAGTCCTTAGTTTCTTGCTGTATGGAAAACCCTTAGGATAGACTTATTACCCTTTCATGTTTCAATATATTTTACTAAATATATCATTCCTCAAGGAATAGAGAGGCCTTACTAACTTTGCCCTTCATTTACTCTTTTCTGTAGTTAGAATTCTTTGATATGATTTATTACTGTTTCCTTCATCTCAGTTCAAGTTTTATTTATAGTGCCTGTAGTTTGTGTTGGTATCTCCTTCATGCCTTTATGGAGGGATGACTTTGAGCCTGAACTGTTTTGTCCACAAAGTTGAGTGAATTTCTGCTTAGTCTGCGGACTACCTGTTGCCTGTACACCTTCTTGAGTCTGTGTTCTGTCCAACTGTGGCCAGAAAAGATGCTTACTTGCTACAGAAATTGCGGGTTACTGCATTTCAGACGAGCTATAGGTAGCGGAGCGAGGAGGGCTTTCTTTACTATTGATGGTTTTGTATTTAGTGTTTGTATTTGTGCAAGGGGCAGGCATGTTTGAGATCCTGGGTCAGAGGTTTAGTTGGTTTGTAGCTAGTTGTAGTTCTAGTTTGCAGTAACTCTGTACTGGTGGTAACTTGTCATATGCTGAAGTTAGCAGTGAAAGTATAAACAAAATTAGATTGAATATTCTAAGTACTTTCCTTACTTATTACTTTACGAATAAACACCTTCATGCTTACTATCACTATTGTACATTCCTCACATTACTTTCTATCTTAATAAGTACAGATCTAGTAAACATATGATAGGTGCTATCTAATGAAGTATGATAGTATAAACCATGGAATCTAGGAATTATCATAGGAATGATGATATATCTTAAGAAGAGGAAAATTAATGGTATCATTCCCCATTGCTATCTACTAACATCTGAATATTTAAACATTACCTGCACTTACATCTATACCTCTCTCTATTAGTTCAACATTTTCAATTAATTTTTTAGTTAGTATACTGGTTTTAAGTCATTAATTTTCAAGCACATATATTGTATTTTACTTAACTCTTACTAACTGCGGATAAGCTCTAAATGTACTTGGATTAACAGAAGACCTTACAAGAAACTGTACAGAATATTGTGCAGTTTATTATTAGCTAAATTGAAATTGTTCAACATGGTTCGAAATATTCCTGTTAATAATAGAATAGAGGAGAAATTTAAAAGAATCTGAAATGTGGAGAGGAAAGAGTAAGCTATAGATATTAATTTTCTTTTTTTCTTTTTCAAAAAAATTAGTGGAAATTTCGCTATTCAATCTTGACATATAAAGCAATAATAAAACAAATATCAATACCCTTTGGAGGTGGTATGAACCGAACCTCATTTACTCGAAATATGAAAAACTCGTAAATCAAACCTAGCCCTCATTATGGAGGGACTTCCTTTTGCAACGCCGCTTGTCCAAGTTTTGGACGTCCTATACCATATCGGTAAGTTCATTAAGTTCACTAAGTCGTATTCCGCGTTCGCGACCAATTTTGTCTTCTGCTCATCCTAAGAGAAAAGGTGAGATAAATTGACCCCCTAGCTAACGCACTCCTTAGCTACTTCCAATTACCTATCAAGCAAGGCTGGAAATCTGCTGGTCTCCTCAGTCCAAAAGATAAATAGAAATCAAGATGCTCTTCTGAGATCAGTGCCACGTACTACCATGCTCTCTAGTCACCCGTGCCCCTGTCTGTCTCACGACTAGCCTTCATGCCCGTGTACTAGTATTCATGTGGCGCTGGAAAGTGGTCATGGAGGTTCGTGCGGTTGGAATATTCCCCACACATCGCATATCTCAATCGAATGGTGAATGCAGCCCACAGGGAATATTGCTTTCAGGACACGAGTCTGCAAGTATTAATAATGTTCGTTTATTCATGGGTACGGGCAAGATATCTGGTATTACAAGTACCGTACGCTACAATCAGCAGGAGAAGAAAAACCAAAAGCAGACCACAATCGACTATCACCAGGCTCTTTACTTATTCCTTGTCTCTTTTGGGCCCCAGTGATCGAATGGAAGAACACAAAAAAAGGATAGAAGGACGCTATCACGAATCACACGAAGACGAACTGGAGAAAATGGCAGAGGTAGAAACAGGAGAAAGAGGAAGAGGGAAAGAGAAGGAAACCCATCTAAGGAAAGAAACTCCGAACACCCCACTCACAACTATCCTCACAACTATCAATACAATGTGTCCCACCCGAGCAACTCAAATATAGGTGACCTTCATCCCCATTCCTACAGTACGGGTGGTCTTAATCCAAGCTAGTATCAACAATCTCCGAACTTTCTCCCGGACTCGACGCTTGCTGGTCATCCAGACTACCATCGCCAACATGATGACCGTTCGCAGGAGCATGAACCTGCCGCGGGCCGTGTACACTTGTGACTGTAATCTGTTTAGGAGCGCGGTGGTAGTGGAGAATAGGGATGTGGTATTCTTGTTCGTGGAGCCGCCCCGTGCACTGATGGCTCCCCTGGTATCCTCGCTTCTTGTCCTTGCCTGCTTCCTCATCATCTTTTCTTCTGTGGGGCTATCGCCCCGAACACTCCCGGCTTTGCTCCTTTTTGCTCGACCTTGAACACTTGGCCTTCGGGGCGTTGGGCGGGTGCTTATTGATGGGGAAAGCTCTCGTTTCTGGCGCTCCCGCTCGGCCTGCTCTTCGTTTTCCCACTCGGCTTCCTTTCGTGCCTCCAATTCCTGACTATAACGTTCGGTCTCTTCCTTGTCTTTCTGAAGCGCATCGAGAGTCGCTTGAAAAGCCTGTGATAAATCAGCACAAATCCTATGGCGGGTTGGTAATAAAAACTGATCGTACCTCTTTCTGCTCTTCATCCAGATCAGGACTCATTTGAGTGAACTCTCTAGCATATTCCCAGTCACCTACTCGGGGAAGAACATGCAGGATGTAAAGTTCCATAAGCTTGACTCGTTGCGATACCGCTTTCGGGTCATCCTCGGACCCAAGCAGGCTAGGCGCGGCCGATAGATACGCTTCAATCTTCTTCTGAGTGACGGTTTGATCTTGTGAATGTGCTAGCAGCAACATGACGCTTGAATATAAGCATCATCAGTAGTGCTCGCCGTGGAAATGGATATTGATAATATAGTTGGGCGGGGCAAGCATACAGTGTGTTCACAACATCCCCGTCGATTCTCCCTTCCTCGCCGTAAATTTGGATCGCTTCATTCCATACGGCGCCACTCCTAACTCTAGAAACAATCCTCCTCCATTCTTGGGCACCCCAAACCTTCTTCCCTTCCTCTGGGCCCATTTTGGCTGTGGCGTCCAGAATGGCAAAATACAAACTCCATACTTTGATTCTGAGAGTACGAGAACACCTAACTCTCGGGGAAACCGAGTCAGCAATGATAGGCTGCAGAACCATCAAGGCATCCGGTAGCCGTCGTGTCAGGAAGAGATTTGTGGCGACCCGGTAGACACGCGACACGGTTGCGGGAGCGACAACCTGCTCGGGGGTAGGCGCGGAAACACAAGAGATCATACGCGGCTGCTGGTGGAGATGGCGACCGCTCATTTTGTCGCCGTTGATCATCGGGCGGGGAGGTGGTGGATAGGGGATGACGCGGAGCATTGTAGCTATCTAGCCTTTGGTTGATGGTGGAAGAATATTGTGGCAAAGGAGGGAGAGTAATTGATTCCCGTTTCACGCCGGTTTTGAAGCGAACCGGGGAATGACGAGGGCCGAGGGAAATAGATGCGGCGGTACTAGTACTGGTAAGAACAAGAGCCGAGGGCGGAAGTGAGGATCACGTAACCTTTGGGAAAGCGTGAAAAGGATAACTCGTGGAGGGCGGGAAATGTTCAGTAGTTGGATAAAGACATGAATCCGTGAGTAGGTAAAGGAGGTGAGCTGTACTCGCGTAGAATCTAGCCTGAGTTGACCCGTGGACCGGGCAGGATGAAGATGAAGTAGACAACTTGTAGCGTGCTAAAAGTATCAACTATCAAAAGTATAATATTATGGTAATATTATGGATGAAGTGATTCTATGGGTGAGCTACTTGTAAATTACAGTAGGTCCGGTGGTGAACGGTTTACCTCTCTAAGGAAAACCTTTTACTGTAGGGTAAACCTTTTAAATACCATGCGTTTCTGTGCATACCTTTCGGATACCATCCCCCGGGAAATATACCATCGAAAAAGGAAACTGTTAGATTTTTATTTTTTTCTGCAGTCAGAAAGGGTTTCCGCTTGGTGCCCCCACCCAAAAGTAGTGTGTTTTGTATGGTAGGTTGCGCCAAGAATTCCAAACAAATCACTCAAACCCCCACCCTAGGTCTCAGTCCAGCCTCACAAATTATGGAAAAAATCAGGAATATACACAGAGGTTTTAAGTTATTTTCGGTATTTTTTTTTTTTGAATTTTTGAATTTTATTTGAGTTGTTGGTAGAATAAAAAGGTTCTGAGTATATTTTTAATTGTCGCTATGTGAAACCTTTTGGATGGTATATTTCCCGGGGGATGGTATCCGAAAGGTATGCACAAGAACGCCTGGTATTTAAAAGGTTTTCTCTTTTACTGTATCATATGACTCGTGTTATGGTTTTTTGCCACGCATGTTGAATGCGGAGGCTGTATAGGTTACAGGTAAACCTAATGCATAAAGCCAAGATAGTACTTGACGATTGATAAAGTATTTGGAACAACCACCACGTCTCCTACAACTCCAGCAATTGAAATTTCAACTCGTGTGATCGGTCACATTTTGGAGCTTGACCAACCGGATTCCTTGATTCTTATCTCGTGATAGCTTCAAGTCTTTATTATCAGGGTTACTCTTTCCAGGTATTATTTTGTTTTAAGAGATAAAATCTATCTCTTTCATCTACTTTTATCATCCTTATCGATTCTGTTACCATAGTGCTGCATTATGGTTCAGCGAAAGACAACGTGGAGTACCAAAACCATCTCATCGACGGGCGAGGCCATGGTTGTGGCAATGTTGAAGTTGGGCGAGCAGGAGAAGGAGATTGGGAGACTGCAGCATCATGTTAGCATGTTGTCGAAGAAGCTCCATGGGTTACAGAAGTTTGGGGTTGGGGACGGGACACACTGGAGGAAGACCAGAGGGGAAAAACAGGAGCTGGCTTTTGGGGTTGCGTCGACACCTATGGCTCCGCCACATATGGTTGAGGTGCCTGAGCCCATTGTGGCTGAGCCCCCGAAGGTGGTGGTGCCTGTGGTAGAGTGTGTGGAGGAGGTGGCTGAGGATGTGGCTCCTGTAGTGCTGGTGTCACAAGAGGTAGTCGAGGATGTGGAGATGCCCTCGACGGATGAGGAAAAGGTGAGAGAGGTGCAGGTGAGTGGGGAGATGTTGAGTCTGTTGAGGGCGGAGGAGGAGGAAAAGGCGGGTTGGATGGTTGTCGCCGGTGAGAATAAGAAGAGGAAGATGGATGACATTGTTGTTGCCCACCAGGGCCTGAAGGCATGGGCAGTAGGGAAAGGCAAGGTAGGAAAAGTGGTGGTGGAGAATGGTGTGTTGGATGTTGTGCTGAAGGGTCCTAGATCCTTACCGCAGTACTTGAAGGAGGAGACGGGTGGGAGAGCTGGTGGTGGTTTGGGGGTCAGACCAATTGCAAGTCTGAGACCTAAGGCGCCATCGGTGTCAGTGAAGAAGCCGGGCGGATTTGAAGGATGGGATAGGAGTAGATTGAGAAGGAGAGGGTAAATTGTTTGCGGAGTTGAGTTTCCTCTTGTTGTTTTTGGTCGTGTTAGACTATTATCATACCCTTTTAGTAGTATATGTAGGGCTTCAGAGATGGCATGTATGCGGGGTAGATGGTTTTCGGGCAGACACGTGTGTTGTGTACAGAAAGCCCATAGTAGTATATAGTAATATACTCGAAAAGTTAAAAAAAAAAAAAAAAAAAAGTATTCAGAACATGCTCGATCTCTGCTACAACCCTGGTGATTGAAATTTCAACACCGTATAATGCATCACATTTGGCAAGTAGGCCAATCAGCATCCATGATTCCTTTCTTATGATGGCTTCATGATTATGACTCCAAGGTTACCGTTTCTTGGTTTCATCGTTAAGTAGTTGGAAAGTTTGCTTTCCATCGTCTACATGGTAGTCTGATTCATTTCAGAGTTGCTTACAGTGAATAAGTGCTGGGAGTGGCTTTTTGATCGAAGCTTCCCCCCTTGGTGTGCGATGAGTTCTACTAATACTTTGACTAGGTTTAACCTTTCGCGGTTGGAAAGAGTCGAGTAGGTCTCGTGGGCCTCCAAGGCCTTGCCGTCGGTATGCTTGTTGACTAAGAATGGGCCATCTGGGGCGGAGCTGGAGTTGACCGGTTGGTATTGGTTGTGGCCGGTGTAGGGAAGTGGGTTAGGGTTGTTGGGCAATGTTGTTTGGGTAGGTATTTTTGGATGCTGGGGTTGTTATTTTGATGCCGGGGTGGAGATTATTGTGTTTGGTTTTTGGGAGGGGAAATGGTGGGGCATTCCGACCTATTGCAAGTTTAATCTCCCTTTCCGCATTCCAGGGTTTGGTTGGCGCAGGTTGGGTTTTTTTTTGCAGTTGGGCGGGTTATTTTGGTTTATTGGGGGGAGAGTAGTTTAGCGGATTGAGTTTGCTCTTGTTGTTTTCAGTCATGTTGGACTATTACCCTCTTGGTAGTATATGTAGGGCTCCGGAGATGGCATGTATGGGGGGACGATGGTTTTCAGGTAGACACGCATGTTGCATACAGATAGCCCATAGTAGTATATAGTAATATACTCGAAAAGTTAAAAAAAGACAAAAAAAAAGTATTCGGAACTTGCTCAATCTCTGCTACAACCCCGGTGATTGAAATTTCAACACCTTGCGATGCGTCACATTTGGGAAGTAGGCCAATCAGCATCCATGATTCTTATCTTACAATAGCTTCATGATTATAGCTCCAAGGTTACTGTTCATTGGTTTCATCGTTGAGTCTTTGGAAAGTTTGCTTTCCATCATCCACATGAGAGTCCGATTCAATTCAGAGTCGCTTACGGCGAATAGGTACTGGGAGTCGCTTTTTGATCCAAGTTTCCGCCCTTGGTATGCTTTGGGTTCTACTAATGCTTTGGCTAGGTTCAACCTTTAGTGGTCAGGAAGTAGAGTAGGTCCTGGGAGTTTCAAGGGCCTTCCGGTCGGTCGGTTGGGTGACTTCGAATGGGCCATGTCATGTGGCGACAGAGTTGGCTGGTTGGTTTTGTTCGTAGCTGGTACAGGGCAGCGGGCTAGGATTAGTGGGTTTGGTAGAGAGGGTTAGGGTTGGGTATTTTTGATACCGGGTTGGGGAAGTTTTGATGCCTGGGGTGGATTTGTTTGTTTTGGGGGTTTTGAGAGGAATCGGGGTGGGGCGTTCAGACCCATTCCAAGTTGGATCTCCCTTCTCCGGTTCTGGGGTTTTGGTGTTGTGAATTGGTTTGTTGATGGGGTGGGACTTGGTGATGGATTGTTAGAGGGTCGGTTATCGAAAGGTGGAGTTTCCTTGTGTTTTTTCCTAGTCATATGGAATGTGTCCCTTTGGATTACAGATGTAGGGCTCTAGGAGATGGCATGTATGGGGGAACGATGATTTGGGCAGACACGCGTGTTGCATACAGAAAGCCCATAGTAGTATATAGTAATATACACGAAAGGTTTAAAAAAAAAAAAAAAGAAGTATTCGGAACATGCTCGATCTTGGCCCCAACCCCGGTGATTGAAATTTCAACACCTTATAATGCGTCACAGTTGGGAGGTAGGCCAATCAGCATCCATGACTCTTATCTCACCATAGCTTCATGATTATGACTCCAAGACTACAGTTCCTTGGTTTCATCATTGAGTCTTTGGAAAGTTCGCTTTCCATCGTTCCCAGGGGGGATTGTTTCATTTCACGGTTTCTTCCAGCGAATAAGCTGGAAATAGCTTTTTAGTTGAAGTTTCCCCCGTTGGTGTGCTTTGGGTTCTACTAATGCTTTGGCTAGGTTCAAGCTTTAATGGTACAAGAGTGGAGTAGGTCTAGGAGGTCTAAGGGGCCTTGCAGTTGGTTGGCTCAGTGACTTTGAAAGGGCCATGTCAGGTGGCGTTGGAGTTGGCCTGTTAGTTTTGGTCGAGTCCGGTGCGGGGTAAGGTGTTAGGGTTGTATGTTTTTGATGTAGGTTTGGGAGATTTTTGATGCCTGGGTACGGTTTGTTAGTGTTGGCTGTTTTGGAAGCGGTCAGGCTAGGGCGTTCAGACCCATTGCAAGTTTGATCTGCCTTCTCGCATTCTTGGGTTTTGGTGGTGAGGATTGGGCTAATGGGGTGGTGGTCGTTGGTGATGGGTTGTTCGGAAGGTGGATGGTTGAAAGGCTGAGTTTCCTAGTGTTGTTTCCTAGTCCTGTGGAATGTTTCCCTTTAGAATACAGATGTAGGGCTCAAGGAGATGGCATGTATGGGGGGACAATGGTTTAGGGCAGACACGGGTGTTATGCATAGCAAGCCCATAGTAGTATATAGTAATATATTCGAAAAGTTATAAAACAAAAAAAGAAAAAAAAAATGGAAAGTATTGGGAACAGCCACTATGTCTCCTAAAACTCCAGCGATTGAAATTTCAACTCCTGTGATCCGTCACATTTTGGAGCTTGACCAACGACTTTCCTGGATTCTTATCTCGCGATAGCTTCAAGTCTTCATTATCAGGGTTACTCTTTCCAGGTATTATTTTGTTTTAAGAGATAATATTTATCTCTTTCATCTACTATTATCATCTTTATTGTTTCTGTTACCATAGTACAACATTATGGTACAGTGGAAGACAACTTGGGGTGCCAAAATTATGGCGACAATGGGTGAACCCATGGTTGCAGCGATGTTGAATTTGGGAGAGCAGGAGAGGGAGATTGGCAGGCTTCAGGACCATATTAGTATATTGTCGAAGAGGCTCCACCAGTTACAGAAGTTTGGGGAGGGAGATGTTACATGGTGGAGGAAGGCGAGAGTGGTGAAGGAGGAGGTGGCTTGTGCGGTGGTATCGGCTCCTGTGGCTTCGTCACAGGTGCCAGAGATTCCTGAGCCCATTGTGGCTGAACCCCCGAAGGCGGTGGTGGCTGAGGATGTGGCTCCTGTGGCACAGGTGTTACATTATTATTATTATTATTATATCTCATTACGCTTAAGGAGCCTACGGCTATGAAGCGGCAACTAACTTACAGGAAACCATCCCAGTCAACCATGTCCGTCTCCTAAATGTTGTTTGCAGCTTTGGAGTGGGCCAACGGCCATCCGCCATAATGATCAAAAGGAAATCCTCCACCTTGCCAACCGCCTAACACATGAATAACAAAAGAAATACATGTAAGAGAAAACATAAGTTACCTTTGTCCGCCTCTCAGCAGCCACCTGGTTTGCAGCAAGGTAGGTTGGACACTCATTGGAGGTTGCCATGTGAGGTTCGCCGCAGTTCTTGCATTTGATGATGGTATGGAGACATGGTTTGCCTTTGGTGGGACAATCTGATCTGCCGCAGGTGTGGAGGTAGGTAGGGTGCTCCAAGGTGCAAATAGCACAGTAGGTAGTACCGGTACACAGGGTGGGGTGGTGTCCAAAGGCAAGGCATCTTGAACACTAGGTGTCAGGGCCAAAGGAAAGGTAGGGTTGAACCTTAAACCTCTTGCCAAAGAGAGAGAGGCCTCTATTGAGGGCTTTATCTGTGTTGTCCTTACCAGCAATAGTGACAACCATTGTGGATGCTGCTTTGCCGGTGCGTTGGGTTTCAGTGGTGAGCCACCTGGGGGGGCGGGGAAGGTGAATGCCAGTGTTGAATTCCTCAATCTCTGACTTGACAGTGTTGAATCCCGCAGGAGTGGAGGGAACAGTGGTGGGGATGCCGTGTATGATGACCTTATGCCAGACTTCATCCTGTCTGAGGCCAGTGGCAGCAGGTATGGTATATCTTGCTGTTTCCTCAATTGCTGTTCTGTGTTGCTTGAGGACTTGGGCAGCCGTGATGGTGTCCTTGGTGAGGAGGAGGACATGGTGGTTGGGGGTGAACTCAATGGTTGCAATAAGAGGTTTCTCAATTGCAGTGTTGAAAGCGTTCCTTATAGTGAGGGTGTTGATGTCGTCAGTGAGTGCTGTGCCATCTCTCTCAATGACAATCGTACGGTCGCGTTTGGTCAAAACTGTAGCATTGGGGGCTTTGTATACTGAGTATGCTCGGGGCTTGCTAGGGCGGGTTCTGGGCGCATTCTGGGCCCAGGTTTGCTGTGGTGGCTGCGTGGGGGGGGGGTTGGGTGTTCATGAAGGTGGTGTTACTATGCTGTACTTGAGCAACAAGGTGCGCGACTTGAGAGGTAAGGGCCGCTACTTTGGCTTGGAGGTCTTTGGTGTCTGTAATGTGTCGTTCCTGCACTACCAGCATGTGTGCTTCCATGGCTTTGAGGGTATCCTTGAGTTCGCAGTAGCAGGTCTTCTTGGTTTGTAGTTCCTCTTGTAGATAGGTGACGTGTTCATTGACGGCCTTTTCTCAGGCATCTTCTGAATCTGGTGGGGGTGCGACTGTCTGGACAGGGGAAGGGACGTCCTCTTCCATCTGGGTGTTGTCAGGCGAGGTGGGGAGGATTGATGTTCCTCTGGTCTGGTGGAATTCTGGTTGGTGAAAAGAGCTAGCAAGAGGGTTCTTGCCACCCCTACCCTTGCCCAAGGGTCTGCATGACATCAAGGAGGTTGTATGAGGGACTCAGTTGATAGGGGTGATGGAATAACAAATTAAGTGGGATGATTTGTCTGGAAAAGTGGGGAAGAGGGATGGGTGAAGCGGTGACAATTGGTGGTTGACCAATGAGGTGAGGGCTCGGCGAAAAATTTGGTGTGATTTTTTCTTTCGCTTTGGTTGTAACGGCAATGGAGTCACCGGTGTTACATGGAGTAGTAGAGGATGTAGAGATGCCCTCAATGGATGAGGAGAAAGTAAGAGAAGAATAGGTGAGCACGGAGATGTTGAGTGTGTTGAGACCTGTGGAGGAAGAAAAGGTGGGTTGTAAGGTTGTCGCCTGTGAGAATCAAAAGTAGAAGGTGGATGATGTGGTGGTTGCCCACCTGGGCCCGAAGGTGTGAGTGGTAGGGAAGGATAAGTTGGGTAAAGTTATGGTAGAGAATGGGGTGTTGGATATTATGCCGAAGGGTCCTACATCCTTATGGCAATACATGAAGGCCGAGATGGGTGCGAGAGCTGGTGGTGGTTTGGGGATGTGACCCATTACAAGTCCCATACCTAAGGCACCATCGGCGTTAGTAAGGAAGCGGGGCTGATTTGAAGGTGGGGATAGGGGTAGATTGAGAAGGAGGGGCTAGATAGTTTATCGGGTCGAGAGTTTCCTTTTGTGTTTCCTAATCGTGTGGAGTGTATCCCTTTTGGATTACAGATAAAAGGCTATAGGAGATGGCATGTATGGGGAAACGATGGTTTGGGCAGATGTGCGTGTTGCACATAGAAAGCCCATAGTAGTATATAGTAATATACTCCAAAAGTTTAAAATACAAAAATTGAAACAAACAGAGTATTCGGATGCCTTGGCGCCAAGGTATGTCAGCAAGCACCAAAACTAGGAATCTTGATGCCTAGGCATCTGAATACTTTATGAATTGTCAAGTAGGTCTGACAGAGAGGTAAATATGACTTTCTGAGAATAACAAATTCCAATATTACCAGTTATAGGCAATCACAGCTATTCTGGCTTTGGTATCTTAACTACATGTACTAGCAAAAGGCCTACGAGACCTCGAGGGTAGAAATAGTCATAAAATACCTATTTTATATTTTCTGAGGATATCTTACATGTATTGTAAATCATGAATAATATGAAACATACAGGCACGTGACAAGGTTAGGGGTGTAAGGTAATAGGAAAATTGGAAGCGAAAGGACGGATAAGTGGGTACAACCCACAATCAGCCATGGGACGAACCAAAGATACTTCTGTCCACAACGGATTTGACATTTTACAGCCTGCAGATGGTAAACAGGTATGTATTAAAACAATAATAATATACATGTGAAGGTATTTAAAATAAAGCTGTGCTAATAAGAATGGGAGTAAAGACTGAAATAGCGAAGTATCGGGCTTGTGGAAAAAGTTTTGAATGTAGTAGAACTTATCGGTACGACTATCATTCGAACTGCATACTGTACAAGCAGAAGGTAGAGGCAATAAAGGCCAACAGCGGAACAACAGATAGCAAGACAGTTTCTCGGCAAATAGTATTAGGTACAGTCGTGTCCGGAAAGTCTTCATACCCTTGCATAGCAACGCATCACCACCCCCTTACCTCAACAACCCCCCGCACCATGACCCCACCACATACCCTCAGAGCTAGAGAAGGGGACTCCGTTGCCGTTACAACCAGAGCGAAAGAAAAAACCACACCAAATTTTTCGCCGAGCCCCCACCTCATTGGTCAACCACCAATTCTCACCGCTTCACCTACCCCTTTTCCCCACTTTTACAGACAAATCATCCCACTTTATTTGTTATTTCATCACCCCTATCAACAGAGTCCCTCCTACACCCTTGATGTCGTCTTCACGACGTCTGGGCAAGGGCAGGGGTGGCAAAAACCCTCTTGCCAGCCCCTTCCACCTACCAGAATCGCACCAAACTAGAGGAACATCAATCCTCCCCACCTCTCCAGACGACACCCAGATGGAAGAAGACGTTCCTTCCCCTGTCCAGACTGTCGCCCCTCCACCTGCTACAGAAGATGCCTGGGAACAGGCAGTCAACCAACATGTCACCTATCTACAAGAAGAGCTACAAACCATGAAGACCTGCTACTGCGAACTCAAGGATACATTCAAAGCTATGGAAGCACACATGCTGGTAGTTCAGGAACGACACATTGCAGACACCAAAGACCTCCAAGCCAAAGTGGCAGCCCTCACCTCCCAAGTCGCACACCTTGTTGCCCAGCCCCAGCATAGCAACACTACCTTTGCGAACACCCACCCCCCTACCACCCAACCAGCACAGCAAACCTGGGCCCAGAAAGCGGCCAGAAACCTCCCCAGCAAGCCTAAAGCAACCTCACCCAGCAAGCCTGCCACTACTCCAGTTTTGACCAAACGCGACCGTACGATTGTCAATGAGAGAGATGGCACAGCACTCCCTGACAACATCAACACCCTCACCATAAGGACCGCTTTCAACACTGCAATTAAGAAACCTCTTATTGCAACCATTGAGTTCACCCCCAACCACTATGTCCTCCTCCTCACCAAGGACAACGTCACGGCTGCCCAAGTCCTCAAGCAACACAGAACAGCAATTGAGGAAACAGCAAATTCCACCATACCTGCCGCCACTGGCCTCAGACAAGACGAAGTTTGGCATAAGGTCATCATCCACGGCATCCCCACCTCAGTCCCCTCTACTCCTGAGGGGTTCCACACTGTCAAGTCAGAGATTGAGGAGTTCAACACTGGCATTCACCTTCCCCGCCCACCCAGGTGGCTCACCACAGACACCCAGCGCACAGGCAAAGCAGCATCTACCATGGTCATCACTATTGCCGGCAAAGACAGTACAGATAAAGCCCTCAACAGAGGCCTCTCACTCTTTGGTAAAAGGTTTAAGGTCCAACGCTACCTCGTCTTTGGTCCAGACACCCAGTGTTCCAGATGCCTTGCATTTGGTCACCACCCTACCCAGTGTACGGGCACTACCTACTGTGCAATCTGCACCCACGAGCACCCTACCTACCTTCACACTTGCGGCAGGTCTGATTGTCCCACCAAAGGCAAAGCCTGCATCCATACCACCATCAAGTGCAAGAACTGCAACGAACCTCACATGGCAACTTCCAAGGAGTATGCAACATACCTGGCGGCAAACCAAGTGGCTGCTGAGAGGCGGACAAAGGCTAATTAGGTTTCCTCTTACTTGTATTTCAATTGTTTTATTTGTTAGGCTTAAGGCGGGTGGGAGGATTTCATTTGTAAAAGGGGTCGTTAGCGTTATGACAGGGGGTCCAATCAAAAGCTGCTACTAACGTTTAGGAGATGGATGTCAGGGACCAGGCGCGGGTGGCGTGCCATTTTGTATGTTAGTTGCCGCTTCATAGCCTCTGGCTCCATAAGCGTAATGAATTATAATAATAATAATAATAATAGAGCTAGAGAAGACCTCAATAATGAAATCTATACCCTGTATAAACATACTGATATGGGGTATTATAAAATTTCTAAGACTTTGGGCATCTCCAAGCAAACTGTTCAGTCTGTGGTCAAAAGAGCCAAATCCAGGGGTGGAAACACCCATGATGCAAAAAGACCTGGCAGACCAACCAAGATTACCGACACAAATAGGAAGATAGTGGAGTCTATTATCGATGCCGAGTCTCATTTAGCGTTACACGACATTACCAAAAAAGCGAATATTGGTCTTTGAAAGACCACTGTGGATAAGATCATCTCAGAGGCTGGTTTTAAACTTCTGATACCCAGAAAGAAACCTTTTTGGAGAAAAGGACAAAAGGAGAAGAGAAAGGAGTTTGCTAGGAAGAGGAGGAACTGGAAAGGAGCATGGAATTGGGTTGTTTTTGTGGATGAAGCAACTATTGTTTATGATCCAAATCCAACTGGTAGAAAGGTCAGAGCTAGACCTGGTGAAGAGTTGGAAGAAAAAAACTTGAAGCCTAGCTTTAAGTCTGGGAGGACTAGTATTGGGGTCTATGCTGCAATCATGAAGGGTGGCAGGACTGAGTTAATTCTTGTGAGAAAGAGGGGGGAGGAGGAAAGGACCAGTAAAAGAGACAGACTTGGCCTCAATTCCCACCAATATGCAACTGAAATCCACCAGCCACACCTCATCCCTTTTATAGAAGGTCTGGATAGACCTTCTGAAAACAACTACCTAGCTGCAGACAATGCCTCCTGGCATGCTGGTGAGGAAAATCGAAAATTGGAGGCAGAGTGTGGTTACAAAAAACTCCTTTGGCCACCCAACTCACCAGATCTCAATCCAATTGAGAATACTTGGGCACTACTCAAAAGAGCCCTTACCAAGAGATTCTCCAGACTGGAAAGAAGGCCTCACAGTGCTGCTGAACTGTTTGAGGCAGCCAAAGAGGAGTGGGATTTAATTCCCCAAGAGAAGTTGGATCGATGGATTGATAGGATGCCAGAGAGAATGCAAGCTGTACTGGATGCAGATGGAGGTCATACAAAATGGTAAAAATGTTTTTTTATTATCTATTAGCTATACTATCGTGATTCTTTCAATTGAGCTTTTTACATTTTTTTTGAATTTCTTATGGTTGGGGGTGGTGGTATCGCCGTTGCCATGCGAGGGTATGAGGACTTTCCGGACACGACTGTACTACCATCCAAAATGACAAGATTATAGACGACAAATGGTTTGCTTTAGCGATATACATAAACAACCTTCCATTTTCACTTACACAATTGTCCTACTGCCTAACAGCCTACAATTTATCGCACCAGCCTATAAGCCTCCTAGTAGTAAATCATTACTAACAACCATATTGGATGATGCATATTCTACAACTAAGGTTGAAGTGGAAGAAATTCTGCGGTCAAATTACTTTCTTAACATTATTTTTGATGAAAGTGATAATTTTGTGAAGAGTAAAATTATTAATATTTCTATTGAGACAGATCAAGGAGGATTTCACTATTGTTCAGAGGATGCTGGATCTATGGCATTTACATCACAAAATATTGCCGAATGGGTAAGGAATAAGGAAAACACCTAAGTACATGGTGATTGGAAAAGGATCAATAGTTTTATGACAGATATATGTTCTACCATGTTGGGACTATAAAAGCTACTCCGTGATGATCCAAGACTTCAAAAATCACAACCACTGATGGTACCTTGTGACTCGCATAAACTCCAGTTACTAATTAGTGAAATTCTTAGTATTTCATACTATAAAGAAATCCAGTGGCGTATAATTCTGATTATTACAAATTTTCGATCTTCGCCTAAATAGCTTTCAATTCTATGGGAAAAGCAAAAAGCCATTTTTGGCAAAACTAGTATGTTAATTCTCTCAGTTATAACACAGTGTCAAAGATGTGACAGATAGTTCAGGATTTCCCACATGACTCTACTATGATTTATAGGTCATTATTATTATTATTATTATAATTCATTACGCCTATGGAGCCAGAGGCTATGAAGCGGCAACTAACATACAAAATGGCACGCCACCCGCGCCTGGTCCCTGATATCCGTCTCCTAAATGTTAGTAGCAGCTTTTGATTGGACCCCCTGTCAGAACACTAACGACCCCTTTTACAAATGAAATCCTCCCACCCGCCTTAAGCCTAACAAATAAAACAATTGAAATACAAGTAAGAGGAAACCTAATTAGCCTTTGTCCGCCTCTCAGCAGCCACTTGGTTTGCCGCCAGGTATGTTGCACACTCCTTGGAAGTTGCCATGTGAGGTTCGTTGCAGTTCTTGCACTGGATGGTGGTATAGATGCAGGCTTTGCCTTTGGTGGGACAATCAGACGTGCCGCAAGTGTGAAGGTAGGTAGGGTGCTCATGGGTGCAGATTGCAGAGTAGGTAGTGCCCGTACACTGGGTAGGGTGGTGACCAAATGCAAGGCATCTGGAACACTGGGTGTCTGGACCAAAGGTGAGGTAGCGTTCGACCTTAAACCTTTTACCAAAGAGTGAGAGGCCTCTGTTGAGGGCTTTATCTGTGCTGTCTTTGCCGGCAATAGTGATGACCATGGTAGATGCTGCTTTGCCCGTGCGTTGGGTGTCTGTGGTGAGCCACCTGGGTGGGCGGGGAAGGTGAATGCCAGTGTTGAACTCCTCAATCTCTGACTTGACAGTGTGGAACCCCTCAGGAGTAGAGGGGACTGAGGTGGGGATGCCGTGGATGATGACCTTATGCCAAACTTCATCTTGTCTGAAAAGACTCCGTTGCCGTTACAACCACAGCGAAAGAAAAAACCACACCAAATTTTTCGCCGAGCCCCCACCTCATTGGTCAACCACCAATTCTCACCGCTTCACCTGCCCCTTTTCCCCACTTTTACAGACAAATCATCCCACTTTATTTGTTATTCCATCACTCCTATCAACTGAGTCCCTCATACAACCCCCTTGATGTCGCGCAGACCCTTGGGCAAGGGTAGGGGTGGCAAGAACCCTCTTGCCAGCCCCTTTCACCTACCAGAATCCCACCAGACCAGAGGAACATCAATCCTCCCCACCTCGCCTGACGACACCCAGATGGAAGAGGATACCCCTTCCCCTGTCCAGACAGTCGCACCCCCACCAGATTCAGAAGATGCCTGGGAAAAGGCAGTCAATGAACACGTCACCTATCTACAAGAGGAACTACAAACCATGAAGACCTGCTACTGCGAACTCAAAGATACCCTCAAAGCCATGGAAGCACACATGCTAGTAGTGCAGGAACGGCACATTACAGACACCAAAGACCTCCAAGCCAAAGTGGTAGCCCTTACCTCTCAAGTCGCGCACCTTGTTGCTGAACCACAGCATAGCAACACCACCTTCGCGAACACCCAACCCCCTCCCACCCAGCCACCACAGCAAACCTGGGCCCAGAAAGCGGCCAGAAACCTCCCTAGCAAGCCCCCAGCACCCTCACCAAACAAAACTTCCACTGCTCCAGTTTGACCTAACGCGACCGTACGATTGTCATTGAGAGAGATGGCACAGCACTCCCTGACGACATCAACACCCTCACCATAAGGAACGCTTTCAACACTGCAATTAAGAAGCCTCTTATTGCAACCATTGAGTTCACCCCCAACCACCATGTCCTCCTCCTCACCAAGGACACCATCACGGCTGCCCAAGTCCTCAAGCAACACAGAACAGCAATTGAGGAAACAGCAAGATCCACCATACCTGCTGCCACTGGCCTCAGACAGGATGAAGTCTGGCATAAGGTCATCATACACGGCATCCCCACCACTGTTCCCTCCACTCCTGAGGGATTCAACACTGTCAAGTCAGAGATTGAGGAGTTCAACACTGGCATTCACCTTCCCCGCCCCCCCAGGTGGCTCACCACTGAATCCCAACGTACCGGCAAAGCGGCCTCCACAATGGTTATCACTATTGCTGGTAAGGACAACACGGATAAAGCCCTCAATAGAGGCCTCTCTCTCTTTGGCAAGAGGTTTAAGGTTCAACGCTACCTTTTCCTTTCGCCCTGACACCCAGTGTTCCAGATGCCTTGCATTTGGGACACAACCCCACCCAGTGTACCGGGTACTACCTACTGTGCTATTTGCACCTTGGAGCACCCTACCTACCTCCACACTTGCGGCAGATCAGATTGTCCCACCAAAGGCAAACCATGTCTCCATACCATCATCAAATGCAAGAACTGCGGCGAACCCCACATGGCAACCTCCAAGGAGTGTGCAACATACCTGGCGGCAAACCAAGTGGCTGCTGAGAGGCGGACAAAGGCTAATTAGGTTTCCTCTTACTTGTATTTTGTTGTTTTATTTGTTAGGCTTAAGGCGGGTGGGAGGATTTCATTTGTAAAAGGGGTCGTTAGCGTTATGACAGGGGGTCCAATCAAAAGTTGCTACTAACATTTAGGAGACGGATATCAGGGACCAGGCGCTGGCGGCGCGCCATTTTGTATGTTAGTTGCCGATTCATAGCCTTGCTCCATAAGCGTAATGAATTATAATAATAATAATAATA
>VBSK01000057.1:0-161136 GCA_006112555.1 Tuber indicum | reverse complement strand
TGGTGTCGCTTTCTCACTTCCCAAAACAGAACTAATGCACTGGAGGACGCCCAACGAGAGGGCCCCCTTTCCCCCCTCCCCATCTCCGCAGACCCATCCCCACAAACCGGCCCAAGTACTTCGGTGGTTGGGCTACTGGCTGGAGCCCGCGACTCCTGCGTGGACCGTGGCCAACCTCCTCCATTCACAGACGCCTCGCCCTGGCGACAGCTGCTCTCGACTCAATAGACCGCCTGTGCGCAGCCGGGCCAAAGTCGGCCCCCACACCTTGTGCACCGGCTCTTGCTCTCCCTAGTCCGCCCCATTCTCCTCTGCGGTTGAGATTTCTCTCCTCCAACTCAAAAAATGCTCAACAAGATGAGAGTCTTCTGCACCGGGTACAAAGGTGGGTTACCAACTGCTTTGCTTATACACAACACGGCCTTCTCCCTGTGAGGCCTCCCTCCCTTCCTATCGACCTCCTAATCCAACACTTCAGCGTCTAGCGGCAGTCCGTCTCGTCTGCCTGCACCTGAATTCAACCCGGCATGCCGCTCGCCTGGACCACTTTGTCCCAACTACGTCCCCCTTCCGGGCACCCGACTCCCTCCGTCTCCCGTTCTTTGAGGCGCCACCCTTAGGCGGCCCCAACTACACCCCCCTCAGATGGTTCACCAAACCGCCCTCCCCACCCAACCGACGTCACCTTCCTGTTGACGCAGTCGCCCACGCGTTCACTTCATTATTGGCAACTGTAGTGACCCCCTCCCCCAGTTAATACCTCTCCTCTTGCCTCCCCTACAGGTAGCCTGCTTGGGCCCCTGCCCTACGCCTCGCTCAAGGCCTGATGCCATGAGGAACTCTCATCTTGTGGCGCCTTCTCTCACCTCCCCCGACCTATACTCTTCAGCCCCACCCTAAGCCCGCAACCCTTTGTAACGAGACTCCACTGAGTACTATTACAAGTAGCCAAACCTACACCCATACGGAGTCAAGAGACTACCGCGGTAGGGCTGGCGGTAGACTTAGGTCTACCAGGTGGAGGTACCGGTGGTTAGGTACCTCAGTCGGGCATGCTAGGCCATACCAAAGGTACATAGGTCCTAGTAATGGTTGGGGGTTACCCTACTCTGTAGGGTAACCCAAGTAGTCAATTTGGGAGTTACCCTGAATTACTCCACGGAGAGTCCAGGTAAAGTTACCCTACTCTGTAGGGTAACTCGGGGTACAGTTACCCTGCCTTGGGCCACGGGTTACCCTGCTATGGAGTCAAGTTACCCTACTTGAAAGTAACTTGTTACGCAGGACTTCGGGGGAAGTTACTAGATTGTTGTCACGCGAAACTACATAGGGTGTTCGATTCTCAGGTTGTGCGGATCACTCCCGCACAACCAGTTGAGCTCCGAACAAGCTGTAACTTGGAGGTGTGGTTGCTAACACCCCCCTCCGGCCCCGTTATAAGTCCCCGCGTCATGGGCTACAGCCTGAAGAGTTGCTGTAAGTCCAGCAAAAGTCTCCAAGTGGAGATGTTGCCGTAACTCCGTATGCGCTCACGCCGTCCGTCCGACCGGAAGCTGTCCGCAGGATATATGAGGGGGAAGAGGAGAACCTGGAGAATAGCCTCCAGGTGGTTCGTGTAAAACGGACCAAACTGACGGAGTAATACTGCTTTGAAGTCAAGAGTAGTATGTGAGGTTACCGGAGGCCAGTAGGCGAGGTAACCGAAGTCCGTTGCCCCGAAAGAGTAATAGTATTGGAGAATCGTTAAGGACTCTAAGACACTAGTCTGGGGCCACGATATGACCTACTTCTAGGAGGGTTGACTGTGGGTAGCGCCTATTGGTAGTCAACCTCCGGAGTGGTCTATGGGGAGCTACGTGGCTATCTTCCGGAATGATATGGAAAGAGTAGAACCGGATAGATGTTCAGGAGCCGCGAATGCTTGCAGAAGACTAAGTGTATATGGGTAGAGAGTTCCATAGTTGGTATAGTATCCGCACGGGCATGACAGCTCGCCACTGGCATGACCACGATATGAAGAGTTTTTACTCCTGCGGTTGCATTGGAGATGCAGCGGCTAAAACACTTCTATCGGGCAGATGTTAGAACACCACCGAGTGGTCTAGTTCGCTACGGAGGATCGTTGGTCCGACCCGTAGAGGTTGGCTAGACAGCCCACGGGAGTTGGGTGCTCGCGAACGCAGAGTAGTGATGGGGAGTAACTGGCAGCATACCAAACCTACTTAAGTATATGCGAGTTCTCCTCTACTCTGGCAATCAACTACCTCTCGAGATCAGGACTTAATTGAGTAAAGCTGTGGCTTAACGATATTAAGTTTTACCGTTTATTTTTTCAACGCTCTGCTGTTGATTATCTTTATCTTATTTCTGAAAGAATACTTCGGTGCGGTCGCATCCTCGGGATCCATCTTCCCAGAGGGAGCCCCCGTTACAGTATATCGTTAAGCGAAGACCTCGCTTAACTCTACCTACTCTTGAGATTTGTTGGTATTGACCTCCTTGAATTGACATAGTTTGAGTACGAGTCGCTGGTCTGGTACCAGAAGCATCGGGTGGAAATACTATGTCGAACCAAGCCGGTCACTTCGATCCTGCCGCGGCGGCAGCCCACCAATGGCATATGCGGCGTGAAGCATTTGCCGATGCCAAAGGCCTTGGTTGGGAACCCATTGAACTTGTCCTTAATGCTACCAATATCGACCTTCCCGACGATGCCGAGGAATTGTGGTCGAAGATCCTGCGCGGTTATTCGAATCGTTTACACAGCAGAAGCTTGCGATTCCGGTAGTGCCAGAAAGGCAAGGTCAAGGGTTTAGTCTTGCGGATTTTACTAGGGAAGTCATGGAACCCTACATCCTTCTTGAAGTTACAAAACAGATGAAGGAAGCTCAAAGCCAGATGCATACTGGAATGAGCAGGCGCAGACTAAGTTTAAAATAGAGATGGTTACGGCGGCTACGGAGTGGATGCGGAAACAACAGAAGTTGTTCATACGGCAAATAGTGACACACGTGCGCTAGCCAAGAGGATAGCGGCGTTGGAAGAGGCTGCCCGTACAGGGCATCAGATTGATCATGACAATGATACGATCATGACAGTGGCACCTCCGATGGAGAAGCGTCCCGCGGTCAACTTTGCGGAGACCCTAACCGCTATGTTGACCAATCCCTCATATCAGGCATACTTGACTGAATTAGGAGTACAGATAGCGGGTCAACAGCCACGAGCTCTAGTCTCTCCTCGTCGTTCCCCTTCCACGAACAGCTCGAAGAAGCACTCGCCCCGGTATCTCAAAGGAGAAACCGACGGACTCCTAGCCCTGCTACAGGCTCTCGTCCGGGCGATAGTGGTCATAGGGTGGATAAGTCCAGAGTCCCTCCTCCACCTCCGCAACCTGGTCGGGATCAGGTAGACTTGACAGGAGTCACTGATACCCCAACACCCTCTACCAATGTCCCTGTGCCAGACCGACCTTACCAGGCGGCTGTGAATACACCTCTCCCAAGCGGAAGTACCTCTCTCCACCAACAAGCTCCTGTGTATCATTGAACCTGCTCCCCTGCCTCCCATGCCTTCCATGCCTAAGTTACCTGGTGCGCCCAGGAAACCTACTGATACAAATGAGTTTTTTGACAAACTTAGGCAAGGACAATATACAAGTCCGGGGGTGAATGGGGTATGTGGGGTGCTCCGAGAAAGAACGGGTCCGAAGGCCTTTGTCGCCGGGGTTACGGCCTTCTGTTACACTGGTTGTACGGTCGTGGGAGGACCTCACTTTCCAAAGGCCGCACATGCGCTCAACTGTCCTAACAGTCGTTCGAGTCAAGTGTACCGGAAGCCGGAGGAGGAGGGTCCGAAGATGAAAAAGCCCAAATGTTCTTATTGTGGTTCACGGTTGCACGTGGGACCTCCGGCAATGCCGGAAAGCTGTCTGGAATTCCAGCAGTTTGTTCAGGGTCGGTATGGGGTAACTCCGAGTGCTTCTGGAGCTATTCCATTACCTGACCCACCTCCAATGCCTTTGTCTCGTCAGGGGGTGGTTCCCCAAGAGGACAGACAAGGGGAAAGGGAGGACTCCTTTGACGGGTATGATAGACCCTCTGGAGGCCCTGGCAGAAGGGCCGGTGGCGGCGGAGATCAACTCCCCTGGCTGGAGGAAACGTTGGTGCTGGCGGAGGAAAACCGGGTGATTCCAGTTCCTCCAGTAGCAGTGATGACGATGATGCCGACTCCATACCCGATTTCTCTGAGTTCTGGGGAGGCGGAAGCCAAACTGGAGCGAGAAGAAAGAGAAAAAGAAGAGACGCTATGCGGAGCACGAAGGTTTTGCTACGAGCTTTCTTGCAGATGAGTGGGGCAGCTGGAGCTAGTCAGCCAGCCGGTGGTAACTCCACCCTTCAGGGGGAAAGCCAAGAAAGAAGCCCGCAAAGTTAGGTGATGTAACTCCCTTCAAGGAGATACAACCGATACCCAGCGGTTCATTAGCGATGTGGAAATCAAGTTCGAATACTTCCGAGAATCAGTCACGGAAGATATGGACAAAATCAGCTTGGTTATCCCTCTTCTTCAAGGCACTGCCAAAACTTGGTACATGGGCCTACACCGGTACGTCAGCGAGGACGGTGCACGCCGGGTGGGTATGCCGTTTGACCCCAACCATGAGTTCCGTACATGGAAGGATTTAGGAAACGGCTAATGGCAAGTTTCGGTGCCCATGTTGATCGGGACCGCGCTCTAAGCGAGTGGACGAAGCTGCAGATGAAGCCTGGTCAGGTTGACCAGTACTTAGACTCGGTAATGGATCTGATTGTCCAATTGGGTTATACGGACCCTACGATGATCAAAGACAAGATCCGGATGACAATGACATCCCAACTACGGAATGTCTGGGCACAAAAGACACCTCATCCTACCGATGTGTCCGAGTACATGGACCTTCTGCGGAAGACGGGCCACGCCCTCCAAGACAATATCACTTTCAGCGAGACAGTTACCAAAAGCCGAAGTGATAACCAGGGCAAGAGCGAGGAGAGGTTGTCAACCTCGAGGAAACAACCGAAACGGAAGGAAAAGGGTTCGGGTAAGCCCAACCCTAGGCGCTCCTTATCTTCTGCGGGTACATCCCAGAAGCAAGGGAATTCTGAGCATGCTAATGCCCATAAGAATATCCCGTCTACGCTTATCGATAAGCGCAAGAAGGAGTCGCAGTGCACACGATGTGGAAAACCGGGTCACTTTTGGCGGAAATGTTTCTCCACCGACCCTGTTGTTAGTTCAGCCAAAGGGGTTAAAGCGATAACCAAAAAGAGGAAGGCTGAAGATGCAGAAGTCAATGAAGCATCAAACAACAAAGTCCGTCGCATCGAAGCACCACCTTCAAAGAAGTTATTGGAAATCCGAAAGTCATCTCCCGAGATTATGGAGGTTGATACGGATGCTGAGGAATAGGTAAGTTCCTTTCCTTGCAGCGAAATAACAAGACACTGACATAACTCTAGGAAGTTATGTGAAGGGCTCCGAGAGTAAGCATGCCCCGAGAAATCCTGCAGTCAATACATAGACTGACCAGGCCTCTTAGATGTTCTGGGCCGCAGCGGTCTGCGAAGGAACGAGGCAGGTGGAGGATTTGGGTCAGCACAGGAATTCTCTTTGGGTGTTTGTCTTGGTTTATTTCTCCTTTGTATTCTTGTTATGTTACTGCGGGAATATATCATTTCCTTACTTCGATGGATTATTTCCTTAGTATTGGAAGCGAAATTGTTTTCTTTTGTTAGACTAGTTCTTTTCACATCAAGCAGGCCTTGATTCGAGCAATGAAATTTTGTTATCAAGTTTACCTGAGGAGGGTTCAGTACCCGAAATCATGCTGGCGTGATAGTAAACACCCTAGCTATTGATATACCGTGATTTGAAACCTTAACATTTTGACCCGTTGTGGCCACTCTTGTGTCGAAAGGCAAGAGACTCCGTTAAACATGCTTCTAAAAGAAAACTCAAGAAAGAAGGCGCGGCTTTCAGGCCCCCAAAACATATAAAGTCTATCCGAGTTCGAGTTAGACTAGAATGGCGTTGTGGCGCGAGAGACAGTGCAGCCGAGGCTGTGTTATTGTTGGATAGTGGCGCTACTGGCGCAGTGCTTAGCACACGATGGGCTAAGGAAACACAAGTTCCTTGTGTCCGGAGAAAGGTTGCTGCTCCAATAAAGGATGCTAGCGGGAATGACATTCCTAACTCAGGGCTTCATTACACTAAGACCCTGAAGATGCGTATTGGCGATCATGTCAATGACATGAGATTTGAACTGGCGGACATGTCCGATAAGAAGATTGATGGTTATCTTCCAATGTCATGGCTCCATGAACATAATCCCGACATAGACTGGGAAACACGCAGCTTCACTTGGAGGTCTGTATTGTGTAAGGCTAGATGCCTTGTGGGCCAGAGACGGTTAGAATTTATAACCGAAGAAGAGCTATTGGCAGAAGACCAAGCTCAGGTATATCTTCTTGGATATGCCCAGTTCACAGGAGAAGACGGGAAAGACATTGCCCTAAGTCTCCTCCCCGAATATAAGGACTATGGCGATATATTTAGCCAACAAAGGATAGATGCGTTACCAGAGCACTCAGAGTATGATCACAAGATCGAGTTAATGCCTGAGACAGCACCTCCCTTTGGTCCTATATATCCATTGTCTGAAAACGAGCTCAAGATTCTGAGGGAGTATCTCAATGAGATGCTGGCAACGGGAAAGATACGGAGATCTAGTTCCCCTGCCGCAGCCCCAATCCTCTTTGTACCCAAACCTGATGGGTCATTGAGGTTATGTATTGATTACCGAGGGCTTAACAAGATTACGGTGAAGAATAAATATCCTTTACCACTGATGAATGAGCTGCGTGATAGACTTGGAAAAGCCACTGTCTTCACTAAGTTGGACTTGAAGAATGGCTATTATCTCCTCCGAATGGCAGAAGGAGAAGAATGGAAGACAGCTTTCCGCTGTCGTTATGGGTTTATGAATATACGGTAATGCCGTTTGGGCTATGTAACGCCCCATCTACTTTCCAGAGTATGATAAATAAAATCTTTCATGATTTATTAGACGAAGGAGTCATCGCCTATATAGATGACATCCTAATATACTCAGAGACCATCGAAGAACATGTCTCACTCGTTAGGCGAGTTATGGAAAGACTGCGCAAGGCTAGGCTTTGTGTAAGCATTAAGAAATCTACATTCCACCAAAGGGAAGTAGAATTTCTAGGTTACCGCATATCTGATCGTGGTATTATGATGACCACGGAAAAGGTGAAGTCTATTGAAGTTTGGACTCCACCAAAGACAGTTGTTGACGTTCAAAGCTTTTTGGGTTTTGCAAACTTCTACCGTCGGTTTATTGAAGGCTTCAGTAAGATAACAAAGCCGTTAACTGACTTAACGAAGAAAGATTCCAAATGGGGATGGGGTCCTAGACATGATGAAGCCTTTAGTCGCCTTAAAGCGATGTTCATGGCAAGCCCCATTCTAGCTCATTTTGATCCAGAACGGTTAACCAAGTTGGAAACCGACGCAAGTGATTTTGCATTAGGAGCCATACTCTCACAGTTATGTGAAGATGGTAGATGGCATCCAATAGCCTACCATAGTCGGAAGTTCTCGCCCGCGGAGATAAATTATGATGTGATGTGCATGATAAAGAGATGTCCGCAATTGTTGCTGCTTTTAAGGAATGGGATCATCTCTTGCGCTCAGTATCGGATCAGATAACTATTTATACTGATCATAAGAACTTGGAGTACTTTAATAGTACTAAGATACTGAATCGTAGGCAACATCGCTGGGCGGAATTCCTACAACCTTTTAATTTTAAGGTTGTCTATCGGGAAGGGCGCCTTAATGGAAAGGCTGATGCGTTATCGAGGCGTTCGGAGTACCGCCCTGAAGGGGGGAGTAATTCTGCGAAATTGGGTCAGGAACAGATGTTTTTCCGTCCAGGACAGTATTTGGATAGTCAGGAGCGGGACATCTTGCGACCACAGTTGTTGCAACTGTGCCAAGGCTTCCGGTTGAAGTCCGGAATGCTTGATGACATGAAGGTCGCTATAGCAAAGGACAATACTTATCAAAGTATTTACAAGTCCATTGTCCAAAAGGACAATAAGGTTGACCCTAATTTCTCAATAGAGAAGGACTTCCTCCTTTACAAGAGGCGTTGGTACATACCGGAGGATCAAGGGCTAAAGGAACGGATCATGCAAGCGGAACATGATTCCCGTCTAGCCGGACACTTCGGGACTTATAAGACAATAGGGAAGGTTAAAGCCAACTTCTACTGGCCTAAGATGGAGGCCTACATCGAAGACTATGTTCGGTCATGCGATGTCTGTCAAAGGGTAAAGACAGTTAGACATAAGAAGTTTGGGCTCTTAGAACCTATAGATGTTCCTATGAGGCCATGGAACGCAATATCAATGGACTTCATTGTGGCGTTACCAGAATCTGAGGGTTTTACGAAGATCTGGGTCATTGTTGATAGATTTTCAAAAATGGCACATTTCATCCCCCTCGCTACGGAGGTACCTATCAAGGAACTTGCTCTTATATTTCTCAAAGAGATCTGGAGACTGCATGGACTCCCAGAATCAATTATCTCTGACCGAGATACTCGATTCACTTCAAAGTTTTGGGTTAGCTTAATGGGACTACTTGAGGTGAAACTCAATGTCTCTACCGCGTTCCATCCTGAGACTGATGGTCAGACGGAGCGGGTGAACCAGACACTGGAACAATACCTAAGGAGTTATTGTACCTACCAGCAGGATGATTGGGTTTCGCTACTACCGTTAGCGGAGTATGCCTATAATACATCCACCTCCGAGTCGACCAGGTTATCTCCTTTTGAGATTAACTATGGATTTTCTCCGAGGACAAACTGGTCTGGAATTGTTCCTGACAATAAGGGGATTCATCCAAGTACGGAGCTGTTAGTAAAGGATTGGGAGGGTACATGGCAAGACATACGGGAAACATTACAAAGTGCTCAAGAGAGGCAACGGAAATGGCATGACAAGAAACGATTACCATCTCCAGAATATGCCACTCTAAAAGATGTCGAAGAAGGCAGAGCTATAAAGGCTGATCGGGTAATGCTGAATCGCAAGAATATCCGTACAAAGAGGCCTATGGAGAAACTAGATCACCGAATGTTTGGTCCCTTTGTGGTCAAGCGACATGTTGGTACTAGGGCATATGAACTCCAGTTGCCTGCGCGTTGGTCTATCCACCCGGTATTCAACGTTGGGTTATTAGAGCCCTACCGAGAGGATCAGACCGGGAGAAGGGTTAAAGATATCCCTATCCCTGACATAGTGGAAGACGAGCCAAGTTATGTTATCTCGGGAGTGTTAGACAGCCGGTGGTATGGAGGAGTTAAACAGAAGTTCCCTCATCGGTTTGTCCAGTACCTGATATCGTGGGATGGCTATGGACCTGAAGAAAATTCTTGGGAGCCGTTTGAGATGCTGGAAGGAACCGGTATACAAGCCTTAAGCGATTTCCACAAAAGGTATCCATCTAAACCTAGGGACCATAGGGTTGTAGATGTACCGAGTAGCGGAAATAAGAGACGTCGTTAGATCGGCTCGGGTCGAGCCTTATAGAAGAGGGGAGTGATGTAACGAGACTCCACTGAGTACTATTACAAGTAGCCAAACCTACACCCATACCGGAGTCAAGAGACTACCGCGGTAGGGCTGGCGGTAGACTTAGGTCTACCAGGTGGAGGTACCGGTGGTTAGGTACCTCAGTCGGGCATGCTAGGCCATACCAAGGGTACATAGGTCCTAGTAATGGTTGGGGGTTACCCTACTCTGTAGGGTAACCCAAGTAGTCAATTTGGGAGTTACCCTGAATTACTCCACGGAGAGTCCAGGTAAAGTTACCCTACTCTGTAGGGTAACTCGGGGTACAGTTACCCTACCTTCGGACTAGGGTTACCCTGCCTTGGGCCACGGGTTACCCTGCTATGGAGTCAAGTTACCCTGCCTTGAAAGTAACTTGTTACGCAGGACTTCGGGGGAAGTTACTAGATTGTTTGTCACGCGAAACTACATAGGGTGTTCGATTCTCAGGTTGTGCGGATCACTCCCGCACAACCAGTTGAGCTCCGAACAAGCTGTAACTTGGAGGTGTGGTTGCTAACACCCCCCTCCGGCCCCGTTATAAGTCCCTAGTGTCATGGGCTACAGCCTGAAGAGTTGCTGTAAGTCCAGCAAAAGTCTCCAAGTGGAGATGTTGCCGTAACTCCGTATGCGCTCACGCCGTCCGTCCGACCGGAAGCTGTCCGCAGGATATATGAGGGGGAAGAGGAGAACCTGGAGAATAGCCTCCAGGTGGTTTCGTGTAAAACGGACCAAAACTGACGGAGTAATACTGCTTTGAAGTCAAGAGTAGTATGTGAGGTTACCGGAGGCCAGTAGGCGAGGTAACCGAAGTCCGTTGCCCCGAAAGAGTAATAGTATTGGAGAATCGTTAAGGACTCTAAGACACTAGTCTGGGGCCACGATATGACCTACTTCTAGGAGGGTTGACTGTGGGTAGCGCCTATTGGTAGTCAACCTCCGGAGTGGTCTATCGGGGGAGCTACGTGGCTATCTTCCGGAATGATATGGAAATGAGTAGAACCGGATAGATGTTCAGGAGCCGCGAATGCTTGCAGAAGACTGAGTGTATATGGGTAGAGAGTTCCATAGTTGGTATAGTATCCGCACGGGCATGACAGCTCGCCACTGGCATGACCACGATATGAAGAGTTTTTACTCCTGCGGTTGCATTGGAGATGCAGCGGCTAAAACACTTCTATCGGGCAGATGTTAGAACACCACCGAGTGGTCTAGTTCGCTACGGAGGATCGTTGGTCCGACCCGTAGAGGTTGGCTAGACAGCCCACGGGAGTTGGGTGCTCGCGAACGGAGAGTAGTGATGGGGAGTAACTGGCAGCATACCAAACCTACTTAAGTATATGCGAGTTCTCCTCTACTCTGGCAATCAACTACCTCTCGAGATCAGGACTTAATTGAGTAAAGCTGTGGCTTAACGATATTAAGTTTTACCGTTTATTTTTTCAACTCTACTGTTGATTATCTTTATCTTACTTCTGAAAGAATACTTCGGTGCGGTCGCAACCTCGGGATCCATCTTCCCAGAGGGAGCCCCCGTTACACCCTTTATGGGCTTTTGGCGCTTCCTCTCTGGCCGGCTCCACCAGATGCGCGCTGGCAAGAGCTACTTAGCTGGCCACCCCTCATGGCATGACACTGACCCCTCTCCCCTCCGCCCCTAGTGTGAGGAAGGGGACGAGACGTTCGAGCATGCCCTCCTGTTTTGTTCTGCTAAGTCTGCCGCCTGTCGTCGCCACCTCCAGGTGACAACGAATATTGGACCTGACTCTCCTCTATGGACCTCGATCCCGATACTTGTTGGCCTCGGTCGCTACCTCACCGCTACCAGGACTGGTTTCCCCCCCGACATGTATGCACAATATGCCCCCTGCCAGACCTCTCTTTCCCCCTCCCCTTCCTTTCCTGCCTCGCCTCCGTCGTCGTTGGCTGGGTCGCCAAATGGTCTAAGTAGTGGAAGGTCTCCTGTTTGATTTCATTACTTGTTATTATGACTTTTTGATTTGTTTCCGTTATGATACTAGTTCATTAGTAGGTTTCCTTTATGAGTCCTGTGTAGGCAATGCGTCGGTTATTGGACGCCATCGGAGGAACTGGTTTTGATTTTTCTTTTGTTAGTTGTTTGATTTTGGGTTTTGTTTCTGCCATAGCTAGTGCTGCACGCACGTTCTTGTACCTTACCCAAACAATGAATACATGATATAAAAAAACAAAAAAAGTAAAAAATAAAAAATTGGCGAGTTAGTTAGTTCTTCACGCAACCATGTAAGTTATTTTCCTACTTATTATTTTAAGAACGAATTTACTTTATCTATTTCACGATAGTTACACGAACTTAGTAGAAGAGGAACGCCTCTAAGACTACTAAGTGTAACGAAGGGAACGTATAATAGTGTGTACGCACACTATAAGAAAACGACGAAGAAAAGTAATAGTGTGAACGTGTACTATAAGTACTAAGATATAGTATCGGAGATACTATAAGAAAAGTATCGTTGCCTGTCGCGCATACTGATATAGGAACAGGGTCCCTTAATACCAGATGAGAGTCAAGACACTTAGGACCACTATTGGAGGTTCTATACTCTAATTCAGATAATTGAATTAAATTCTTAGGTATACTTAGTTGCTCTCCTGGTGTGAGGAAATCAGAAACCATAATTTCTTGTCCATGAGTTTTCTTCTTTTAGAGAATATTGCCATCTTTAATCCATATCTTAGACCTTTCATTATTTACATTCAAAGTGGATTCGTCATGTACAACTAGTACAATTGGCTGTATTTTAGAAGGAAGATTTGTGGGAGAAATGATTTGTAATATCTCATCCTCCTCAGTATCAACAAACTCCCAATGTACAGTGACTAGACAAAAGTCTTGGTAATGTGGAATAGGGTTACCAGGGTAATTATCGTAGTAAATTGGTGATAATTATGAATGTAAGCACTGATAGAACTATACAAGTGTGTGGAATCTTCAGTGAGTTATGGATATGGTTTAAATGGATCATGAAATAGTATACAGATAAAATTACTTTAAATAAGGAGTTTGGGAAAAATAAGATCCTGTTTTTAATGAGATAACATCTATTGAAAAGTGGGGATTTTAACCTTTTTAGTGTGAAAAGAGACAATCACCAAGACTTTTGTCTAGTCACTGTACCATTTGTTCCTCCAGAGATGCCAGGACTGGTAAGATAAACTCCTACCTGTATTGAAACACATTACTCCTCTCATACCTATCCTTGTAGACTACCTTGTATATGTCTTGAAATTTATAATCCATATCATGCAGCCATTTTATAGCTGTTCGACAGCTTAGTATATCCTTGATATCAACTTTCATCACAGCCAATCCAGCTAATTGGGCTTGTATTTCTGTGGTGTATAGAAGGGGTAGATTTTTTAATTCTAGCTGCTCTTCAAAGAGAAGAATCCCTGTTTGCCAATAGGTTGAAATGGTATAGGCAACACTCTGTCCAGTAACTCTTTCTCCAGCACTAGCAAGATATTCTCTCAGTGCAAGTCTTGTGCCTTCATTGTCTATAGGGTGGTAGAGCATAGGAGACTTGCCCTGAAGGGAACATGGAACAAGACGATTTTTGAATACAACTTATTTCATTCTGAATAATGTGATTACAGACTCATCTTCCTTGACCTTTTTTTTTTTTTTTGTTTTTAATAATATCTTATTTATTTCTCTGGTTTTACATCCAGTAAGGCTGGAGGTTAAACCAGCTATTGCTATGTAGACCCGCACCTCCACCCCGCCTTGATCTCAAGTAGTTAGAAGAAAAACTGCAACTCCAGAAAGTCTCCCGCACGGCTATCTACAAATGGTAAAGATAGTAAGCCCAAAATCCTATTTTTCAGAGTAAGGAAATCCTCTACCCCGATAGTACACCTCTAACCGAACAGAAGAAATCCCACACCCGGCACAGAAACCCCCAACAGAAGACTATAGTCAATCTCTCCCATAAACCCAAGACTCTCCCAACAACTCCATCTCGCCTCTAGCCAATTGGAAAAAATAATGGAACAACTTGAAGTATTGACATATAATTGCATAATAGTATGCATGTGCGCATGATCCATGAATGATGGGTAGAGGAAACTGTAAGATAAAGGAACCCACTGTAGGTCAAGGTTATTGGCAACATGAGAGCCCCAAGTCGTCCGTCTGGAAGGGCCGAAGGAGCTGCCCAAAGCAGCAAAAACGAGGGAATAGTAGTAGGATACCAGGTGACGCAACAAAGTAAGGAAGTGGAGGAAGAGCCAGAGGCCTCAGATAAACCCAACTGTACTAGTAACTAGTACAGGTACTCAGTTATAGATTTTGTTTGAAGTATCGTTTTGATACTTAGTTTGTTTTACGTTTTGTTTTAAGTATCGCTTTGATACTTGGTTTGTTTGAAGTATTGTTTTGATACTTAGTTTGTTTTACATTTTGTTTTAAGTATTGCTTTGATGCTTAGTTTGTTTTATGTTTTGTTTTAAGTATCGAATTGATACTTAGGATGTTTTACCAAAGTGTATCACTTGACACCTTTGTTTAGTTTTGTTTATGCTAGACATGAACAGATTTATGTATTTAAAGACTGCCCTATTCCATGATGGAGAGGATAGACTTCGACAGACAGTATTTCAATATACTTGGTTAACCAGTTACTCTTTAATTTCTCTGGTACACCTCTGAAGCCTCCTTTAGTTCATACAGCTCTTGTCTCCTCTCTGAACAAGCAGGCTACCTGTCAACTATTGTACACCTATCGAAATGTGATTAGCACCTAGCGAACACATTACACTAACTGTGAACTGAACTGTAGCTATTTTACCGTATCTCTCATGTAGTTCCTTATTCTCTGAGAGATAGTATCACTTAGTAGAGAGGATCCCGCTAGCAGGATAAGGTGAAAGAAGGATGAGGGTAGGAAGCTGACTGTTACTAGAACTGAATGACCAGGAGGGTATGGTCAAATCTCACCATGAGACAGACTCTAAAGTTACTAGCCGAAGCATTCTCCAATGAGGATCATGCAAGTAGGAAGAAAGATGTCCACTACCACCAGCGCTGATGTAATGAGACTCCACTGAGTACTATTACAAGTAGCCAAACCTATACCCATACCGGTATCAAGAGACTACCGTGGTAGGGATGGCGGTAGACTTAGGTCTACCAAGTGGAGGTACCGGTGGTTAGGTACCTCAGTCGGGCATACTAGACCATACCAAAGGTACATAGGTACTAGTAAAGGTTGGGGGTTACCCTACTCTGTAGGATAACCCAAGTAGTCAATTTGGGAGTTACCCTGAATTACTCGACGGAGAGTCCAGGTAGAGTTACCCTACCTTCGGACTCGGGTTACCCTGCCTTGGACCATGGGTTACCTGCTATGGAGTTAAGTTACCCTACCTTGAAAGTAACTTGTTATGCAGGACTTCGGGGGAAGTTACTAGATTGTTTGTCACGCAAAACTACATAGGGTATTCAATTCTCAGGTTGTGTGGATCACTCCCGCACAACCAGTTGAGCTCTGAACAAGCTGTAACTTGGAGGTGTGGTGGCTAACACCCCCCTCCGGCCCCGTTATAAGTCCCTAGCGTCATGGGCTACAGCCTG
This sequence comes from Tuber indicum, assembly GCA_006112555.1. NCBI lineage: Eukaryota > Fungi > Ascomycota > Pezizomycetes > Pezizales > Tuberaceae > Tuber > Tuber indicum. Next base: position 145,839 of record VBSK01000057.1, on the reverse strand, counting down.
AAGAGTTGCTGTAATTCTAGCAAAAGTCTCCAAGTAGAGATGTTGCCGTAACTCCGTATGAGCTCACGCTGTCCGTCCAACCAGAGGCTGTCCGCAGGATATATGAGGGGGAAGAGGAGAACCTGGAGAATAGTCTCCAGGTGGTTTCGTGTAAAACGGACCAGAACTGAAGGAGTAATACCACTTTGAAGTAAGAAGTAGTATGTGAGGTTACCGGAGGCCAACAGGCAAGGTAACCGAAGTCCGTTGCCCCGAAAGTGTAATAGTATTGGAGAATCGTTAAGGACTCTAAGACACTAGTCTAAGGTCACGATAAGACTTGCTTCTAGGAGGGTTGACTGTGGGTAGCACCTATTGGTAGTCAACCTCTGAAGGGGTCTATCGGGGGAGCTACGTGGCTATCATCCGGAATGATATAGAAATGAGTAGAACCGGATAGATGTTCAGGAGCCGCGAATGCTTGCAGAAGACTACGTGTATATGGGTTGAGAGTTCCATAGTTGGTATAGTATCCGTACGGGCATGACAGCTCGCCACTGGCATGGCCGTGATGTGAAGAGTTTTTACTCCTGCGGTTGCAATGGAGATGCAGTGGCTAAAACACTTCTATCGGGTAGATGTTAGAACACCACCGAGTGGTCTAGCTCGCTACAGGAGATCTTTGGTCCGACCTGTAGAGGTTGGCTAGATAGTCCATGGGAGTTGGGTGCTCGCGAACGCAGAGTAGTGATGGGGAGTAACTGGCAGCATACCAAACCTACTTAAGTATATGCGAGTTCTCCTCTACTCTGGCAATCAACTACCTCTCGAGATTAGGACTTAATTGAGTAAAGCTGTGGCTTAACGATATTAAGTTTTACCGTTTATTTTTTCAACTCTACTGTTGATTATCTTTATCTTTACTTCTGAAAGAATACTTCGGTGTGGTCGCAACCTCGGGATCCATCTTCCCAGAGGGAGCCCCCGTTACAGCTGACCAGAAATGTAGAGAGGAAGCTGACCATATTAAAGCTAAGTAAGCTCTCATAAGTGAGATAGGACTACTGGGTGAGCCCAGATAATTCTCCTATGAAGCGGACAAGAGGTAAGTGAAGCAAAGGTAGGAGAGGATGGAGGAAATAACTGTACCCCTAGGCAGGAACCATCAAGGGGGTGGAGAGGAGAGGGGGGGGCCATGATAGTTGACTGTGGTGTTGTCAAACTATGTGGGAGGAAAATAGGAGTGACAAAGTGTGTCTTTCCTGACCTCCACTAGCTGCAATCATAGCTACTACTTCCTGTCAGGTCCACTTCCAGAATGACTTCAGCAAGCCATATCTCTGAAATCATAGAAATTCTAGAACTTGTAGGTGATGTACAAGATCTTTGCCCTTAAGTTTGCTTCTTTTAGAGTTCAGCACCTTTTGCATATCATGAATTCCTAGATGATATAGTGAATTAGTTGCTCCATTTTACTTCAATTATAAAAAAAGTACTAGAATGTAAAATATATGTTCCATCTTACCAATCAAGAAAATTACTTGATGAAGAGGATATGCTCTTTACCAAGGAGATTACTTTATGCAGGAGATATGCTACCAAGCAAGTGATTCTTTTAGCTATCCCTCTTTGAAGTTCCTTTTTTTTTTTTTTTTGTAGAGTAGTATGTATACTATTACTTTATAATAATTGTAGGCAAGTACTATTTCTTCCCATATCTACCAGTTAAGAATCTAAGTCAAACAGATCACCTAGACAGCATAGCTCTATTCTACTAGTGAGATAGAACTAAAGAACAATTCCTATAGTTCTTTTATAGAACAAAACTTTCCGAATTTTTACCCAATGGCTAAATTTACCAGATTACAGAAACCATGTATATATCATATGTAAATATGATAAGATTGTTTTTATACTATAGAAACTAATAGTTTTAGAGTAATAATAGTTATTTAACTAAGAGAAATAGACCTGTTAACTCAACTAGTTCATGGTCTCAAATAAAAAGTCTACTCCTAGTACTAAGTAACAACATTAGTACAATCAGAGAAACAATACACTTACCTACTACTTCATCAAAGATAGTATACTATTTTAAAAGACAGCTATGATGGATAGTATACCTAGTTTGGGCAATGAGGTTGTTCAACTGGATGGTCTTTTTTTACAAAATATGAGTACTTAAAACTAACTTGAATATCCAGAAATAAGTAAAACTCCTATTGCTGTATGCGACAGCTATTATAGAATAATATAGAGAAAGGTTAATTGTCTGTTCAAATATTGTCAAAGGTGTCATCTCAGCTGTCAAAATCGATCCTGAATATCTCTTAAACTGATTTGTTTTAATCATACTCTTCAGTAAATTTTAATTAATCTGGCTGATATAAGACATGAGCCTGAAACAGATAAGCAATTTAAATGAGTTCTTTATATCAAGGATACTGGTATACTTGGAATAAGGTTCAATATTCAGTAATGGGAGTTTGATGATGGTAATCTATCTCCTCTCACAACATAAATCGAATTAGTATTCATTCAACCAACAGTCATCTGAAATTGATACTAATGCTTAATCAATTTCTAGTTACTTAGTAAGTTACTTTTCCAACCAGACTTGAATAGTTAACCTAAGCATAATAATTTCTAATTATGGTATAAGTAAACTGCAGGATTAATGGTAGACTTATTGGATAATAAGATAGGAGGCTGTAGGAAGCTGCTAGCATATATAAATAGCAGATGTTTGATTAAAAAGGATAGTAAAGTATTTAGAATTGCAGCAATTCCTACACCTATTTGTACTTAATACAAATTAGAGCAGATTTACTTAATCAGTGAGATAAGACAAATCTTTTATTGTCAGCAGCAAATCTCATCAACCAAGTGGCATACTTTATGAGTAGCATATATCCTTGCTCCATAGCATATGGTCTTGACCAAATAATTTTCTTGGTTGGTGAGATGGAACATATATATACCTTTAGTAAGAATTTGATGCTTAAATTGTATTATTTGATATATGGACAATAAAGGCCAGCTTCAAGTAGCTTCAGCCAAACTATTTGTATTATTATCATCCTGCTCCTACTACTCCTCTTGCTTAACATGCACCTCTAGTCCCTCTGAGCTGTCCTGCCTTTCCTCCCCTATCTGCTCCTCCTGCCATTCTATCTCATCCTGGTTTTCCTCCTGACTCCCAAGTTCCCCCAATCTCCTCACACTATCCTCTTCCTCTAACTCCTCTTGCTGCTTCTCTCCCTGCTCTCCCTGCTACCTCTCTGACTCCAATCCCACAATACACTCATCCATTACCCCTCCTATCTTACTTGCACAATTTTCCAAGCCTGATCCAAACCCACCCCCAGCCAATTTTTTATTTTTCCAAATTGTTTGTCGGTAAGGACTCTTTCCTCCACTTCTACTTTGAGTAACAGGACTTTTATTTCCTACTAATAGTTAGAATCATGACCTAGTTATATTTTACTTGAAAGAATAATATATAAGTAGATAGAAACTTACCTTGATTGTGGCCTCCATTTTCGGATTCTCTTTCCAATACACCTAATACTTTATCAATATAGCTTTTATTGACTGCTTTCTTGGGCCGACCCACAAGTTGACCTGCAATTCGGCTTTGTCGTGTTCGTTTTTTTATTCCAGCCATATCATGTATGTTGATGTTGCTTAATGTTGGGATTATACTGCTTGTAAACATTTGGTTGTCCTCTATTGCTACTATATATTTTGTTCATGATTGCTATATTTGTCATCAGTTCCTGTTGCATTCCAATGCCAAGACTCTAAATTACTACCAAAATCAAGGACTTTTAAAATCAGGATGCCGTTTCTTCAACTTACTTATATAAAATAAATAAACTTTACCTTTATTCTCCTTCACTCTATCTATATTGCTATAGTTTTTTTACATGCTTCTGACTGGTATTTGGTAAGTTATGTTACCTTGAAAACAGCTCTAAATGAGGTACAGACTTATCCATTCTCATACTATAGCATAATTTTTAGCATATTAAAGTTTTTATATAGGGATGTGTTCAGCATGTGTTACCAAATAACAATTTATTTTTTTGGTATTATACTTATAAATTTTTATTGTATATTTTTATAATAGGGCTAGGTGTAGAATCATAAGACAGCAATCAGGAAAAGCATAAACCTCTGAACTTAGAAATAAAAAATTCCTTCTAGTAATATACATAATAATCAGTAGAATACCTCTGTTTCTATCTGATTATTCTTTATTTTCTCAAGATGAATATGTGGTATAGTAGAATGGTTATGGGATGAAAGTAAAAATTTTTCATACTATAATAATATTATAGTTTATTTTGAGTACTTACCCTAAGCTCATTTGTTTAACTACTATTTTTTCTTCTTTCTTATACATGTAACATGTTCACCAAACATGTATATTTTTTTTTTCCTGAGAATTTCTTTTTTTTTTATTGGCATAGTGATATTATATGCTATTTTCAACTTTTATTGTAATATTTTTTTTTTATTGATATGTGCTGAACGGAGCCTTATTATAATATTTTCATAATTATCATAAAATAGCAATAGTGAGTTATTTATAATACTGGTACTACTACTTTACAGTTTGCACAACCTAGCTTGTCACTTAATGCCTGCAAGTATTAACTTTAATAGTTTTTTTTTTCATAGGTTTGTATAGTAAGTCTTTTCTTTACAAATACTTTCATCTCATTCAGTAGATGTTTACACTCAGCCTGCTCCACTTATTTCTTTGCATTTTGAGTTTGACTTAAATGCTTTTGTGCTTTCTCCACATCTGTATTCTCTCTTCTTTTACCCATTTGTCTGGAATCTCCAACATATATCACTCTAACTCTCTATACTTACCTTCTACTCTGTACTTTATATCTAGTACTTCTTGCTTATTCTGCTACATTTGTATTTTCCATATGGTCTATAGCTAAAGTACCTGATTGTGTTCAAACTAATCCTCCTTGTATAACATATCTGTTAGGCGGAGCCGACTCTAAATAATTGTCGAGAAGACTTAGGCCTGAATCTGTCGTAATAGACGGAGATTTGTCTAGGAAGGCTTGGTGTCGTTCTGTTCGTTTATGACTACTAAGAACTCGCTTAATCGATAGGGAAAATATTTTTATAAAGATTCGTAGGTAAAACAATGTTATATTGTTAAGGTCTCTTCTCCGTTGCTTGATGATGTCTAAAAGCTTGGGAGGCACTTCGATATTTATATCCCGCGTCTGAGTGTTCGCGGACTACTTCTAATCCTCCTATAACTAAGTACCTATCCCAAGATTGTACACTAACGTCTCATAGTCTTAACAAGTGCGAACACCGTTTGACCCTGAATTCTTTCACACCATCTTCGTACTTATAAATTCTTTTCCGTCTTATCGTAGGATGCGCTATTATCCTCGAATGACCGGTCTTCGATTTATAGAGACGAGTAGACTTATATTTGAAACTTCAGTCGACTTGACTATCGTCCCAGTAGTCTCTTCCGATTTCACATAGTGGCCAACGTATGCGTTGGGTACCTATGCATAATGCAGGCTGCATAGACGGTGTGCCAACACTCATAGTCTACCGCCTATTAGGTCTTCTGAGTCTGAGCAGCTTCCCCTCGGTCCACCCCGCCTCAAAGAGAATCACCTCTCGAGGGATCCCGTTTCCAGGACCAACCAACATACAGCGGCCTTCAGATAGGTATTGTTGTCAAATCTATCCCCTATGGCCTCTGGGGCACTGTAGGAGTAGTTGCGGATTTTGAACCGAAAACGTCCTGTTACTTTCGGCCCGTAGTCAGGACTCCTAACTTCAAAGCCTAGTAACTCACTGCGCCTCTGACAGATTTCTTCCGTTCCACTTCTCAGAGGTACCCATTTTTTTTTTTTTTTTTATATCATATATTCATTGTTTTAAGGTACAAGAACCTGCATGCAGCGCTAGCTATGGCAAAAACAAAACCTGTAAACACGCGCGTCCCTCCTCCGTCTGAGGCAAAAACCAAGAACCCCAAGCCCCTCTGGTATGGAGCCAACCGCACATCTCGCCCCGAGTCAAGCCCCCCCTACAGCCCAGACGAACCAAGCCCCAAAGGAAACCCAAAACAGGAAAAGCAGGAAGCTCAAGGAAAAATCCCCCCGGAAATCTCACCACAAAAGAAACCAAACCCATACCCACCAAACCATGCCCATAGCACGGCCGGCCGCTTAAAAGCTAACCCTCGTTCGGGCCCAAGAGGACCAAGTGCACCGATTTATGGCGCAACCCCCACCGAGGGGGAAAACTCGACAAGGATAGATCCCGACCGACTGGAGACAGTGCAATACCAATCGGAGGGAGAGGAGCCAGGGCTGGGGCCCCCCAGAGAGAGGTAGCAGTAAGGTGCCAGCTGGGGGAGCAGTAGGGTGCTAGCCAAAAAGGTGGTAGTAGGGTACCAGCCGGGGGGCAGTAAGGTGCCAGCTGGGGGAGCAGTAGGGTGCTAGCCGAAGAGGTGGTAGTAGGATACCAGCCGAACGAGCCGAGGGAGGAAGAGGGAGGGGTAGACCCAGATGCCGAAACAACTATCGGAAACGTGTTCGTGTCTTAACTAGGCGGTCTCCATAAATCCCCGGAGCCCACAGTAGATAAAACCACCATAAAGGGCAGTGAGGAGGAGAGAGGCGAAATCGACCGTAGCCTGTTGAGAAAACCAACCACCAACTCCCGACCGTGGGACTAACCCGTACCCACCAGCGGGACAAAACCCGGACCCACCAGAGGGACTGACCCGAACCGATCAGAGGAAAGGAGAAGGAATCCATAGGGATCGCGTACCGCAAACCGTATTCCCAGCCATCTGTTGAAGGGAAAAAGGAGGAACCCGACCGTGCTGATGCTAAGCGAGGCCAAAGCAAAAGTGGGGAAGGAGAGAAACCTATCGACGAGGACGCCGGGAGGGAGTAAGGAGGGGTCTCATGAGGGTAGACCTCAAGAGAGAAAGCAGGAGAGAAGTTTTGCCGATGCAAAAAGATAAAAGATGATGGCCTAGTCCCCCCCATAGGGGGAGGACCAGACGCGAAAAAGTGGTGATAATTCCTTGGTGTTGAGATTTCAATCACCGGAGGTGTAGCGGAGACGGTCGTTGTTCTCAGAGGTACCCAGAGGTCCCCTCTTATATATCCTGCGAACAGCTTCCGGTCGGACGGACGGCAGTGATGTATATGGTGTTATGAAGTGGTCTTTATTTAGATGACATTATAGTCATGGGACGCAACTCTTCGAAATCTCGCTAAGGACGTGCAGGCCCTAGAACGGGGCCGGAGGGTGGTGTTAGGCTCTCGATAAATGAGGGTCTGTGCGCAGTCACCCTACCGAGAGGTCTGTGCATTTTCTTTATGCCTAACAATATCAGAGCTTATTCTGAAAAGTGTGTGATAGATTTCTCTCATCTTTTAGTAATTCCTCATCTTATCTTTTGAAACTAGGAATAGTAAGAACAATACGAGGAGCTGGTGAGGATATAGGGCATTGTAGGTTGAAGGGATGGAATGACTAACTTGCTTAATTTAGAAATTACTATATCAGGATTGCATGAAATGAGGCCAATTGTATAAAATGCTGAGTATTTACCCGTGTTGGATTTTTTGAAGGTTTGCTAACATATTGAATTAATTATATTGAGAAATTCAATCTTGTTGAAATTACCACATCCGGTTTGGGCCACCACCTCAACAGCTTCAGTATGATAATGTAAGATTGAAAAATAACTACATCAAGTAGTTGGAGGATATGACTGGTATGGGAAGAAAGGCAGAAAACAATAATCCTATATTCATCACAGTAGTCAATGAACTGCTAGATACAGTGTGATCCAAAGCCATCAAGTAGTGGTAATTAGTGTAGTCCAATCCGCTGAGCTGCAGGATATTGATTAAGGTGGGCAATCCACTCCATACATAGTTTATCATTACTATAGCCAGTCTCTGATGTACTAATAAGATAATTGTTAGAGATTGAGATAAGAGTATACTAAAGCTCTTGGTGGATTATACCTGGAATAATAATTATGGGGAGCAGGACAGCTCTATTACCACTTATTGTATCATAGAGTAAAACAAGTTCTTGATTGATTGAACTGTCCAGATAGGATTGATGATTAGGATTTCTAGTAATTATCTACTGCTCTTGTCTAATACTGATGTGGAAACCAGTTTTATCAAAGTTGTATACATTACTGTCATGAATCTTGTAATCCTCACAGTCAGATTGATATTTCTCGAATCAGATTTGAATATCATCCAGTTGATGTGCATTCTTGCAGTTTGTGTTAATTATGTGCTGCTTGCAAATACTGTAGATATCGACTAAGGAATTTCTGATCCTATTGTTCACTAACAGGGACTGGTAGAGGGTTAGTATGAGTATTTTGCAGAATTGTATTAGTATAACTAGAAATTATTTGAATTCTGGCAGTGGTACCTATTGTGTCTATATGGTCCTGATACTGACAAACAGGTAGCTCCTGATCTAAAAAATGATTCCTAGTTGCAGCTGGTCCGTCTTGTCTTGACTGTTGTCCTTACCAGTACCAGTAGAGTCTAGATACTGGTACTTCTTACTTTTGTGCAATTGCAACAAGATTTGGAGAATCATCATCAACTTTGTAAATGGAAGCAATTACAGTCTTGATATGTACTTCAATATTGGCATATGATTCTACCTGCTAACCAGGAATGATGAAGAATAGACCTGATAGTATAATTGCAGATGATTGTTGTAATAATTAATTAAAGTGAGATTGTTCTATATTCAACCACTCTACTCTCTGAATAAATACAAGTTTATTTTACTATAATACTGGGAGAAATACAATGCTGTAAAATAACCTTGAGTCACAAAGAGAGCCATGACATTGTATGGAACTACCAAGTTATATTGAGCCAGTAAGTGATTTTGAGCTGTAAAGTTGTATTGAGCTGTAAAGTTACGTTGAGCTATCAAGCACTCTGGAAGAGTCACCTAGGTTGCAAGAGATTGAGCAGCCATGGGTTGTGGTGACCAGCCACAACGGTGGCACGAGTAGGTTTAGTATGAATTTTGTAGCCTATCGTACTATCTCTGGAGGAAAGGAGGTGGCTTCCAATTCTCAAATGGAGCAAAAACTGGTTTTACAAATAGAATTGCTCCATAACCAGTAATATTATGATACCACAGCTGGTTCTATATATCGCACTGTTCAACCGGCTCACCAAATTCTCTTTTCACCTCCCAGAAACCCCCACCTTTCTACCACAATGCTTGCTTCCATCTTTCTAACTCTGGCCCTTCTCTTCGTGGGCTATGCCTGTTATTCCCTCCACACTCTCGTCCTCAAGGTCCGCCCGCTGGGTATTCCGTACTTCGTCATTCCCTTCTATCCCTCCCCCCTCCCACGAATCTTCCTAGTCCCTTTTGTAAATCTCCTAATAAATGTGTTTAACCTCACTCACGTCTGGTTCCACCTACTAACCCTGGACTGGCAAGTCCGCCAACGTTACGAAATCTACCGCCTCGTTGGATCTGACCTATTCTTTACAATTACCCCGTGGGAGGTAATACTACATGTTGCTGACCCCGAAATGGCAGTTGAGGTCCTTTCGGGAAAAGGCCAGGATGGGGAGTTATATCCTAGGACAGAGATCGTTGGTAGGATGATGGGGCTTTTTGGGAAAAATATACTTACCGCGGAAGGGGCCGTTTGGCGGGGCCACAGAAAGGTGACCGCCCCAGTTATTGGGAACTCGTGAGTGCTCTAATTCCTACTTCTCTTGTGATTTCCTTAGGCTAGCAAGTGGTGTAGGCTATCCATTGTCTGGGAAGAATCCTTAACTCAAGTTAAGGAAATGCTCCAGTATTACGACAAACAGGAAGACATAAAAACCATCCACAGGGATTTTCGCAGAGTAACCCTCGGAGTTATTTCTCATGCTGGGTTTAGTAAAGTTATGAACTGGGTTCCGCTCACTACCACCATCACTAGCGGGAAAGATGGCGAAGGGAGTTATCAAAAATGTCTCAATATCCTATTCGAGAATTTCGAGTGGACCGCTATTGCGCCGAGTTGGCTTTTGGGTTAGTGTTTCACCCTACCTATTCGTTAATGAGTGAAGTGCGCTGACGTGGATGTGTGGTGTGTGTATAGAAATGCTACCTTTTAAGGCCTCGCGGGAAGCGGGAGGAGCGGCCAACAGATTCAGGTTTTTTACAAATGAATGGTTTGAAGAGAAGAAGGCTAAGGTTGAGTTGGACAATAAGACCACACTTAAGTCTTCTTCCAGAGTGGACTTGATGGGTACTATTACTACTGCGTTTTCCAATGGGGAGACTTACTAACACGTATTCAGAATCATTGGTTAGGAGTTCTGGTCTAGACGAAGGCTCAACCGTAGAAACCCCATTGCTCTCGAAATCGGAGGTTATCGGGAATACATTTGTACAAAGGCTCCCTTTTAACAATGGTATGTCGCTAAGAGTTGATAGATATTTATCCTAGCCGGCCACGAGACAACCGGCCATACACTTGCGAACGCAATATACTTTCTAGCAATGTATCCGGAGTACCAAGTTAAACTCCAAAATCAAATTGACAGTGTCTTGGGAAGCACTAATCACAACGAAACATCATACGACAAGCATTTTGATGCTTTCTCCTCAGGCTGGATGGCGGCTATTATGGTATACATTCCCCCCTATCTTCACCTTGGTCACCAACTGAAAGAGTGAATAAAAACGACAGCTTGAAACCCTCCGCCTCATCCCCGCAGCAATAGTTGTAAGCCGTCAAAACGGTCCCACGGCTCGTACCTTTCCCCTCAGCGGTCGGGGCCCCATCACCCTACCCCCGGGTATCCAATTGTGGATTGAGCTAATTGGCCTGTCCCACAACCCAAAATATTGGACCGTGTCCGGGAAAACTGAAGCCGAATCCGCAATCTCCGAATTCCGTCCTGAACGCTGGCTCCCGAAATCAGAAGGCGAAAGCATGTTCAAGCCCTACAATGGGTCATACATACCCTTTTCTATCGGAGCCCGCGCGTGCATTGGAAAGAAGTTCGCACAGGTCGAATTTGCTGCCGTTATGATGGGGCTGTTTCGGGAAATGAATGTCGAGTTTGACTTATGTGGGGGGAAGAAAAGCTTCGAAGAGGCTAGACGGGAGTGTTTGATGCAGATGGAGAGGTATGAGACTATAATTACCTTGAGGCCTACCGGGGAAATGCCTGGTATCAAGTGGGTGAGGAGGAGGAAGTAAGCGGCTGGCTGGGTGAGTATCAATAGTCGGAAAGCTTTCTGCAAAACCTCGGCATAGGCGGAGTAGTTATGTTTTGTTGAAATGTGCTTTTGGATGGTGAAACAGATGACATATAGATGGTACTGGAAGCTGTGGGTTGCCAACCTGAGTGATATGATATAATACCTCAATTGTAACTACTCTAAACCTACTCGAGTACATACTATCATACGTACAGTATCTGAATATTTTACTCGCTTCCAAGCAAGCTAACCACCAAACTGGTATATGTGACTTAACAGGACTGGGTCCAAACACAAGCCAAATCCCAACCACAATTTAAAACACACTATCAAGTCCTATCCCCTCGGCTGCTGAGACATTCCAGCCCTGTTTGAAATGTTGAACACTAGCCTTACACAGAAGTGATCAACAGCACGTGATATCAAAAACCAAGGAAAATCTAAGATTGTAGGCAATCGGTTACATGAAAAAGAGAAAAACATTCACGATAGAGTGAGATTACACTGACGACATCCTAAATTGACAGATTTAATCTTTAGTTGCCGAGAGGGATCCTGTGATCGCTGCCAGCAACAAAAAATACAGAGAGTGCGGGTTGGACGCTGTTCGAGAGTGTGAGTTGAAGGAGAAGGATAGGTAACCGGGTATGGCTTGGAACCCATTTGCCGAATAGTGCTACGGTGTATATAAGAAACTTTAGGTATTACTGGAGGAGGACTTGGGAGGCGGGAAGGTTGTTTGGTGGTGGTAGTCGTGGGTTTTAGGTTGCTGGCCTCTGGGCAGGAAATCTGAACGGAGTGAATGGCAGCCGTGAATGGCAGCCGTAGAAGTGTAAGTAGAAAGATGTGTAGGGGTAGTGTTAGGAGTACCCAATTCCGATAGCCTAGGAGTACCCTAGGTAGGATAACTTTACCCGAGTTCAAGAATCTTAGTCTCCAACACCCCCCTCCGGCCCCCTGACAGGGCCCACGCGTCATCATATACATCAACCTTGGTTGCGTCCTGTGACTATATGGTCACAGAATTGAAGGTGTCAGAATAACACCATATAGGTCGCTGCCGTCCGTCTGACCGAAAGCTGTTCGCAGGTCATATAAGAGGGGACCTCTGGCAAGACCTGAGAAGTGGAACGAAGTCAATCTGTCAACTACTCGGGAAGTTACTGGTCTTCAAAGATGTGACATCTTTGACAAAGCGTGGGCTGTAAGTAACGGGACGTTTTCATACAAGGTCATGATATGAATGTTAGAAGGTTCGAGACAAAGAACTAACACGTTCACATCCACCCTCCAATAACTAAAAAGAGTCTAGAGCTCCTGGAAACACTACCAGAGAAGCCAACGAGCTCCAAGGAGTGTTGCAGCTATGATATGGGGTGTACCGCAGTTGCAGAAATTATGACCAACACAATACGAAGGCCCACCCCTGCAACATAGAACAACCAGGAGTTGCGGACCGAGGAATTATGAGAGTATTCAATAGAATGACTTCTCCTCTATGAAGGTAGGGTCATCAGAACGAATTCCATCAGTTAGTTGTCGAGTTATTACAACTAGAAATCATCAACGCTGGCATATAAGCAGAGGTAACTTCATGTCAAGACTTATCCTCTTGACAACAAAAAGGATCATTGGAGCCAACATAGTTTGACTTGAGAACTCGGCTACAGGTCTAAAGACTCTAAAGATCAGATAATTACTACTGGTGACAAGCATGTCTTCCAGAAAGGAAATAGTAATTACCGAAGAGGGTGTGATGGTTTTCAGGGTCTCCTGGTATTCACACCTTTATGGAGTACTCCATGTTGCGAGTTAGATTAGAATAGGTACATATTTTGTATGATAGATGGATGTAGTCCGCGAACACTCAGACGTGGAATATAAATATTGAAGTACCTTATAAGCTTTAGACATCATCAAGTAACGGAGAAGTGACCTTAACAATATAATATTGTTCTTACGATTCTATTCTACTTTTCGCGCTCTTAGTAGTCATAAACGAAACGAGTTGCTTCTGAGCCTTCCTAGACAAATCTCGGTTTATACGAATGCATCACGATTGGCCTAGACAATCCTAAGTCTATACCGGTTGTCTCCGCCTAACAGGTAGGAGGAAGATTATTCAAGGAGAGGGGAGGGCTTAAGGGGGATGATGGTGGATGGGGTGTAGATGAGAAAGAAGCAGGAGTTGTTGAAGCTGTTTCTGGCTTGAGTGTTAGGCGGAAGCCGACTCTGAATAATTGTCGAGAAGACTTAGGCCTGAATCTTTCGTAATAGACGGAGATTTGTCTAGGAAGGCTCGGAATTGTTCTTTTCGTTTATGACTACTAAGAACTCGCGTAGATCTTGATGAAGAAATATTTTATAAAGATTCGTAGGTAAAACAATGTTATATTGTTAAGGTCTCTTCTCCGTTGCTTAATGATGTCTAAAAGCTTGGGAGGCACTTCGATATTTATATCCCGCGTCTGAGTGTTCGCGGACTACTTCTAATCCTCTTATAACTAAGTACCTATCCAAGATTGTACGCTAACGTCTCGTGGTCTTAACAAGTGCGAACACTGTTTGACCCTGAACTCTCACACACCATCTTCGTTCTCATAAATTCTTTTTCGTCAAATCGTAGGATGCGTGATTATCCCCGAATGATCGGTCTTCGATTTATAGAGACGCGTAGACTCTTGTCTGAAACTGTAGTCATCTTGACTATCGTCCCAGTAGTCTCTTCCGATTTCACATAGTGGCCAGCGTATGCGTCGGGTACCTATGCATAATGCAGACTGCGTAGACGGTGTGCCAACACTCTTAAGTCTACCGCCTATTAGGTCTTCTGAGTCTGAGCAGCTTCCCCTCGGTCCGCCTCGCCTCAAAGAGAATCACCTCTCGAGGGATCCTGTTTCCAGGACCAACCAACATACAGCAGCCTTCAGATAGGTATTGGTGTCATATCTATCTCCTATGGCCTCTGGGGCTCTGTAGGAGTAGTTGCGGATTCTCGAACCGAAAACGTCCCGTTACTTTCGGCCCATAGTCAGGGTGCCTAACTTTGAAGCCTAGTAACTCAATGCGCCTCTGACGGATTTCCTCCGTTCCACTTCTCAGAGGTGCCCTCTTATATATCCTGCGAACAGCTTCCGGTCGGACGGACGGCAGCGACGTATATGGTGTTATGAAGTGGGCTTCATTGAAGTGACATTATAGTCATGGGACGCAATTCTTCGAAATCTCGCTAAGGACGTGCGGGCCCCAGAACGGGGCCGGAGGGGGGTGTTAGGCTCCGATAAATGAGGGTCTGTGCGCAGTTACCCTACCGAGAGGTCTGTGCATTTTCTATATGCCTAACATTGAGATTCTGAAATTGAAGGCCATTTTGTATGAGTTGATTGGCAACCCGGGTGCAAAAAAAGTAGTGCTTACTCCGGATTGACCGGTAAGAAGAAAGAGCCTTTTGAAGCCTATAGGCATTGACTAGTGTCATATCTAAGAGCCAATAGAATAGAGGGTACCAATTACGACAAGACTGTTACTATATACAATAATATAACCTTAACTGGTCGGCGATGTCAACCCCACCCATATGTTAGTTGTAGTCGTCAATGATCTCTGGAATAGGAAGAATATTTCGTGACTGGTCGCCAAGAATGCCTTGTACTATGGTTGCGTTGGTACTAGTTCTTTTAAGCCTGTACTGGAGCTGGTCAACCATTTTAGTAATATCATGATATGTTGTCATAAAGAGTACAGAGCTGTTATCTTGCCATACGAGATAGCAGGTATTGTCTACCACCTCCCTACTCACATGGTCCCAAGGAAGAACCTTCTTTGCCTCCACCTTCTCAATCTTCAAAGATATAGGAAATCTGGCACAATCGACCCTGGTTGTTCCTGCTGCTCCTATCCTAAAAGCCAGCAGATTTTCGAATAAAGGTACATTAGTAAAGTAGTTGTCTAAGATTAAGTGCCATTGATGATTCTAGGGAAGAAGTTTAGCAAGCTGTAAAACTGCCTAGGAGGTGGGTGTTAAGTGTAAAGAAGCAGAAGACTCAGATAGCTGTGCAATTCCTTGAGCAGCGGAATACCAAAGAAAACTGTAGGTATACCCATGGTCACAGAGGGCAAAGATCTTATACCTCTGCTTAATTGGCTTATTTTAAATCTTGAGTGTATGCTGACTTCGGCAACAAAACCTGACTACCATTTCATCAATTGCTACTTTTATACTAGGTAGATAGTGCTGCTGAAATCGCTGCTGAAGGGTGGAGGCTAGTGGTTTGAGTTTTTGGTACCAATCTTTAACATCAAGTGTAACTCGGAGGTCAGAAATGTGGAAGTACTGCTTGAGCTACTAGTAGTAGTTTAAGGACATACAATTTTGTGTTATCCAACAGTGAATTCTAATTGCTGACCGCCTCTGAGATCTTATATGCACAGATCTCTTCCAAATCTTCATCCAGCCATTCCTCCATTTCTTTAACCAATATAAGGCAACACTAGGTTCCCCATGCAATCTCATCTTAATAGTAGGTCCAGTAAATACTCTGAGCTCACCAGGATTGGAATTTTTCTAAGACCATAAGCTCTTCCCCTTACTTCTAGTAGTGCGAGTGGCTGATTCCTTCCACTTCAGTTTGGCATACAAATTCGTATTGATAGCTAATTGTTCAAATACCGAATCATTCCAGAAAACTTTAAACAAATAAAATGGATCATAGCCTATCGTCTCCAGTGTTAGGGCCTAAATCATACAAAATCTTTAGCCTATTTACTTTTCCTAAGAGAGACAATCCCAATACCTCAGTATGAGGTCTTTTATTCGAGTTCTTACTTTACTTTATCTACTTAAATCTCAATACTAGTATTAAAACTTACCTGTGCCAGATAAGACCCAAATGGTACTTTAAATGGGTGAAAGCTTGGTATCTGAGGCAAATCAGTTGCCGAAATGGGCTGTCTTTTCTTATCTTGCCACTCTACCAACACTATCCTATCTCTTTGGACTAGAGATGAAGCTAATATTCACTTGGATGTTGCTTGTTTGGGGAGTAGATAGTGTGGAGATTTTGCTACCTTGATTGCACTGGAAGGTTTCTATCAATTCCACATTCAAGGCTACAAATAGAAGAGCATGACCAGAGACATCTAATGAGAGTACCACTAAGTGATTATTTGTGAACTCAGCAGGAATAGTACCCATTGTAGTACTAAGGGTCATACCAGTAGCACTATTTGATTGGAATATCAGGTAAGAATTTGGATTTTTAAATGGAGCCTCAGATATGCTAAATACTGATTGTACAGTAGTAGTCTTAACCTTTTTTGATCGTTGAAGTTGTGTATTCAGTTGAATACTTTAAAGAGGCTTTTATTTTGGTAGCATCTTGGACGAAAATAAATTATACTGAACCGAACCGATCACGATATTCTATTGTCCTGCAATGTAGCTACTCTATTGGCTATGAGATGATGTTGACCAATATGCTGATCTATTACTCTAGAAAGCTAGTGTTCAACATTTCAAACAGGATTGGAATATCTCAGCAGCTGAGGGGATAGACCCTTTGCACTCCTCCTGGATATAAATCCAAAATTCCACCATCAACAATCTTGTAAGAAATTGCTGGATTAACTAGTCTTAGATTAATGGATCACACTGTTTTACAACTACTCCAACAATATCATTCCTTTAACAATTTAAATAATCAATGTATTATAAACAGAAAACCTCATCAGCAAAAATTCTAGGTTCTGTCTTGTACATCATGTGCATCTGATGCACAGGATGTCCAGAACGCAAATCCTCAATTAGGATGTAGAGAGATGTGACAACCAAAGTCAGAAAGCAACAGTATGCACCTGTCAAACTCAGGACATAACAGAACACACACTCAAAACTCAGGACACAACTGGATGTAGTAACCAATGTCAGAATATATCTCTTAAAATTCAGAATTTACAGGATGTGGTAACCGATGTCAGAATACAACTCTTTAGATACAAAATTCACAGGATACAGCCAATACAAAGCATAACTTATGCCTAGGTTATTGAAAAATGAGCTTTAATATTGTACTTTAAGATTTATCTTTATGGCTAAAGTGACTAGGTTACAAAGATCGTACAAAGATACAGAAGTAATTTAACATCAAATAGGTATAATAGACTGTGTCTCCACCAATACTAATTCTGAGTAGATATCCTTTATACCATTGGAAAGCTGGCGTTGAGTATGTCTAGGATACCAAATATCAGCCTGAGTGTCAGAGTACTGAGGACAGAATCTAGTATTAAAGTCAGTACATAGTCAGAACATCACTAGAAAATACTGCTTCCAGAATAGCCAGTAACTCTACAGATAATAGTGCCAGGAGGACAATCCTTACTATACCATTAGAATGCTGGTATTAGGTATATCTAATCAACAAAATATCAGCATGTGCAGGACGATATTCAGAGCGAAATCTGGTGTCAAAGTCAGTACATACTAGTCAGAACCTGTTAGGAGTACCTGATTCCGATAGCCTAGGAATACCCTAGGCAGGGTAACTTTACCCAAGTTCGAGAATCCTAGTCTCCAACAGCCCCCTCCGGCCCCCTTACGGGGCCCGCGCGTCATCATACCCATCAACCTTAGTTGCGTCCTGTGACTATATGGTCGCAGAATTGAAGGTGCAAGAATAACACTGTATATGTCGCTGCCGTCCATCCAACCGAAAGCTGTGCACAGAATCTATAAGAGGGGACCTCTGGCAAGACCTGGGAAGTTGAATGAAGTCAATCGGCCAACTACCCAGGAAGTTACTAGGCTTCAAGGATATGACATCTTTGGCATAGTCCGTACGTAACGGGACGTTTTCGCACAAGGTCAAGATATGAATGCTCAGAGGTTCGGGGTAACGAACCAACGCTTTCACATCCACTCTCCGATAATCAGACAGAGTCTAGAGCTCCTGTAGACACTACCAAAGAAGCCAACGAGTTCTAAGGAGTGTCACAACTATGATATGGGGTGTACCGCAGTTGCGGGAGTTATGACCAACACAACACGAAGGTCCACCCCCTCTACATAGAACAACTAGGAGTTGCCGACCGAGGAATTATGAGACTATTCAATAGAATGACCTCTCCTCTATGAAGAGAAAGTCATCAGAATAAATTCCATTGGTTAGTTGTTGAGCTATCACAACTAGAAGTTATTGACTCCAGCATATATGCAAAGGCAACTTTGCATCAAGACTGATCCTCTTGATGACGAAAAGAACTATTCGAGCCAACATAGTTCAACTTGAGAACTCGGCTGCAGGTCTAAGGACTCTGAGAATCGGTGAATTACTACTGGTAACAAGTATGTCTTCCAGATAGGAAAATAGTAATCACCGAAGAGGGTGTGATGGTTTTCAGGGTCTCCCGGTGTTCACACCTTCATGGAGAACTCGACGTTGTGTACTTGGTTTGAAGAGGTACATATTTTGTATGTTAGATAGATGTAGTCTGCGAACACTCAGATGCGGAATATAAATATCGAAGTACCTCCCAAGCTTAAGACATCATCAAGCAACGGAGAAGAGACCTTAACAATATAATATTGTTTTTACGATTCTATTTTACTTTCTTGCACTCTTAGTAGTCATAAACGAAACGAGTTGCTTCCGAGCCTTTCTAGACAAAAACTCCGTCTATACGAAAGAATCCCGATTGGCCTATATCGGTTGTCTCCACCTAACAGAACCTTACTACAAAAGACCACTTCCAGAACAGCAAGTAACTCCACGGATAATGGTGCTAGGAGGACATTCTTTATACCTTTGAAAAGCTGGTATCGGGTAAATCTAGAGCGTAAAATGTCAGCCTGTGTGTCAGGGTATTCAGGCTAGAATCTGGTATCAAATTTAGCACATAGTCAGAACCTTACCAGAAAATACCACTTCTAGAATAGCCAGTAACTCCATGGATAATAGTGCTGAGAGGGCGTTCTGTATACCATTAGAAAGCTGATATCATGTATATCTAGGATGCAAAATACCAGCTTACATGTCAGGATGTTCGGATCGGAATCTGGTGTCAATATCAGTACATAGTCAGAATCTTATCAGAATATACTAGTTTCAGAACAGCTAGTAACTCCACAGAAAATGGTGCTAGGAGAACAGTCTTTACACTTTTGAAAAGCTGGTATTGGATATATCTAGGGTGCAAAATTCCAGCCTGTATGTCAGGATATCTAGGGCAGAATCTGGATTCAAATTAGTACATAGTCAAAACCTCTCAGTAAAAGATCACTTCCAGAACAGCTAGTAACCCTACAGATAATGGTACTAAAAAGACATTCATTATACTATTACAAATCTGGTGTCACATAGGTCAAGGGCGCAAAACATCAGCTTGTTTTTCAGGATATTCAGGGTGGAATCTGGCGTCAAAGTCAATCCATAGTCAGAATGTTGCTATAAAATACCACTTCCAGAATAGCAGGTAACTGCATGGATAATACTGCCAGGAAGACATCCTTTATACTATTGGAAAGCTGGTATTGGGTACATCTTGTGCTTAAAATGTCAGCTTGTACATCATAACATTCACTGCAGAATCTGGCGTCAAATCAGTATAAAGTCAGAATATTACCAGAAAGGTCTCCTTCCAGAACAGCCTGTAACTCCACAAATAATAGTGCTGAAGAATGTTACTTACACCGTTGGAAAGCTAATATTGAATATATCTAGAATGTAAATTGTCAGCCTACATATGCATGTATTCAGGACAGAATCTAAACATCGACCATCTCCGCTACACTTCCAGTGATTGAAATCATCGACCGTTTCCACTACACCTCCGGTGATTGAAATTTATTACCTCTTTGGGAACGACTCAACACCAGAAACTTCTCACCACTTTTCGCGTCAGGTCCTCCCCCCAGGGGGGGGCCGGGCCATTACTCCTTATCCTTCCACGACGGTGGAACTCCTCTCCTGCCTTCTCTCTTGAGGTCTACCCTCTTGAGATCCTCTTTTCTCCGTCCCGTGTGTCTCTGGATGCTGGTTTTCTTTCCTTCCCCGCTTTTGCTGAGCCTCGCTTAGCTTCAGCACGGTTGGGCGGCTCCTTTTTCCCTACAACAGACGGCTGGGAACACGGTTTGCGGTATGCGATCACGGTGGATTCCTTCTACTTTTCTCTGGTCAGTTCGGGTTAGTCCCTCTACTGGGTCCAGGTTTTGTCCCGCTGATAGGTACGGGTCAGTCCCACGGTCGGGGTCTGGTGGTTGGTTTTCTCAACAGGCTACGGTCGATTTCACCACTCCCCTCCTCTCCACCCTCTCTGGGTACTCTGGTACTCTTGGGTGTTGGGGGCCATAGGGGACCGCCTAGTTAAGACACGAACACGTTTCCGATAGTTGTTTCGGTGCTTGGGCCTGCCCCTTCTCTCTTCTCACCTCCGTTCGATCGGCTGGTACCCTACTACCTCTCTTCCCTTACCCGGCTAGTACTCTACTGCCCCTCTTACAGCTCCCATCTTACTGCCACCCCCCTCCTCTGGAGCAGAGTTGATTGGGTCTCTCTGTCCCCCCTTCTCCTCCTCCTTGGGGCCCCAGCCCTGGCCCCCCTCCTCGGGTCGGTATTGCACTGCCTCAGGCCGGTCGGAAATATATCAGCCTCCTGCTGCCTTGGTGGGGGGAGTGCCTTTACGGGCACACCTGCCCCTTTTTTGGGGCCCGACATTGGGTTAGCTTTTTAGCGGCCGGGATTGCCTTGGGCGTTTCTGGTGGGTATTGTTTTGGTTTCCTTTGTACCTTCAGGCCGAGATTTCCAGGGGGATTTTTCCTTGTGGCTTCCTGCTTGTCTTGGGTTGGGTTTATTTTGGGCTTGATTCAGGGCGAGATGTGCGGTTGGCTCCATACCAGAGGGGCTTGGGGCTCTAGGTTTTTGCCCCATACGGAGGTGGGATGCGTGTTTTTGGTTTTGTTTACGCCATAGCTCATGCTGCATGCGAGTTCTTGTACCTTAACAACGAATACATGATAATATTATAAAAAAAAAAAAAAAAAAAAAGGACAGAATCTAATATCAAAGTTAGCACTTTGTCAGGATATACACGAGGATGTAACTCCTTGGAAACTCACACAATACAGATAGTCTTTATAGTAATAGAAAGCTGAAATTGAGTAGAATGTTGTTCCAAATTATTAGCTTTGATAGTAGAGGTACTGAGGAGCAATGACAGTTAACAGACCTGTTATTAATATTTTGACCATGGTTTTGTGTAGTTGTTAGATGTGTTGCAGTCTTAGAAAAACTGCCAAGTTACTATGTACCCTAACAATCACAACTATCACTCATGTTTACATTCTACTGGTAGGCTATTTTGGCTTCCAGATTCTTTAAGTGCCTAGAATAGAATTTTGTACTCAGGTATGTCGGTAGATGATTGGACAGAAAAGAGTCAGAAAATATATAGAGATAGATACATATTCTGATACCTGTCTGTCTAGTCACCTACTTATATACCTATACATGTTATTTCTGCCTAACTGTAACATGTTCGCTAGGTGCTAATTATGTTTCGAAAGGTATACAATAGTTAACAGGTGGCCTGCTCTTCCAGAGAGGAGGCAAGAGCTGTATGAACTAAAGGAGGCTTCGGAGGTACACTGGAGAAATAAAAGAGTGACCATTCAATCAAGTATATTGAAATACTCTCTGTTGAAGTTTGTCCTTTCCATCGTGAAATAGGACAGTCTTTAAATACATAAATTCGTTCATGTCTAGCAGGAGCAAGAAACTAATCAAAGGTATCAAGTGATACACTTTAGTAAAGCAACGTAAGTATCAAAACAATACTTAAAACTAAACATAAAACAAACTAAGTATCAAATCCATACTTCAAACAAACCAAGTATCAAAGCGATACTTAAAACAAAACATAAAACAAAATCCTTAACCGAGTACCAGTACCAGTTACGCTAACAGTACCCGATGTAGGTATTTACTTTTTACTAATAATTAAGAGTAATATTGTAATTAAATATAAAACATATTCAGTATTAAGAGTTATACTGTAATTAAACATAAAACAAATTCTACTAATCAAGTATCTGTATCAGTTACAACAAGTAGTAACTTGTAGTCATATGTAACTGCTATTCAGACTGAAATAGCTATGTGACTAGATTGAAATATGTATTAGAGTAGCTTTGTTGAAATAACTAGTTGAATTAACTTACTCTAACAAATCTGAATATCATCTCAGGCTAAATGTGGCTCAAAAATATATTTAGTTTCATCATGAGAAACTACATACTTCTACTATTCTATTTCTATTGAGAATGAAATTATGTAAGTAAGTACTTTTTTTTTAGCTAAAGTTGACCGAAATTAAGGCTTTTTCTATGCTTAAAGAAAGGTGAAAGAATCTTTATCAATGTCAGCAACTCTTTTAACTGTTATAATATTATTGTTAATAAGATATTTATATAACTAGATTTCTAGTAGCATTCTGGGATATTAGTCAATAAACTGCTTAATTAGTAACCAGAAATAATGTATCATAGGGGAACATCTCAATAGAGGTACATCTCCAATATTCAAGTAATCTTTCTCTTTTACTCACTTAACTTATAGTCTTGTTAATAATAACATTGTGAACTTATAATTTGAAGCAACTGGTCATATTAGCCATTTTCTGGTAACTCTAGTTTGGGTAATCATGATAAAGAATAGAAATTGCCAGGTTCTGTTTCTGATAATCACATTTCTGCTTTGGGCATGGCCTAGGTGGAGGAGCCATTAGTGGTGATTGAGGAGAGGTAAATTGTATGATCAAATTTAACCATGGCGCCAAGACTTTTAGTTACGCGACTGTACTCGTACATTACTCGAGTACTGTACCTCTACACTGGCAGTATGAATGGGAGAGAGCTCCGTGAGCTTGACTGTTCCTTTTCATTTGGTCCACCGGACCACCATCACCGTAAGATATCCCACCTTTTTAATCCTTCCACCTCAATCCCCCAACATATCATACACGCACATTAAAGCGCGCCAAACACTTGGGAGGAGGGGAACAGGCATACTCGAGTACCTGCCCTTTCCATCCTCTCTCTTCCTGTGGTTACTCAAGAAAAGGGATCACAGACCATATGATAAATGGCAACAACCGCCGGTACTCGGGCACCAGTAATGGGTGTGGCTTTATTGCCCAATAGGGTGCGTTGCCTTGGAGCAAGGTCAGTCAAGGCCGGGGGTGGGTTGTTCACTCGGCAGTTTGTTTTCTGGTGGAGAGCCGCATGGCGGGCGTGTTTTTTTTCTTCTTTCTTCTTTTTCTTTTTTCTTTTTCATTTCATTTCTTTTCTACGGTATATCGTACGAGGACTGGAGTATTTTCTTAGTTTTACGCAAGTGATGATAGTATTGGGCAAGAAAAAGTAATTTCCATCTCAACAGTCGAGTGTACTGTAAATTACTGGTAAGACTCTCTCTCTCTCTCTCTCCCTCCCTCCCTCCCTCTCTCTTTTTTTTTTTTTCAGAGTGGGCATGTTCGCTTGCGGTTGTCTGCATCAACACCATTCACAACTCCCTTTTTTCTCCATCGTACAATATGTATCAAAGCACAAAATCTCCAATAGAAGATACCGGTACTTGCTTTGCAAGTAAATGTGCTATGACGTAGTATGATAGTACGGCAGTTGCTCCTCCTACCGGTACGGTAGGCTAATTGTAAGAGTATTAAGGTGCTGTGCACACATTTCTCTTGTCTTCTGTCAAAGATTAAAAATGACTTTTGAGTTTACCATGTTTCCTCGCATGGCCGAGAAGGGAAACTCCAACGTCCTACTACTGGTATGGTATCTCATTTACAGCTCGGTATCTTCTATGATAATATGATACCAGGAATACTCGAATGGCACTCGAGCATCATACTCGAGCCCGGTACTTGCCGTAGCCCCCCGTCCAATTTTTTTCTCCTCGACGAGTACTCGTATCCCGCTTTCCCGCCCCTCTCTCCCTGCCGTCTTTGGTGCTGGCACCCTTCGCTGCTACTGATGATCTCGTTCTCCGGACTAGTTTTCATTTCCTTTTCTTCTTCCCGCAGAGCATTCGCACGCTGATGTTTTTTTCTCTAACCCCCGACTAGGACAGGAAGTGTACTGTACAAGTACGGTACGGGTGACTCGGCGCTGCTGACTTACTACTCGAGTGTACAGTACCCACACGAGTACTCGAGCACGGTAGGTTCGTTGGTGGTAATCGTGAGGCTAGGTTACGTTCATGCACGGCCTATCGGTCCGTTGGACCGTTGGTGGGTTGATAAGGGAAAAAGGGCGGTTTGGAAATTGAACGACTGCAATTTAGTGGGAGCAACTGCTCTATTCGCTTTGAAAAGATATGAGAGATTTTGGCACTCTACTTTCAAGTCAGTCAACCACCATTCGCAATCGTCGAGGGGAATTAGGTGGGAAAAGGAAAGGGGGGAGGAAAGGTGGAACTGTGAGAACAGACTTGGTGAACCGCTGGAGAACGCTGGCGTGGTGGAGGTATTACCTACTCTACTGTACTGCACTCTTACTCGTAAGTAGGCACTGATACACCAACAACTCTGTGGGTTGGACAAAGCGAGGAGTCACCCAGTCTTTAACTCAACGTCGAATTCGGCCCCACTTTCGATCCCAACCTTCCTTCCTCCCCTGGTCCTTTATAAATATTCCGCTTCCTTTGCCCTTATCGCAAGGTACCTTCCTCCTACCTTCTTCCTGGATAATTCCCTATACAAAGTACCCCTATCATACGACGAGACCCAACGGCCGCCGGATAACTCCTTATTTCCATTCTTCCCTTTCTATCCCTCTCCCTCGCTCCCGTCCCCTCCCGTCCCCTCCTTCTTTAGAAGGTTACTATTCTGCATACAGTGCTCGCCCATCAATCTTAATGGCCGCAGCTGTACCACGGAAGAAGGAGTTTCCTACACGTCAGCTGTTTGTACTTTGTGAGCTTTTTCCTGCGTTCCCCGCACCCGTGTTCGTGATTCTACCCCGAGATTGGAGGGGGGGCTAACTTTTCGCGGTATCATAGCATTATGTCGGATCTGCGAGCCTATTTCGTTCTGTTCGATTCTTCCGTATATCTATTATATGATTGAGTCGTTTGGTTGTGCCGTTTGTCCCCTTTCCTTCTTCCTCTAGCAATATTGTGATGGGAGCAGATGATTGACGATGATGTTTGTTTTCAGAAAAACCCAAATGAGGTCGCCATCTACGCCGGTATGGTCACGAGCTCTTTTGCCTTTGCTGAGTTCACGACCGGGATGATGTGGGGCAGGGTCTCGGACAAATTTGGGAGAAAGCCGGTCTTAATCATGGGTCTTGTGGGGACTATGCTTTCCATGTTGATATTCGGATTTGCAAAGAGTTTTCCTGTAGCTTTGATTGCGCGTGCGGTTGGTGGGGTACTGAACGGGAATGTCGGGGTACTTCAGACGACCGTTGCTGAGCTGGCCACCGAGAGGGAGCATCAAGGTATGTTGAAACGATTGATGATATCAGAGGTACGAATTATGTATGGGTGATGTTGACAATTGCTTAGCGAGGGCTTTTGCTGTCATGCCCTTTGTTTGGTGCCTAGGGTCTATTGTCGGTCCCGCCCTCGGCGGTCTCTTGGCCGACCCCGTGAAACAATATCCGGCTATGTTCCACCCTGGCGGGGTTTTTGAGGAGTACCCATATCTCCTACCTAACCTAGTATCTGCGAATATACTGGCGGTGGGAATTATAATTGGGACTTTGTTCCTGGAGGAAACTCACGAGATTCTCCGCGAGAAACCGGATATCGGGGTGAGGACGGGAAGGAAGATAGTCAAATTTTTCAAGGGACGTAGTTCTAAGGGAAAAATTGAGGGTCCGGAGGGGTGCGGATCTCCGCCTGATGGTGGGGAGGAAAGGTTGCTAGCCAGCGGTAGTAGTGAATATAGCACATTTCCCAATGCCCTAGCGACAAATATTACAGAGGAGGAGCAAGTGAGAAAGGGACCTCCAATCATCAAAACTTTCACCGCCCCGGTTATACTATTAATCGTGTCCTATGGGATATTGGCTTATCACACCATGGGGTTTGAGCAACTCTTTCCTGTCTTTTTATCCACTCCTCGGTCTGCGGAACCTCCGCACCATCTGCTCAAATTTACTGGTGGTTTTGGATTGGACACCCAGACTATCGGCTTCATTCTGTCAGTACAAGGTGTCGTTTCAATGTCCATCCAATTCCTTTTCTTTCCACCGATAGTCGAACATTTTGGAACCCTAAGCGTCTATCGATTTTGCATGTTTCTATACCCAATATCTTACCTCATAGTTCCATACATTGATTTTCTCCCCCCGTCGCTCTCCATGGTCGGTGTGTGCGGCGTCCTTCTTGTCAGGATCACATTTGGCGTTCTTGCTTACCCCTGCAACGCGATCCTTCTCACCAATGCCGCTCCATCCCTTCTTGTCCTTGGCGCGATCAACGGTGTCGCTGCTAGTGCCGCAAGCATCTCTCGAGCTTTGGGCCCGACTATTACCGGAATGATCTACACTCAAGGCCTCGACTGGGGGATGGTGGGTCTCGCCTGGTGGGTCAATGCGGGTGTCTGTGTGCTCGGTGGCATTCAATGTCTATGGATGAAAGAGGAAGACTTCGACGGCAACAACAAAACCGGGGAGATTGTTATAGACGAGGAAGTTTGCTGGAGGGTTGCAGCAGAAACGCAGGCTGCGCATGCACACAATACGGGGCTGGTATCTGGAGAGGAGTTTATTAGCGAGTGCACGATAGCACGTAAGGCTGGCGGCGAGGATGTTGCCAACAGCTTTGGGGGAGAGGGGGATATGGATGGCAGAAGAGAGTAGGGCCAAGGAGAGAGAAGAGAACTCTTGTTAGTCAATTGATCCATTGTACATAGCCACTCCTTGCCCCCCATGGGGTCCACAAATTATGATCCCAATGAGTAGCAATACCAGCAATACCGATATAGTAGCTGAGGTTAAATTCCTCATCATAAGACGTCACTCGGAGTTTTTTCTGTTCTTTCCTGGCTTCCCTTCTTGTGCTAGAAGCCAGTGGTTTTGTCTTTCAATCGGGGGTTTGAGTTGTGTAAAATGTGCGGGTGCAAATACAGTACCAGGGGAAATGTTCTCGCATAAGACAGGGATTATTTTGTTGGTGCACTATCCTTGTCTTGAGTAAAAAAAACATTTCTCCCCAGGTACTTGAACTGTGTGGGCTTGTGTGCTTTGGGAAATGTAAAACATTGGTCGTCAGGCTCGGTCAACTTCGGCGTGCTGATTTTGTGATCTATTGATTGACTGGTGATTCTAGTGTTAATTGTGACGGGATATTCGACCTTAGCAGCATTATTGTGCCCCTGACCTGAAATCTAGGAGTATGGTAAGCGAGTAAAGTTTTGTGTGGTGGTCGTACCATATACTCCAAGAGGAAGGAACGATTGCCAACCCTATTAATCCACATCCCAGTAGAACCAGTTCAGGGGCAGGAATATTGTACGATACTTGATAGCTTGCTAACAGGGGAACGGCGCAGATGAAATTCACGAGGAGTGTGTGGTGGAGCTGAGCCGTGGCACAGTACCTATTTGCTCTCTTCCAACTCTTTGTTTCCCCCGGTCGCATGGCTTTTCCATCATACCAGCTGGTTCTTTAGCTGGTTCTTTGTTCATTTGATTGTGGTCATGGGCTCTCACTCGTGAGTATATCCTTTGTCTGTGTTGTAATATTATTATGACTTGCCGAATATGCATCGGTCATGTCATTGACCACGACAGAATTCCTGGTATGAGTTCATCACTAGTTGAGCTCAATACACTGTTGACTACGGTCGATTTTCCTCAGAAACTCTATCGTAGTACTTTGGTTTTTCTCGTTCACGTTTCCTTTCTCTTTACTGCTATGTCGCGTTGTATCGTTGTCATTGAGTATATTCTTGCGCGAAGTGCATGTTATGTATGATTGTAGCACGCACTCCCGTAAGATAAATAGGGCCCGATAGCCCTCTAGTAAAGCTTCAATTAATCAAGAAGTACGGCTTCGGGCAAGAGTTACAAAGGCCTGAGTTCGCCTGTGGACGAATTTGTAACAATATCTATAAAAGACTGTTAACGCCCCGTCCCCGTGTGTCCGGTACATGCGGATCGAGCAACCTTAACTTTCTAGAGAGCTTAATCAGGTAACCTCTTTGCCAGTTGTGTGCGTGGGAGTTCTCTGGGAGTTGAGGTGTAGTAGTGTTGAGAGACAAAGAAATTATGAGATGCTAGAGGCCGACATGCTCTTTGATATGGGTGAGATATATATGTCCACCTGGTCTTTTTTTCTTTTCACTTCTTATTCTTGGCCCTTTTGGAAGGAAGGAAAAGGAAATTCAGCACAACTCATGTCAAAATGTCGGGCCCTGGGACGAATCCCTACCCACGGAGGCTTAGTGATCAACTCTTATCCATCTACATTCAGGCCTACCGTGAACAGTACCGCACAGCTCATGATTTTGTCTCCACTGCTGGCACCACGCTAGCGGACACCGAGCGGGCCGTGGTGTCCCTATTACGGATTCCTTACTCTCCCCGCTACGATACCAGCTTCATCCTCAAATTTTTCAGGACTGAGGATTATGTGCAGGCGCACGAGGAGCAGGTGGCAGTGGAAGCCACCAGTCTGAACCACGCCGCAGAGGCCTTCCAGCGCAATAATAATATTTGCCGGACTCCAAGAGTTCACCATGTTTGGCCGGAGGAAAATCTGGTTGCTATTGAGTGTATTCGCGGGAGAGATTTTTCGGGGTGCCAGCAAGGGTGGTGGTCAAAGGAGAGGATGATCAAGTTTGTGAGGCATATGGCAGTTGTCAGACTTGCTATCCTAACCCAGGTGGAGAATGAGCTCGGGGTTCCCCGGCATCCCACGGATGAACTTGAAGGAAGGGTTGGGCCTTATTGTGCGAATGTGTGGTGGGATCTGGACAGGGTTTCGTCCCCCCCCCCTTCTTTTCATTGCTTTTATTGTTTATAATATTATTATTATAATAATAATAATAATTATATTATCATAGTACAAATTTGTTGGGTGGCTACTAATCCTTGGTGCAGTACAGGCTCCGAAACCAGATCAACCGTGGTCCATTCCCAAACCGCCACGAAATGATACTGGCCTCCCTTCACCGGGAACTACACGTATTTAGAAGGATGAGACGAATTGGTGAAGAAGCCCCCGACGACTCGTGCTATGACGTAGATGAAATGATAGAGTACCTGGAGATGACAATCAAGAATATCGAGGAGGTACCCCGTCCAACCAGCCCGGAATTTTTTTCCTTGAACCACAACGACCTCAATCTTGGGTTAAACATTATGGTGCGTGGTAGCAAGGTGGCCGCACTCATAGATTGGGAGTCTGCCTCATACGACCCTTTATTCATGTGCGTCAGCGACTTGGCCACTCCAACGGACTTCAATCCCAGAGATTGGTGGGAACATTCGGGACCAAATGGCCAAAACTTTCACGTTCTCCCCTACCGGTTGGACTCAGACCCCATGGAAGAGCTCTTGATAAAAGCCACTCTCGCGGGTGCCGATCGGAAGCCATTCCCAGACTGGCAAGTAATTGATAATCATGGGGGGCCACTCAATGAGGAGGACTTTTGTGGCGATAATTACCCTGAAGACATCAGCTCTGATGATGACGAGAGCATTGTGGATGCTGCAGAAATTCACTGTGACTCAGACGCTGATGTTGAGGAAGAATTTATACTCCACACAGTCCCTGATGCTGAGGAAGAATTTATGCCCCACACGGCCCCTACAATTCAAGACGTTTCAATCCATAGGCCGCCAGTAGAGATCTTGGAAACTCTCGAACGTGATTGGTTCTACGAGCCGGTATACGCCCTCATGAAGGAATTTATTCACCACCAACGTGGGGCGGGCCTGGGGTCGGATGGAGAGTGGGGCAAGCTGCCAGAGCAGTACTCTAGGCCACTGGCGGACTGGGAAGATTCACTGTTCATGAATGTCACGAAGATCTATTTCGAAGGCACGAGCGACCAGATTATTGAACCGGATAGGGTATATAGGGTGGTTGATAAGGCGGCTAAGGTTCCTGCTCCAACTCATAATGTTCCTACTGGCACCCAGGATGTTCAGCCCAAAACACATAAATCACCCAAACGACAACGCCGGGTGCCTGCTCTTATCAGCACTGCGCAGAGTGGCACTGCGGTGAGAGCAGAAATTGCCCCCGAGTCTCCTGTATCGAGTAGCAGTAGTGCCTACCTGGCCAGGAACCGCCCCCGACAAGCTAGGCCACACTTACCCCCAACCGCCACGCGGAAGACCGGTCGCAATCATGACCCCGTTCCTGTATCCATGTTCCAGAGAGCACGGGAGCCAAGGCGAGTAAAGCAGGGAACAGAGATGGACCACCCGCTGGTGGAAGCTCAGCTCTCGGATGATGATGCTCTGGTGAAGGGAGTTAGGGGTTCTATTATCGCGAAGGCTATGGAGAAATTGAGGGTTAGGTTGGACAGCGGTGCGGGGGTTCCATAGGAGGTTCCATATGGCGGTGGGAGGTGAATCCCGCTCAATTGCCTCACTGATCTGGGGATGTCTGCAGGGGTTTTTTTCATTATTTTTTTCGGGGGGGGCTTTTCTCTTATCATACTCCTCTCCTACTTCCCTTTTATATCTCGTTTAATTGATTATCTAATTTCCCGATGAGCCTCAACCAGTCCTATAGCTTTACATGATAGTTTGGGAGGTCTACCCTGTTTTATTTCCCCTTATCGCAAGAGGGTTGCCTTTCACCAAATGCTAGTGGAATTCTCTTAGTAAAGTTTGCCTTTCAGATAACTATGATACCACTGAACTGGCTGCGGGCAGCAATAGCGAGTGATAGATAGTGATATAGTGAATATGACTCCATTTCACATGCTCCTCAGCATCTCTGAAGCCACAATTGTTTAGTCCCACGTCTATCCTTAAGGCATCTAATCCCACATACTTGAGAAGGACTCGAGTGACATAGAGCATATAAACGATATCCCCAATCTCTCAAGCTCGACATCTATACCTCCTCCAGTGTTCCCCAGGTTCGTAGGGCCTTCCATGTCCTGGATGATGGATTTCCAAGATCCGTTTTGCGCCAGCGGTATGTCTGAAGATGGGCTATAGTCATACTATATGTATAAATATTGTATCGCTTCTTAGATAGGAAAACCGGCTCGGCGGTCTGGGAGTGTGGGAAAGGTAAGATACTCAGGAAGAATAAAGATGTGCCACTATTGAAAATAAAATTATGATACTCGAAAGCTGACATCACGTATCCTTGGTAGGCAACGTCGCAAGGCCTTCTGGCACTTGGAGACAAATGTACTTTCATGAGTAGGAACATGCATAGTCTCATGAAAACTAGCATTGTCATTAATCACTGGAGACACAACCTGTACAATGTCATACTAGTAGTCACATAAAATAAAACGCAACAGATACTGCTCAACCTTGCATCACTCCCCCTGACACCCCTGGATAATTATGTCCCAAGCCTCAGTAATACCCCACCCCTCCAAGGCCGAACAAATGATTCCCCCACTCTCCACAAAACCATCCCACCCGGCCCTACCGATCAAATCCCCCTTACACCCAACCACAAAAATCTTCCCCTTCCTCCCACTCTCTCCTGTCCCATTCCAACGCTCAACCTCCTCCCACCACTTCCCCCCAACATCCCTCCAACTCTGCATGTCATCGGCAGCATAAACAATAACGTACCCGTCAATATCCTCGCGGCAAAGGAACATACTGCGCATGCTCTCTACGTCATCGTGCCCATCAAGGTCTATGATTGTCAGGACGGTGTCGGGGTAGTCTCGCAGGATGGTTGTGTAGGTATCTCCTAGCGTCGGAGTGTACAGAACTGTGAAGACATTGTGGATTTTTCGGTTTATGAAGTTGGTTTTGCCGGTTGACGGGGAGCCAAGGAGGGCGATTGTTAGTTCCTTTCTTGGAGTTGCAAGAGGAACAGCCGTGGATGCCATTATCCCCCTCACTGCCTTTTTGCTTCGCCTTTGTTCTCTGTTTACTTTCCTGGGAGCCTTTAGGCAGATTTTGCGAAAAGTGACGCTACCGGATTGTGGATTTCGTGGGCGGTGGTTGGTTCTCTGGTGGTTGAGGTAGTCAGTGCAGGGAGGAAATGGTATGGTAGTGGAGGGGAAGAGGTTTGTTATGGACTGTGGATGGGGGAGTCGAGCCCTTGGAGGGCTGGAGCTTGTAGGGTCTTACCCGGAATATCGTATCAGCTTGAGAGTGTTGAGTATTTAAACTATGGTAGGTCTTTCGGTTTTTACAAAAGAGTAATTAGATGATTATTTGGTATTATTATTGAATAAAAACAGAATGATAATAAATCACCTATAGATATTCAATAGCATGCCAAAGGGCCTATATATACCAATGCTAGGCCCATGGGTCCCTTGTAAATGGAAAGCTGACCACGAAGTTTAATCGGACAACAGCATGGAGAAAATTGATTACGCTGTAGAAAGAGTATGATAAAACAGAAGGAAGAAAATATTCTCCACTATAAACCACCATAAATCCCGTTGACTTACATGCTGTCATACACTACACTGTATTGAGGACGCTCTTGGTTGGAATGAATTGGAGTGGTGGCTGGTATCTTGATATATAGGGTTCCTCCCAGCGGGCACTATATACGGTACCAATCAATAAACAGACCATAGAATCAGCATATCCAAGTTGACCGAGCAGGACCACCAATGTTTTACGTACCCTAAAGCATACAAGCCTATAGTGCTAGCACCCTTAATTTTACTCAAGACAAGAATGGTGAACCTACAAAATAATAGGGTCCTTTCTGAGAGGTTTGCAGTAATACCGAACAGTGAACTATGCTCTACAGGCCCATGCATCTGATTCAATCATTTTTGTACCAAATTTTACAGAATTTTAACATAACAACAACTAGACTGATCACCGGCGCACCAAGGCATACTGTTGGTCTTCTGCCTTCCACCCGCGCGATAAACACCTCTGGCTGCAAGATTCCCATAAGTAGAATTTTATTGGGTGGAGTGGTCCGAGCCTTATGATATAACAGGGTGACGACCGGTGAGGTTTACGACATCGCACTACGAACACCGCTCTCCAGTGGGTATGTAGGAGTCACGGAGACACTCTCCAAGAGGAGTATAGTGGCGCCCCGTTGTGTCGGACCTTACTCTCCCAGATACCGCGCTGTCCCGGATGAAATTCTCTGATTTCAAAAATGTCTTGCACCAAAACCCAACTTGCTGGTCCCGGACAATCCGCTGTCGCGGACAAATTCTTGGGTTTCGGCCGCATTTTGACCATCCGGGACAGCGAGGTGCGACTGTAATTCTAGTTCGGTTATTACGGGATATCAGACCTTAGCCGTATTATCACGGACACCTTATGATACGTCAAATCATAGCTAAGAGAATGATAAGTGAGTAAGGTTTTGTGTGGTGGTCGTACTCCATACACCAAGGGGCAGAGCGATTACCAAACCTCTTGATATCATTGCCAGTAGAACCAGTTTAGGGAAACGAATATTGTATCGATAACACACAGGCCGAGGAATCGCTTGATCGAAAATCACGGGGATTGTATGGTGGAGCTGACGCCACGGCACAGCACTCTCGTTGGTTCTCTTCAAACTCTTTGTTTCCCGTGTCCTCATGGATTTTCCATCAGACCCGTTCTTTGTCCAATTGATTGTGGTCATGGACTCTCACTCGTGAGTATATCCTTTGTCAGTGTTGAAAATGGCAGTTAAGAACCCGTAGCTGGAAACTACGGTGGTGTGCGTACCTCTCATATAAGGACGCGTGAGCGGTGAAAAATTTTCACCTTTCTATGTTTTCCCTTCCTTCCTTCCTTTTCTTTCCTCGTCAACAAGCAAGAAGAAGAAGTCAACCAACTCCACTCTACACCTCTTGTATGAAACTCTTCTGACTCCTCTTTCTCCATTGTTTGCACATACGATTCAAGGTTCCCTCATCACCATCAGAGCCAACTCCGTCCACTGCGTAAAACCCACCATTCAGTCATTACTGTTGCATTGACTACCGGTTTTATC
Organism: Tuber indicum; assembly: GCA_006112555.1. Lineage (NCBI taxonomy): Eukaryota > Fungi > Ascomycota > Pezizomycetes > Pezizales > Tuberaceae > Tuber > Tuber indicum. The sequence continues at coordinate 111,428 of VBSK01000057.1, read as the reverse complement.
CTGTCCGGCCTCCTCAAATTTCCAACAGTCTGTGTTGTAATATGACTTGCCGAATATGCACCGGTCATGTCATTGACTACGACAGAATTCCTGCTATGAGTTCATCACTAGTTGAGCTCATTAAACTGTCGACTACAGTAGAATTTCCTCAGAAACTGTAACGTAGTACTTGGTTGGTTTTTCTCGCTCATGTTTTCTTTCTCCCTACTGCTATGTTGTGTAGTATCGTTGTCATTGATTAACTTTTTCTCTTGCACAAAGTTCGTGTTATGTATTGCGAAGTACATGTTATGTGTGAAGTGTATAGGGCAAAGATCGAATTACCGGTATATTCACTTCTATCGAGGTGCAACGACGAGACTGACAAAAGAGTGGATTGAGAGAATCTTAGAGAACAGAGAGAGCATATGAGTATGAGAATAATGAGTGGAAAAGAAAGACAAAGTGAATGGTCTTTTATAGAGAGAAAGTCGGTGAAAGAAAAGAATACCGAAATATCATAAGATGAAAAGAAATCCACCACACTCCCCAATCGTCAAACACTACTAACATGAATCAAATGTAGATATCCAGTATCTACTCCTATTCGTTTCATCCCTAAACAATCTGTGTTTGCACTATATAAGGTCAAACAGATACATGTTTCCCAAACGCCGAAGGTTGCTGCGGAGGTCGTCGAAACACAAGGCCTAGCAGTAGTACGTTTCAACATTATGTATGATTGTAGCGTGCTCTCCCGTAAGATAAATAGGGCCCGATAGCCCTCAAGTAGAGCTTGAATTAATCAAGAAGTACAATTTCAAACAAGAATTACAAAGGCCTGAGGTCGCCTGTGGACGAATTTGTAACAAAATCTATAAAAGATTGTTAACGCCCCGTCCCCGTGTGTCCGGTACATGCGGATCGAGCAACCTTAACTTTCTAGAGAGCTTAATCAGGTAACCTCTTTGTCAGTTGTGTGCACAGGAGTTCTCTGAAAGTTGAGGTGTAGTAGTGTTGAGAGACAAAGAAATTATGAGATGCTAGAGGCCGACATGCTCTTTGATATGGGTGAGATATATATGTCCACCTGGTCTTTTTTTCTTTTCACTTCTTATTCTTGGCCCTTTTGGAAGGAAGGAAAGGAAAATTCAGCACAACTCATGTCAAAATGTCGGACCCTGGGACTAATCCCTACTCACGGGGGCTTGGTGATCGACTCCTCTCCATCTACATTCAGGCTTACCGTTTGGAGCACCTCACAGCTTATGCTTTCGCTTTCTCTGGTGGCACCAGGCTAGCGAATACCGAGCGGGCCGTGGTGTCCCTATTGCGGATTCCTTACTCTCCCTGCTACGATACCAGCTTCATTCTCAAATATTTCAAGACTGAGGATTTTGTGCAGGCGCACCAGGAGCAGGTGGCACTGGAAGCCGCTAGTCTGCACCACGCCGCAGAGGCCTTCCAGCGCAATAATAATATTTGCCGGGCTCCAAGAGTTCACCATGTTTGGCCGGAGGAAAATCTTATTGCTATGGAGCGTATTCGCGGGAGAAATTTTCCGGAGTGCGAGCAAGCATGGTGGTCGAAGGAGAGGATGATCAGGTTTGTGAGGCAAATGGCAGTCATCAGACTTGCTATCCTGACCCAGGTGGAGAATGAGCTCGGGGTTCCTTGGCATTCCACGGATGAAGGAAGAAGGGTTGGGCCTTATTGTGCGAATGAGTGGTGGGATCTGGAAAGGGTTTCGCCCCCCCCCCTTCCTCACTTTTCATTGCTTTTATTGCTTACACAATAATAATGATATTATCACGATACAAATTTGTTGGGTGGCCACTAAGCCTTGGTGCAGTACAGGTTCCGAAACCAGATCAACCGTGGTCCATTCCCAAACCGCCACGAAATGATACTGGCCTCCCTTCACCGGGAACTACACGTATTTGCAAGGAAGAAACGAATTGGTGAAGACCCCCCCGACGACTCGTACTATGACGTAGATGAAATGATAGAGTACCTTGGGATGACAATCGAGAATATCGAGGAGGTACCCCGCCCAACCAGTACGGAATTTTTTTCTTTGAACCACAACGACCTCTACGGCGGGTTAAACATTATGGTGCGTGGTGGCAAGGTGGCGGCACTCATAGATTGGGAGTCTGCCTCATATGACCCTTTTTTCTTGTGCGTCAGCGACTTGACCACTAGAAGGGACTTCAATCCCAGAGTTTGGTTGGAACATTCAGGACCAAATGGCCAAAACTTTCACGTTCTGCCATACCGCTTAGACTTAGACCCCATGAAAAAGCTCTTTGTGAATGCCAGTGAGGCGGGTGCCGAGCGGAAGCCATTCCCAGACTGGCAATTAATTGATAATAATGGGGGGCCACTCAATGAGGAGGACTTTTGTGGCGATAATTACCCTGAAGACATCAGCTCCGATGATGATGAGAGCATTGTGGATGCTGCGGAAATTCACTGTGACTCAGACGCTGATGCTGAGGAAGAATTTATACCTCGTGGGGTCCCTAAACATCAAGACCTTCTCATCCGTCGGCAGCGCCCTGTATGGATCCAGGAACTTCTCACTCGTCGGTGGTACTACGAGCCGGTATACGCCCTCATGAAGGAATTTATTCACCGCCAACGTGGGGCGGGCCTGGGGCCGGATGGAGAGTGGGGCAAGCTGCCAGAGGAGTACTCTGGGCCATTCGCTGACTGGGAAGATTCACTGTTCATGAATGTCGCAAGGACCATTTTCGAAGGCAGGCGTGACCAGATTATTGAACCGGATAGGGTATATAGGGTGGTTGATAAGGCGGCTAAGGTTCCTGCTTCAACTCATAATGTTCCTACTGGCACCCAGAATGTTCAACCCAAAACACATAAATCACCCAAACGACAACGCCGAGTGCCTGCTCTTATCAGCACTGCGCAGAGTGGCACTGTGGTGAGAGCAGAAATTGCCCCCGAGTCTCCTGTATCGAGTAGTAGAAGCGCCTACCTGGCCAGGCACCGCCCCCGACGAGCTAGGCCACACTTACCCCCAACCACCACGCGGAAGACCGGTCGGAATCATGACCCCGTCCCGGCATCCATGTTCCGGGGAGCACGGGAGCCAAGTCAAGTAAAGCAGGAAACAGAGATAGACCACCCGCTGGTGGAAGCACAGCTCTCGGATGATGATGTTCTAGTGAATGGAGTTAGGGGTTCTATTATCGCGAAGGCTATGGAGCAATTGAGTGTTAGGTTGGGCAGCGGTGCGGGGGTTCCATAGGAGGTTCCATAAGGCGGTGGGAGGTGAATCCTGCTCAATTGCCTCAATGATCCGGGGATGTCTGTGTGGGGTTTTTCATCTTTTTTTTGGGGGGGTGGCTTTTCTCTTACTCCTCTCCTACTTCCCTTCTATGTCTCGTTTTATTGCTTATCTATTTTCCCGATGAGCCTCCGCCAGTTCAATAGCTTTACTCGATAGTTTGGGAGATGATCTAATCTGTTTTATTTCCCCTTATCGCGAGAGGGTTGCCTTTCATCAAGTGCTAGTGCACTTCTCTTAATAAAGCTTTTCCTTTCAAATAACTGTGATACCATTGAACTGGTTGGGGGAGGCAATGGCGAGTGATAACCAGTGATATAGTGAGTACAACCCCATTTCACATCGATCTCAGCACCTCTGAAGCCACAATTATTTAGTCCCACATCTATCCGTGAGGCATCTAATCCCACATACTCGAGAACGACTTGAGTGAGATAGAGTATATAAACGATATCCCCAATCTTTCAATCCCGACATCCATACCTCCTCCAGTGTTCCCAAGGTTCGTAGGGCCTCCAATGTCCTGGAGGATGGATTTCCAAGATCCGTTTTACGCCGGCGGCATCTCTGAAGATGACTTATCATCATACTATATGTGTAAGTATTGTATCGCTTCTTAGATAGGAAAACTGGCTCGGTGGTCTGGGAGTGTGGGAAAGGTAAAATGCTTAGAAAGAATAAAGATGTGCCATCATACTATACAAGGACCGCGAAATAGATGACCTTTCTCAGGAGAAGACGCGGGGGGGCATAAACCCCAATGATATCCCATTTACCCTATTGTTCTTGTAGCTTTTTTTTTAAAAAAAAAACAAAAAATTTCAATAACTTCGCATTAGTAGAAACAGCTATCATATATATTATTGAAAATATGATACTCGTATATTGACAGCAATATAGCATGAACTTTGGAGGATAAGTGCGATGCTGGGAAAGTATAAAATTGTGGTTTTGTTTTTGGTTCCGGATCTTGCAGGTAAGTTATGATACTTATGTAGGGTTTAAGGATTGTACGAGCTTGGCAACAAACGAAACGTACCCCCCCCCCATTTTACACCAAAAATGTGCATTTTCACTTCACAAAATCTCAGCTTTATCACTTGCAAAAAAAATTCAAAAATTTCCAGAGCCTTTGGAGCCATCTAGATATTATCATTTATAAGTGAAAAGCTCTGTTAGTTAATGCCATGGGGTACTACTAGAAGAAATAATAGTGATCAAAATGTACTTACAATTTTGTACGGGTATTCCATACAAAAGGTATCATACATTGCAACCACATCTAATCTGCGCTCTAAGCTCTCAGCTATTCATGTAGAGTGGAAAAATTCTGATAAAATCTGCCCGGAAAGTCTAGGTAATTGCCTACATCATGGCATTGATTTTGTTAGTTCTTTATTGTTTTTCGTGGAGTTGTGATTGTTTAAAATCGGCTATTTTTGGTGTAAAATGAGCCTGTGGCAATTAAAACATGACTCTCGGGCTTCAACCACAAAAGATTTTTTTTTGCTTCACCACCTAGCTAGAGGGGTAGAGTATATATCTAATAGCTTAAAAAATATTTTTGGAAGTGTGATGACCTCTCTAGCATCCTCTATATGCAAAAAATGCAAAATTTCCAAAATCAACTTTTTAGTATGTAAAAAAACTCCAGCTTCTCATGCATAATTACAAGCAAAAATAATTGCTGATTCTTAAGTAGTTGTGGAGTTATTTGACATTAAAGTTGGCTAATCTATTGATTTTTGCTGGTTGCATCAAACTAAAAATGGCCATATCTCAAAACAGCTTTCTTGAGTCTCTTTGGTTGCAACGCATTTTCCCGCCCTCAGTAAAAATGTCCGAGAGTCAGGTTTTAATTGCCACAGGCTCAAATGGGGGGGTACGTTTCTTTTGTTGCCAAGCTCGTACCTGTCGGTGTTCAGAAGCGCCGCTTCTTCAGTCACTCCTCTGGGGATCTTGGAGAATGCGCCCATACTGAGTTCTACTATACACCTGCGCTGCATATAGACTCATATGCCAATACCATGTGGACCAATCGTCAACTATCCCAAATATTGAATCATAAGCGGGTGATGCTTTGGGTACTTCAATATTGGGGGTTTGTTTGTCCCACGATAGTGCCTTCGAGTCCTTACATGATAAGTGCGGTCAAGCAATGGTGAATACGGCATACCGCAAGTAGATAGTAGAAATGTAGGAATTGTAGGTATCAATTCGGTAATGTGGAATCTCAAATCAAACTACGTCAGTGAGCGACGGCGTGAAGAAGGCACTCATCTCCCCTAACAGCATTTTAATCTGCTTTGCCGACCCTAGAGATCTAGAGAGTACTGGTGGATAAATGAAACAAAGCTGACATCATGTATCCTTGGAAGGCTACGTCGCAAGGTCTACAGGCACTGGGAGACAAAGGTACTTTCATGAGAAGGAACATGTGGGGTCTCATGAAAACTAGCATTGTCATTAATTGGTGGAGACACAACCTCTACAATGTCATACAGTCAATGCTCCCAAGCGTCCAGTCCGTCCGCCTTTCGCCTAGGACGGGACGGACACCATGTGTGAGGCCTCGGGCCGGAATAGACGCCAAGTTGCAGTCCGTCCAGATCTATGCCCGGGACGGACGACCGGGCCCTATAGGTGTCTTAGTTTATGTTTCATTTTTGAATTGCATGAGCATGCTGTCCGTATTATGGAGAAGCGAAACATTTTGATTTCTACTATCATGTATTAAATTTCGCTATAAATCAACTAACACTCCCAGTGATACTTGATCCTGGTTCTGAGCTCCCTGAACCCATCACACTTTCTTGACCTAACCTTTGCGCCCTCTCCTCCAAATCTCGAAGCATGGTCTCCACTTCAACTAATGGCTCTTCAGAAATGAGACCCGCCTTCCGCCAGGACTTCATGAGCTACGACTTTGCCAATAGATGATGAGGGCAGCAATACGTATGACGACAAAGCTCTGATGGGAGTGGCCGGGCTCTGTTAGTGGCAGCTGCGCTCTACAGGTGACGCCCGTCCTTACTCAGGACGGCCGGGCCCTGCAGGTGACACCCCTCAATTCCAAAGATGGCCGGGCCCTACTGGAAGTTACTATTTCCCAAAAAAAGACTACAGGGCCCGGCCGTCACCTACAGGACTGCGATCTTCATCAAAGACGGACGCCGTGCCCGGCCGTCCTTACTCACCCTGCCCTGGACGGCCGGGACTATTGCCCGCGGTTGGGAACACTTGTCATACCAGTAGTCACAAAATCCAAAGCAACAGATACTCGTGCCAAGGTTATGACATGTCGTCACAACCCCCGTTTCTCGTTTTCTCGCAAACGGGGGCACTCATACAAGTACTGAGTGCCCGACATTTCAAGGTGAGTGGAAAGTTCAACACGAATTTGTGGCTCAGCATATCATAGGAAAATTGAATCTTGGCTTACAACACAGCTACTCAGACACCGTCTGCTGTAGTCTAACTGTCTAAGCACTAAAATAAGTAAGTTATACGTATTAATCAATATTATGTACCTAGTACATCCTTAGCTACAGCATCTCGGCTATTCACTTCTTCAGGAAGGCATTTGGTTGATGACTGTTTATTAGATGTTTTATCAAGTGAAGGTTCCCGACTACCAGCCACAAGTTAGCATTGAGCCACAAACTCACGTTGAACTGTTGAACTGTCGGGCACACAGTATGAGTGCCCCCGTTTGCGAGACAACCTTGGCACGAGTACCACTCAACCTCGCATTACTCTCCCTGACACCCCTGGATAATTATGTCCCAAGCCTCAGTAATACCCCACCCCTCCAGGCCGAACAAATGATTCCCCCACTCTCCACAGAACCATCCCACCCGGCCCTACCGATCAAATCCCCCTTACACCCAACCACAAAAATCTTCCCCTTCCTCCCACTCTCTCCTCTCCCATTCCAACGCTCAACCTCCTCCCACCACTTCCCCCCAACATCCCTCCAACTCTGCATGTCATCGGCAGCATAAACAATAACGTACCCGTCAATATCCTCGCGGCAAAGGAACATACTGCGCATGCTCTCTACGTCATCGTGCCCACCCAGGTCTATGATTGTCAGGACGGTGTCGGGGTAGTCGCGCAGGATGGTTGTGTAGGTATCTCCTAGCGTCGGAGTGTACAGAACTGTGAAGACATTGTGGATTTTTCGGTTTATGAAGTTGGTTTTGCCGGTTGACGGGGAGCCAAGGAGGGCGATTGTTAGTTCCTTTCTTGGAGTTGCAAGAGGAAGAGCAGTGGATGACATTGTCTTTCTCACTGCTTTTTTGCTTTGCCTTCGTTCTCTGTTTACTTTCCTGGGAGCCTTTAGGCAGATTTTGCGAAAAGTGACGCTACCGGATTGTGGATTTCGTGGGCGGTGGTTGGTTCTCTGGTGGTTGAGGTGGTCAGTGCAGGGAGGAAATGGTATGGTAGTGGAGGGGAAGAGGTTTGTTATGGACTGTGGATGGGGAAGTCGAGCCCTTGGAGGGCTGGAGCTTGTAGGGTCTTACCCGGAATATCGTATCAGCTTGAGAGTGTTGAGTATTTAAACAATGATTGGCCTTTCGGTTTTTACAAAAGAGTGATCAGATAATTATTTGGTATTGTTATTAAAATTAATAAAAACAGAATGATAATAAATCACCTATAGATATTCAATAGCATGCCAGAGGGCCTATATATGATATATAGTTCTTGGACAAAAGTCACAGTTAGCAGGTCCAACGTTAGGCGGAGACAACGGGTATAGATTTATGGTTGTCTAGGCCAATCGGGATTCTTTCGTGTAGACGGAGATTTGTCTAGGAAGGCTCGGAAGCAACTCATTTCATTTATGAGTACTAAGAGTGCAAGAAAGTAGGATAGAATCGTAAGAACAATATTATATTGTTAAGGTCTCTTCTCCATTGCTGGGTGATGTCTAAAGCTTGGGAGGCACTTCGATATTTATATTTCGCGTCTGAGTGTTCGCGGGCTACATCTATCTAGCATACAAAATATGTACCTCTTCAAGTCTAATGCGCGACGTCGAGTTCTCCATGACGGTGCGAATACCGAGAGATCCTGAAAACCATCACACCATCTTCGGTAATTACTATTTCCTGCCTGGGGGACATACTTGTCACCAGTAGTAATTATCCGATCCTCAGAGTCTGTAGACCTGTAGCTGAGTTCTCAAGTGGAACTTTGTTGGCTCCAATAGTTCTTTTCGTTACCAAGAGGATCAGTCTTGATATGAGACTTCATCTGTAGATATGCAGGAGTCGATGACTTCTAGTCGTGTGTAACCGGTACTGGTACTCGGTTAAGGATTTTGTTTTATGTTTTGTTTTAAGTATCGCTTTGATACTTGGGTTGTTTGAAGTATCGTTTTGATACTTAGTTTGTTTTATGTTTTGTTTTAAGTATCGATTTGATACTTATATTGTTTTACCAAAGAGTATCGCTTGATACCTTTGTGTAGTTCCGTTCATGCTAGACATGAACAGATTTGTGTATTTAAAGACCGTCCTATTCCACGATGGAAAGGGCAGACTTCGACAGACAGTATTTCAATATACTTGGTTGAACGGTTACTCTTTAGTTTCTCCAGTACACCTCCGAAGCCTCCTTTAGTTCATACAGCTCTTGCCTCCTCTCTGGAAGAGCAGGCCACCTGTCAACTATCGTACACCTCCCGAAACGTGATTAGCACCTAGCGAACACGTTACATCGTGATAACTCAACAACTAACCAATAGAATTCATTCCGATGACTCTCTTCTCGTAGAGGAGAGGCCATTCTATTGAATAGTCTCATAATTCCTCGGTCAGCAATTCCTGATTGTTCTATGTAGAGGGGGTGGACCTTCGTGTTGTGTTGGTTGTAAATCCCGCAACTGCGGTATACCCCTTATCATAGTTGCAACACTCCTCGAAGCTTGTTGGCTTCTTTGGTAGTGTTTCCAGGAGCTCTAGACTCTTTCTAATCGTCGAAGGGTGGATGTGAATGCATTGGTTCATTATCCCGAACCTCCTAACATTCATCTCATGACCTTGTGCGAAAACGTCCCGTTACTTACGGCCCATGCCAAAGATGTCATATCTTTGAAGCCTTGTAACTCCCTGAGCAGTTGACGGATTGACTTCGTTCCACTTCCCAGGTCTAGCCTTTTTTTTTTTTTTTTTTTTTTTTTTTATATCATATATTCATTGTTTAGGGTACAAGAACCTGCATGCAGCACTAGCTATGGCAAAAACAAAACCTGTAAACACGCGCGTCCCTCCTCCGTCTGAGGCAAAAACCAAGAACTCCAAGCCCCTCTGGTATGGAGCCAACCGCACATCTCGTCCCGAATCAAGCCCCCCTTACAACCCAGACGAACTAAGCCCCAAGAGAAACCCAAAACAGGAAAAGCAGGAAGCCCAAGGAAAAATCCCCCCGGGAATCTCACCACAAAAGAAACCAAACTCATACCCACCAAACCATGCCCAAAGCAGGGCTGGCCGCTGAAAAGCTAACCCTTGATCGGGCCCAAGAGGACCAGGTGCACCGAATAATGGCGCGACCCCCACCGAGGGGGAAAACTTGACAAGTATGGATCCCGACAGACCGGAGACAGTGCAATACCAATCGGAGGGAGAGGAGCCAGGGCTGGGGCCCCCCAGAGAGAGGTAGCAGTAAGGTGCCAGCTGGGGGAGCAGTAGGGTGCTAGCCGAAGAGGTGGTAGTAGGGTACCAGCCGCGGGGCAGTAAGGTACCAGCTGGGGGGGCAGTAGGGTGCTAGCCGAAAAGGTAGTAGTAGGATACCAGCCGAACGAGCCGAGGGAGGAGGAGGGAGGGGTAGACCCAGATGCCGAAACAACTATCGGAAACGTGTTCGTGTCTTAACTAGGCGGTCTCCATTAATCCCCGGTGCCCACAGTAGACAAAACCACCATAGAGGGCAGAGAGGAGCAGAGAGGCGAAATCGACCGTAGCCTGTTGAGAAAACCAACCACTATCCCCCGACCGTGGGACTTACCCGTACCCACCAGCGGGACAAGACCCGGACCCAGTAGAGGGACTGACCCGAACCGATCAGAGGAAAGGGGAAGGAATCCATAGGAATCGCGTACCGCAAACTGTATTCGCAGCCGTCTGTTGAAGGGAAAAAGGAGGAACCTGACCGTGCTGATGCTAAGCGAGGCTAAAGAAAAAGCAGGGAAGGAGAGAGACCCAGCGACGAGGACGCCAGGAGGGAGCAAGAAGGGGTCTCATGAGGGTAGACCTCAAGAGAGAAAGCAGGAGAGAAGTTTTGCCGTTGCAAAAAGATAAAAGATGATAGCCTAGTCCCCCCCATGGGGGGAGGACCAGACGCGAAAAGTGGTGATAATTCCTTGGTGTTGAGATTTCAATCACCGGAGGTGTAGCGGAGACGGTCGTTTTTGTTCCCAGGTCTTGCCAGAGGTCCCCTCTTATATATCCTGCGAACAGCTTCCGGTCAGACAGACGGCAGCGACGTATACGGTATTATTCTGACACCTTTAATTCTGTGACCATATAGTCACAGGACGCAACAAAGGTTGATGTGTATGATGACGCGCGGGCCCTGTAAGGGGGCCGGAGGGGGGTGTTGGAGACTAAGATTCTCGGTTTCGGGTAAAGTTACCCTGCCTAGGGTATTCCTGGGCTATTGGAATCGGGTACTCCTAACATCCAAGTACCGCCAAAACATACCAACATGGTCCATCAATTAAAACAAAAAATATACCAGAAGATAGCTGACAATCTAGGGACTGTGGAATTCATATTGCTATGACGAAGTCATTTGTTCTATGAGCAGCTCTCAGTACTGAAAAAAGGATTATTCGGGTCTGAGGAAAAGGTGAAAAGGTTCGTATTCAGATGGTTTGAAAGTAAAATAAAAGAAGAGAAAATAAAGGAAAAACAATTTCACAGAATTTGTATCAGTCGGTCCTTGCACTCACAAGGAGATGTCTTATCGTGAGGTGTACTTCACTTGCACACTAAGACTAGTTCAGTTCGGTTCAAGTTTCGTGGAGTTCGAGTTCGTTGTTTCGTGGTTCACTAACTACTTCAAAAGACAGGTGGAGAACTCTCCCTACATACAGAGAGAAACTTTTCCCTTCCTCCACACATGCCCTATCCCTTCACTCCCAATTGAAAACTCAAAAGAAACGACATCTCTCTCTAACTCAAAGTAAAACAACTTAGAGGACTTCCAAAATCTACAAACCAGATTTTGAGCCTAACAGTACTTGGTGGGACCTATTCTAAAATCTAACCTAACCGCCAAGAATTTGTAAGGGCTCACATACAAAAAGATACTTGATCCCAAAATTACCAGTTCCACATAACTACTGTTCACACGATATTGAACCATATGTTTCAAAATTTAAATCTCAGAATCAGAACACCTAAATCATTATTTCTGGAAGAATCGAACTACTTCCACCACAGGTGGTTGAATTATGGCCCAACGAAAAACAGCATTTTTGGTGTAAAAGGGGCTATCAATGATGACTTCTGTCACCTAACTTTTATCAATACTAAGTCGATGGGTCCCTTGTAAATGAAAAGCTGACCACGAAATTTAATCCGACAACAACATGGAGAAAATTGATTACGCTTTAGAAAAAGTATGATGGAACAGAAGGAAGAAAATATTCTCCACTATAAACCACCATAAATCCCGTTGACTTACATGCTGTCACCCACCACACTGTATTGTGGTCGCTCTTTCTCGGAATGCATTGGAGTGTTGGTTGGTATCTTGGTGTATAAGTTTCAATCTTGGGCTGAGAATGGGTAGTTGCACGGAATTTATACGTTTGTATAAATTTACTGTTAGTATCGCTGTTACTGTTTTGAGAGCGATCAGTGGACGGAATGGTACTCTACTTAAGGTTGGCTTCAGCTTTCAGATGTGCTTAAGCCGGACTTGTGAGACTCCATTCTACCATTCTCCCAGTGGGCACTATATAGAGTGGCACCTCGCTGTCGCGGATGGTAAAAATGCGGTCGAAATCCAGGAATTTGTCCGTGACAGCGGATTATCCAGGACAATAAGTTGGGTTTTGGTGCAAGATATTTTGAAATCAGAGAATTTCATCCGGGACAGCTGGGCATCCGGGAGAGTAAGGTCCACCACAACGGGGTGTGGCTGTGCCAATCAATAAATAGACCATATAATCAGCATGCCCAAGTTGGCCGAGCAGGACAGCCAATGTTTTGCGTACCCTACACCATACAAGCCTATAGTGCTATGATAGCACCCTTATTTTTACTCCAGACAAGAATGGTGAACCTACAAAATAATAGTGTCCTTTCTGAGAGGTTTGCAGTAATACCGAACAGTGAACTATGCTCTACAGGCCCATGCATCTGATTCAATCTTTTCTGTACCAAATTTTACCGAATTTAAACATAACTAGACTGATCACCGGCGCACCAAGGTATACTGCTGGTTTTCTGCCTTCCACCCGAGCGACAAACACCTCTGGCTGCAAGATTCCCATAAGTGGAATTTTATTGAGTGGGGTGGTGGAGAGTGCCTTATGATATAACAGGGTGACAACCGGTGAGGTTTACGACATCGTATCATACTTCGAACACAGCTCTCCAGTGCGCAGTATGGGTATGCAGGAATCTCGGAGATACTCTCCAAGCGGATTACAGTGGCACCCAGTTGTGGCGGACCTTACTCTCCCGGATGCCCAGCTGTCCCGGATGAAATTCTCTGATTTCAAAAATTTCTTGCACCAAAACCCAACCAGTGATCCCAAGCGGCCAGTCCGTCCGGCTTTGGGTACGGCCGGACTGACCCACCACCTTTTAGGGGATTGCCTGACCAGATTGTGGGAAAGCGGCTTTCCAGAAAAAAAACCTGACCCGGCCTGGGCATTTGACGGCTTGCCTGGACATCTGACGGCTTTGCCTGGGCATCTGGCGGCTTTACCTGGGCATCTGACATCTTGAACTCCTACTGCCAAGCCCCACAGCCGGGCGGTTGCCTGGGTGCCTGCAGGTTTTGGCGGCCGGACAAAATTCAAGCCGGACTGACCCAGGCTCTTCAAAATCTTGGCCGGACTGGCCGGACTGCCGACCTGGCCGCTTGGGATCACTGAACCCAACTTGCTGTCCCGGATAATCTGCTGCCGCAGATAAATTCTTGGATTTCGGCCGGATTTTGACCATCCGGGGCAGCGAAGTGCGACTGTAATTCTAGTTCGGTTATTGCGGGATGTCAGACATCAGCCGTATTATCACACCAAACCTCTTAATATCTTTGCCGGTAGAACCAGTTTGGGGAAACGAATATTGTATCGATAACACACAGGCCGAGAAATCGCTTGATCGAAAATCACGGGGATTGTATGGTGGAGCTGACGCCATGGCACAGTACCTGTTGGTTCCCTTCCAACTCTTTGTTTCCCCTGTCCTCATGGATTTTCCATCAGACCCGTTCTTTGTCCATTTGGTTGTGGTCATGGACTCTCACTCGTGTGTCTATCCTTTGTCAGTGTTGTAATATGACTTGCCGAATATGCATCTGTCATGTCATTGACTACGACAGAATTCCAGCTATGAGTTCATCACAAGTTGAGCTCATTAAACTGTCGACTACAGTAGAGTTTCCTCAGAAACTCTATTGTAGTACTTGGTTGGTTTTTCCCGCTCACGTTTCCTTTCTCTTTACTGCTATGTTGTGTAGTGTCGTTGTCACTGATTATCTTTTTCTCCTCCACAAAGTTCGTGTTATGTATTGCGAAGTACATGTTATGTATGATTGTAGCGTGCTCTCCCGTAAGATAAATAGGACCCGATAGCCCTCAAGTAGAGCTTGAATTAATCAAGAAGTACAATTTCAAACAAGAATTACAAAGGCCTGAGGTCGCCTGTGGACGAATTTGTAACAAAATCTATAAAAGATTGTTAACGCCCCGTCCCCGTGTGTCCGGTACATGCGGATCGAGCAACCTTAACTTTCTAGAGAGCTTAATCAGGTAACCTCTTTGTCAGTTGTGTGCACAGGAGTTCTCTGAAAGTTGAGGTGTAGTAGTGTTGAGAGACAAAGAAATTATGAGATGCTAGAGGCCGACATGCTCTTTGATATGGGTGAGATATATATGTCCACCTGGTCTTTTTTCTTTTCCTTCTTATTCTTGGCCCTTTTGGAAGGAAGGAAAGGAAAATTCAGCACAACTCATGTCAAAATGTCGGACCCTAGGACCAATTCCTACTCACGGAGGCTTAGTGATCGACTCCTCTCCACCTACATTCAGGCTTATCGCTTGGAGCACCGCACAGCTTATGCTTTCGCTTTCTCTGGTGGCACCAGGCTAGCGAATACCGAGCGGGCCGTGGTGTCCCTATTACGGATTCCTTACTCTCCCGTTTACGATACCAGCTTCATTCTTAAATATTTCAAGGGTGTGGATTTGGTGCAGGCGCACGAGGAGCAGGTGGCACTGGAAGCTGCTAGTCTGCACCACGCCGCAGAGGCCTTCCAGCGCAATAATAATATTTGCCGGGCTCCAAGAGTTCACCATGTTTGGAGGGAGCAAAACCTTATTGCTATGGAGCGTATTCGCGGGAGAAATTTTCCGGAGTGCGAGCAAGCATGGTGGTCTAAGGAGAGGATGATCAGGTTTGTGAGGCAAATGGCAGTCATCAGACTTGCTATCCTGACCCAGGTGGAGAATGAGCTCGGGGTTCCTTGGCATTCCACGGATGAAGGAAGAAGGGTTGGGCCTTATTGTGCGAATGAGTGGTGGGATATACAAAGGGTTTCGCCCCCCCCTCCTCACTTTTCATCGCTTTTATTGCTTACATAATAATAATTATAATTATTATCACTGTACAAATTTTTTGGGTGGCCACTAAGCCTTGGCGCAGGACAGGTTCCGAAACCAGACCAACCGTGGTCCATTCCCAAACCGCCACGAAATGATACTGGCCTCCCTTCGCCGGGAACTACGGGTATTTGAAAGGATGCAACAAATTGGTGAAGAACCCCATTACATCTGTTGCTATGGCACAGATGAAATGATAGAGTACCTGAAAATGACAATCAAGAATATCGAGGAGGTACCCCGCCCAACCAGCCCGGAATTCTTTTCCTTGAACCACAACGACCTCTATCTTGGGTTGAACATTATGGTGCGTGGTGGCAAGGTGGCCGCACTCATAGATTGGGAGTCTGCCTCATACGACCCTTTTTTCTTGTGCGTCGCCGACTTGACCACAGTAAGCGGTTTCAATCCCAGAGTTTGGTGGGAACATTCAGGACCAAATGGCCAAAACTTTCACGTTCTGCCCTACCGGTTGGACGCAGACCCCTTGGAAGAGTTCTTAGTACTTGCCAGTGAGGCGGGTGCCGAGCGGAAGCCATTCCCCGACTGGCAATTAATTGATAATAATGGGGGGCCACTCAATGAGGAGGACTTTTGTGGCGATAATTACCCTGAAGACATCAGCTCCGATGATGATGAGAGCATTGTGGATGCTGCGGAAATCAACTGTGACTCAGACGCTGATGCTGAGGAAGAATTTGTTCCCCGTGGGGTCCCTAAACTTCGAGACCTATTCAAGCGTCTGCAGCGCCCTGTATGGCTCCCGGAACCTCTCGAACGTGATTGGTACTACGAGCCGGTATACGCCCTCATGAAGGAATTTATTCACCGCCAACGTGGGGCGGGCCTGGGGCCGGATGGAGAGTGGGGCAAGCTGCCAGAGGAGTACTCTAGGCCACTGGCGGACTGGGAAGATTCACTGTTCAGGAATGTCGCAAGGAGCGTTTTCGAAGGCACGCTTGACCAGACTATTGGACCGGATAGGGTATATTGGGTGGTTGAAAAGGCGGCTAAGGTTCCTGCTTCAACTCATAATGTTCCTACTGACACCCAGAATGTTCAACCCAAAACACATAAATCACCCAAACGACAACGCCGAGTGCCTGCTCTTGTCAGCACTGCGCAGAGTGGCACTGTGGTGAGAGCAGAAATTGCCCCCGAGTCTCCTGTATCGAGTAGTAGAAGCGCCTACCTGGCCAGGCACCCCACCCGACGAGCTAGGCCACACTTACCCCCAACCACCACGCGGAAGACCGGTCGGAATCATGACCCCGTTCCGGTATCCATGTTCCAGAGAGCATGGGAGCCAAGGCAAATAAAGCAGGGAACAGAGATGGACCACCCGCTGGTGGAAGCACAGCTCTCGGATAATGATGTTCTAGTGAATAGAGTTAGGGGTTCTATTATCGCGAAGGCTATGGAGAAATTGAGGGTTAGGTTGGACAGCGGTGCGGGGGTTCCATAGGAGGTTCCATAGGGCGGTGGGAGGTGAATCCCGCTCAATTGCCTCATTGATCCGGGGATGTCTGCGTGGGGTTTTTCTTCTTTTTTGGGGGGGTGGCTTTTCTCTTACTCCTCTCCTAATTCCCTTTTATGTCTCGTTTTATTGCTTATCTATTTTCCCGATGAGCCTCCGCCAGTTCAATAGCTTTACTCGATAGTTTGGGAGATGATCTAATCTGTTTTATTTCCCCTTATCGCGAGAGGGTTGCCTTTCATCAAGTGCTAGTGCACTTCTCTTAATAAAGCTTTTCCTTTCAGATAACTATGATACCATTGAATTGGTTGGGGGAGGCAATGGCGAGTGATAACCAGTGATATAGTGAATACAACCCCATTTCACACGGATCTCAGCACCTCTGAAGCCACAATTATTTAGTCCCACATCTATCCGTGAGGCATCTAATCCCACATACTCGAGAACGACTTGAGTGAGATAGAGTATATAAACGATATCCCCAATATTTCAATCCCGACATCCATACCTCCTCCAGTGTTCCCAGGGTTCGTAGGGCCTCCGATGTCCTGGATGATGGATTTCTAAGATCCACCTTACGCCGGCGGCATCTCGGAAGATGGCCTATAGTCATACCATATGTGCAAGTATTGTATCGCTTCTTAAATAGGAATACCGGCTCGGTGGTCTGGGAGTGTGGGGGAGGTAAAATACTCAGGGGGGATAAAGATGTGCCATCATACAAGGACCGCGAAGCAGATGACCTTTCTCAGGAGAAGACGCGGGGGGGGGCGCACAAACCCCAATGATCTCCCATTTACCCTATTGTTTTTCTTGTCGCCTATTTTTTCAAATTTTTTTTTTTCAATAACTTTGCCCTAGTAGAAACAGCTATCATATATAGTATTGAAAATATGATACTCGTATATCGACAGCAATATAGCATGAACTTTGGAGGATAAGTGCGATGCTGGGAAAGTATAAAAATGTGGTTTTGTTTTTGGTGCGGTTGTCCATTCATGACTCTCCGGATCTTGCAGGTATGATACTTACTTATTCGGGGTGTAAGGAATGTACCTGTCGGTGTTCAGAAGCGCCGCTTCTTCAGTCAGTCCTCTGGGGATCTTGGAGCATGCGCCCATACTGAGTTCTACTATGCACCTGCGCTGCATATGGACTGATATACCATGTGGACCAATCGTCAACTATCCCAAATATTGTACTATAAGCGGATGATGCTGTGGGTACTTCAATATTGGGGGCTTTGAAAATATTGCAGTCTCTGAGGCTGTCTCTTAGATACTAAGGCGGCACTGAGAGTTGAACGCAGTATAGTTTAGATATAAAGATAAGATTCCACACTTGCACTAGCAAAGTACGTGGTATCAGAGGGAAATACACTTGGTCTTATATAGACATATTCCATCACGTGATAACATGGTTCTCCTGCCAAGGAAACCACCTTTTCATATCCTGTCACATGTATGAGTCAATTCCATGACTCATATCTATGACTCATAGGGTGGATAACGTATTTCCAACACTTCCCCTACGTTTCCATCCCGATGTAATACAGCAATTTCTCAAACTTAACTCTAACTAATCCCTTTGTACATATGTCCGCTAAATTCTTTTCCGACTCAACTTGTTTAATTTCTATCTCTCTTCTTGCCCGTAATTCTCTCACATAGTGATATCGCACATCGATGTGTTTGGTCCTATCGGAGACACCGTGGTTTTCAGTTAAGCTGACCCCAGCGGTATTGTCACAGTATACAATCGGTATTGTTGTGATGCCCATTTGTTTGAGTCCTCTGGTGACCCAAACTCCTTGGTTTGCTGCAAATCCTAATGCCACGTATTCTGCCTCTGTTGTTGACTGAGCTACGGTTCGCTGTTTCCGGGAGCGCCAGAGTACTGTATTACCGTAGGTTTGTAGTATGACACCGGAGAAGGACTTCCTATCAGTGAGGTTGGATGCATAGGAGCTATCGCTAAAGACTTCTACAGGTGTCTTTTCTGTATCGGCGCGGTAGATAAGTCCCATGGTCCTTGTTCCTTTAAGGTATCGGAGTACTCTTTTGGCTGCTGATAGATGGGTTTCGGTAGGTCTAGCTGAGAACTGACTGAGGAAGGCGACTGTATGAGCTATATCAGGTCTTGTTGCACAGGCTGCATACATTAGAGAACCTATTATAGATTGGTATAACTTCGTGTTGCAGGTTGTCTCAGAGTCTGTGGCTATAACGAGTGGGGAATGTGCTTCGATAGGAGTCTTTGCTTCGTTGGCGTTTTCGAGTTTATATTTCGTAAGGATCTCCGTAATGTATCTGTGCTGATTTATTAGAAGTCCGTTTTCAGTTCTTTCTAACTGCATGCCGAGTAGAAGCGATGGTTCCCCAGAATCTGTACATTGGAAACGGGATTTGAGTTGTTTGACACACTTATTTACTAAGTGTTGTTTGCCTGTTATTAAGATATCATCGACGTATATGCAGCAATACAGGTCTTTCGCAATGAGGATGCATGGGTCGAAGGTGCCTTCTTTGAAGCTTATGTCTTCAAGAGTATTCGTGAGATGTTTGTACCATAGAAGAGGTGACTGTCGTAGTCCGTAAATGGCTTTCCGTAGTTTCCATACTTTGCCTGGTTTTCGGTACCCTTCTGGCATTTCTAAGTAGGATTCGTAGTCTATGTCGCCATATAGGAATGCACTTTTAATGTCAAGTTGTCGCATAGCGTAGCCGCGGATAACTGAGATGCTCAGTAGTACTCAAAGTGATTCTAGTCATGCTACTGGTGCATATACTTCTTCAAAGTCCACCCCTGGGATTTGACTGAAACCCTTTGCGCAATATCTCACTTTTCTCCTTTCCAACGTACCATCTTTCTTCACTTTTGCTTTGAACACCCATCGTCCTCTCAGAACCTTTCTACCTTCTGGTTTGTCTACCACTTCCCCTACTCCGTGTTCATTTAAGACTTTCATTTCTTCATCCATTGCCACCTACCATTCATCGCATTCAAGTGATTCAATAGCTTCTCGATAGCTTTCGGGATCTCGTATATGGTAGGATAATCCAACGAAGGACTCCTTGTCTCTGGCTGTCTGTGGTCTTCGAATCTTTTCCTGAAGTTCCTCGATACGTAATTGATGTTGCAAACCAACTTGTTGTACACAACCGGATCTGCCTTCCCCTCTCATGTAGGTTCTGAAGGCTTCATTCGCTTGTCTTAGCTTATTATTGAGATCTTTAAGCTTTGATTGGACTAGGTCTTTTCGGTAACCAGCTCCTTTTTCGGTGTGTTTTCTTTGACGAGTTGACCTTCTTGTTGGTTTTTGTTCAGGTGATACCGGAAACGTGCCGGGTACTTCGGATTCTTCTTCTTTTTCTGACTCTTCAGGCAGTGGGATGTCTTCGGGTAGGGGTGGTGTATTCTGTTCGTTGTCTGGTATTGTTGGTTGGTCTAGATGATATTCGAACGATACTCCTTCTATTGAACCAAATCTTACGTCTCTTGCTTCTGTCACTGTATGTCGTTTGGGTATGTATATACGATACACTGTAGGACTGGAAGTATATCCTACTAAGTAACCTTCTTCGGCAGTAGGGTCAAGTTTGCCTCTCTTTTCCGAAGGTATGTGCACAATTGTATTCGTGAAGCAAGGTCGTAGATGGTTGATAGTGAGTTTCGTTCCATGTAGTTGCTCGAAAGGTGTCGTTTTTATTGTTGACTACCAACGTCTGTTGTATAGGTAGGCTGCTGTTGCATAGGCTTCCCCCCACAGAAACTTCTTGTCGGCTGGTAACATGCATCGTACCATGGTAGTTAGGGTACGGTTCATCCTTTCAGCAACACCGTTTGATTCAGGATTGTAGGCTGGTAATGTGGTATGGAGAGCACCCTTTTCTTTCAGGAATTTGGATACTTCTTGGTTGACGTACTCGGTTCCATTATCACTATGAAGTCGTTTGATTTTGGCTTCATGTTGTGTATGGACCAGTTCCCAGAAGTTCTTGATTGCTGTTTCTGCTCCGTCTTTCGTTTTCAGTAGGTATAACCAACAATATCTGGTGTAGTCATCAACAAATGTCATATAGTATTCGTTTTTGCCTAGCGCTGGTGTAGAGATACGTCCGCTTAAGTCGGAGTGGATTTTGTCGAACGGTTTCTTTGTCTCTATTTCTTTTCCTAGGGGAACATGATGTGTAGACTTTTGCAGTCTACATGTTTCACAACCGAAATCGTTTGGACGGGATATTGGTTTCGCATCTTGATAACAATCTTTGATCATGCTTGGATGTCCAAGTGCTTGGTGTCTCTCTTCGTAGGTGGATACAAGTATTCTTGTTTTGCTTGTCCTAACATACCACAGACCGTCTTTCTTATCCGCAATCATGATCTCTCTTCCTCCTTTTTTGTATTCCCTTCTTCCTTTCTCAATTTCTATCCTAACTCCAACATCATCCAGTCTTGATTTGGACACCAAGGAGTACCTAAATGTCGGGACATACAGTACTCGTCTGAGCTGAATCGTATGATGGGATCCGTCCAACAACCGCACAGGGATCTGCACATCTCCAGTTCCTGTTGCGTAATGTTTTCTGCCGTCTGCCGTTACTATGCTTGTATTGTCTGGTAGGAGGTTGAGGAAGTCACCTTTGTTTGGTGATATATGATCTGATGCTCCAGAGTCACATAACCAGTCTATTGATCTTTCCTCCTTCTTTTCGGTTTTGGCCATAAGCACAGTTACAGTGGCATCGGTAAGGTTGGCTGTCCTTTGTCCCTTCGGATTTTCCTTGTTTCGCTTATCTTTTTCTCTCTTCAGACCTCGACAGTCTCTGACATTATGACTTTGAAACCCTTTGTGTCCTTTGCTTTTGCACCAGGAACATTCTTTCTTGTCCTTTTTCTTCGGTACGAACAGTACCTTTTCCTCTGTTTCCGACTTTTCTGCAGCTCGACTGATGAAGAATTCTCTTATATCGGCGTACTGGTCGTCTCCTCTTGCTGCGAGTATATCACAAAGGTCTTTATGTTGTTCCTTTATGGATAACATAAAGAACACTCCTTTGACAGCTTCGGATTGTGTGACTAGTTTCATTGTTGATAGGAAGTCATCTTCAGTCTTTCCTTTTGCGTTCGAGCATCGTTGAGAGAGTCAGTTCCATGCATTTTCGAAACTCGTGACGTGTTCGGTAATGTTCTTATTGGGAGGAAGTTTCTTGAATATGTCTTCAAGTAGGACAAGGTTTGTTGAGGGTGTTTCTTTGTCAAATTTGTCTTTGAGGGCTTTCCAGGCGTCGCTAACGGCAGGGTAGCAGGTGACGGTTTCATAGTGATCGCCTACGGCTTGGAATAGAAGGAACTTTGCTTGTTCGTTCTTTGTTTCCCATTCCGTAACTGCGGTTGGTTGAGAGGAGTAGCCTTCATCCGATGTGACTGGTTGTTGTATTGTTCCGTCTACGTATTCCCATATGCCACAGACCTTAAAGGCAGTTTTCCACATTGTTGCCCATGACCGATAGTTTTGTTGTCGTTGTAGTGTAGAGTATTTGTTGAAGGATAGGGACAACCGGCCGAAGGATTGTTCAGGTGATGTGAAGTCTGACATGTTTACTGGAGTTGTCTTTGTTTGGTGTTACCGATTGACAGAGGTTTCCAGTATGCAACACGTCTTGTTTCCCGTAACTTCAGGAGTGCGAAATCCCTAGTTTTTGTCTCAAATGACTTGCAACAAGGTTTCGGTACGTTTCCTGAGAGGATGGGAAAGGGTCTCCACTGGAGACAGCCAGTACACTTGATCAGAGTTTCTGGATTGAAGTAACCTCAGTAACTATCGTTTTCGCGATCGTATTGTAGGTGTTCGAAGTCGGCAAGAGTCAGTTCTGGTATGGTGGGTTCTAGAGGTATGTCCAGTTGTTCACCGTACTTCTTCTGAATGGCTTGAAGGCGATCGTTATAGTCGATAATTTCGAAGTTCTTTTGAGCGATGGTTTGATTGACTCTTATAATAGTTTCTTCAACTGTGTACTCAAGGGCGTCGTGGTAGGTACGAGGCATGTAGGTTTTTTATTTTCTTCCTGTGTTTGTCGGTATTGGGATCGCAACTGCTCGTAGTCTGAGTAGTTTGAGACGATGTAATTGTTTTCGTATGCGATATGCGTCTGCTTTACAGCAGGTTAGGTACCGGTATTCAGGAGTAAGAGGACGCGTGGTGTTGCAGTATCTGTAATGGAATAGATTGTGTATATCGAGGTATTCGTTGACCATACGGTCAGATAGGAGGGATGGAAGTGAGGAGGAGGTAAATGTAGTAGCGTCTCGCTTAGGTGTCTTTCTTTTATCTATATGGTATATGATACTTGGTAGCAGAAAGGCTTGCTAGCCGGGCTCATAACCTGAAAATATTGCAGTCTCTGAGGCTGTCTCTTAGATACTAAGGCGGCACTAAGAGTTGAACGCAGTATAGTTTAGATATAAAGATAAGATTCCACGCTTGCACTAGCAAAGTAAGTGGTATCAGAGGGAAATACACTTGGTCTTATATAGACATATTCCATCACATGATAACATGGTTCTCCTGCCAAGGAAACCCCCTTTTCATATCCTGTCACATGTATGAGTCAATTCCAGGACTCATATTTATGACTCATAGGGTGGATAACGTATTTCCAACAGGCTTGCTTGTCCCACGATAGTGCCTTCGAGTCCTTACATGATAAGTGCGGTCAAGGAATGGTGAATACGGCAAACCGCAAGTAGATAGTATAAATGTAGGAATTGTAGGTATCAATTCGGTAATGTGGAATCTCGAATCAAACTATGTCAGTGAGCGACGGCGTGAAGAAGGCACTCATCTCCCCTAACAGCATTTTAATCTGCTTTGCCGACCCCAGGGATCTAACTTAGTGAGTATCATACTATCTATAGTAGAGAAATGAAACAAAGCTGACATCACGTATCACTTGGAGGCTACGTTGCAAGACCTACAGGCACTGGGAGACAAAGGTACTTTAATCAGTAGGAACATGTAGGGTCTTATGAAAACTAGCGTCGTCATTAATTAGTGGAGACACAACCTATACAATGTCATACTAGTAGTCACACAAAATCCAAAGCAACAGATACCGCTCAACCTCTCGTCACATGACTATCCCTGACACCCCTGGATAATTATGTCCCAAGCCTCAGTAATACCCCACCCCTTCAAGGCCAAACAAATGATTCCACCGCTCTCCACGTACCATCCCATCAGGCCCCACCGATCAAATCCCCCCTACATCCAACCACCAAAATATTTCCCTTCCTCCCACCCCCTCCTGCCCCATTCCAACGCTCAACCTCCCCCCAATGCCTCGCCCCAACATCCCTCCAACTCTGCACGTCATCGGCGGCCTAAGCAATGACTTACCCGTCAATACCCGCGCGGCCATGGTAGTCGTAACCTATACCCCAAGGAGTAGAGTGGTTGCCAACCTCTTAATGTCTTTGCCTGTAGATCCAGTTTAGGGACACGAAGATTGTATTCAATAACACACCGGTGGAGAAATGGCACGGTCAAAATTCAAGCGGATTGTGTGGCAGAGCTGACGCCGTGGCACAGTACTCGTACCTATTTGGTCTCTTCCGGCCCTTTGTTTCCCCCGTTCGCATGGCTATTCCAGCAGACTCGTTCTTTGTCCCTTCAATTGTGGTCATAGGCTCTCACTCGTAGCTATATCCGCGGCTGGGGCACCTCTCTGGATACATTTGAAACAAAAGCTATAAAAGGTGGTTAACGCCCAGTCCTCGTGTGTCCAATATATGAGGGTCCAGCGACCTTAACTTTCAAGAGAGCTTAATCGGTAACCTCTTTGTCTGGCGTGTTCGTTAGGTGTTTTGGAAGTTGTGCTGAAGGGGTATTGAGAGACAAAGGAACTATGGCATGCTAGGTGTCGACATGCTCCTTGATATGGATGAGATATATTATATAGGTCCACTGGCTCATTTTTTCACCTCTTATTCTTGGCCTTTAAGAAAAAAATACAGCACTAGTGTCAAAATGTCAGACTACAGGACGAAACCTCGTGCAGGCCCTCTTGATAACCAACTCTTAACCCGTCTCATTGAGCCCTACGGTCTCCAGTACCCCACAGCTGAAGTTTTCACTACCTCTAGCAACATCAGGCTAGAGAACACAGAGTGGGCCAGGGTATCCCAAATGCGGATTCCTTACTCTCCCTACTACGATACCAACTTCATAATGAAACTTTTCAGGCCTGATGGTCACTCGCGGGCAATGGAGGAGCAGGTGGCAGTGGAAGCCGCCAGTATGCAACATGCTGCCGAGGCCCTCCAGCGTAATAATAATATTTGCCGGGCTGCAAGAGTTTACCATGTTTGGCCTCAGAAAGGTCTTATTGCTATGGAGCTTATTCGTGCGAGAGATTTTAGGGCGAGCGCGCAAGGGTGGTGGTCGAAGGAGAGGATGATCAAGTTTGTAAGGCATATGGCAGTCATCAGACTTGCTATCCTGACCCAGGCGGAGAATGAACTCGGAGATCCTCAGCACACCACGGATGGAGGGAGGGTTGGGCCTTGTTGTGCGGGTGCGTGGTGGGATCTGGAAAGGGTTTCCCCCCCCCCCTCACTTTTCATTGCTTTTATTATTTACATAATAACAATTATTATTATAATAATATTATTATCATAGCACAAATTTGTTGGGTAGCCACTAATTCTCAGTGCAGTACAGGTTCCGAAACCAGATCAACCGTGGTCCATTCCCAAACCGCCATGAAATGATACTGGCCTCCCTTCGCCGAGAACTACTAGTATTTAGAAGGATGAGAGGAATCGGTAGATCAGCCCCCGGCAACTCGTACTATGACATAAACGAACTGGTAGAGTACCTGGAAATGACAATTGAGAACATCGACCAGGTACCGCGCCCAACTAGCCCGGAATTCTTTTCCTTAAACCACTACAACATCTCTGGCGGATCAAACATTACGGTACGCGGCAGCAAGGTGGCTGCACTGATAAATTGGGGGTCTGCTTCATACGACCCTTTATCCGTGTGCGTCAGCGACTTGACCAGAGCAACGGACTTCAATCCCAGAGTGTGGAGGCAACATTCAGGCCCTGATGGCCAAAAATTTCACGTTCTGCCCTACCGGTTAAACTTAGACCCCATGGACGAACTCTTTGTGAATGCCACTAACTCGGGCGCCGAACGGAAGCCATTCCCAGACTGGCAAGTAATTGATAATAATGGGGGGCCACTCAATGAGGAGGACTTTTGTGGCCATAAGTACCCTGAAGATATCAGCTCCGACGACGATGAGAGCATTACGGACTCTGTAGAAATGCACTGCGACTCGGACATCGATGCTGAGGAAGAATTTGTACCCCGCACGACCCAAAAACGTCGGACCGGTCCAGACTATTTGCCGTCAATACCGGGCCGGCAAAGTCTCGCACGTGAATGGTACGACGAGCCGGTATACGCTCTCATGAAGGAATTTATTCACCACCAACGTGGGGCAGGCCTGGGACCGGATGGGGAGTGGGGCAAGCTGCCAGAGGAGTTCTCTAGACCACTGGCGGACTGGGAAGATCCACTGTTCATGAATATCGCAAAGGCAGATTTCATAGGTACTCGCGACCAGATTATTGACTCGAATATGGTACACATGGTGGTTGACCACGCCACTAAGGTTCCTGCTCCAACACATAATGTTCCTAACCCCACCCAGAACTCTCCCAATCGCACTCCGGATGTTCCTAATCACATCCAAAATGGTCAACACGGAACGCATAAATCCCCCAGGCGACAACGCCGGGTGCCGGCTCTTATTAGCACTATGCAAAGTGGCGACATGGTTGGAGCAGATATAGCCCCCGAGTCCCCTGTATCGAGTAGCAGTAGCGCCTACCTAGCCAAGAACCGCCTCCAACGAGGTCAACAACCCTTACCACCAACGACCACCCTGAAGACAGGTCGTAATCAAGACCCGATTCCTATGTCCATGCTCCCGAGAGTACGGGAGCCCTGGCAAGAAAAGCAGTGGGAAGAGATAGACCACCCGGCGGTGGAAGCTGAGCTCGAGGATGATGACGTTCTGGCGAACGGGGTTAGAGGTTCAATTATCGCGAAGGTTATGGAGCAATTGTGGGTTAGGCAGGACAGTGGTGCGGGGGCCCCATAGAGCGGTGGAGGCCATTGCCTCACCACTACCGGGATGCCTGCTCCGTGTTTCTGTTTTTTTCTTTCCTTTTTTCTGGGCTTTTCCCTTACTCCTCTCGTACATCCCGTTTATGTCATTCTTTGTTGATTCTCTTATTTCCTGATGATCCTGGATCAGTTTTATAGCTTTGCCCGATTGTTTGGGAGATAATGTACCCTGTTATATTTCCCCTTATAGCAGGAGGCTTGCCTTTCACCTAGTGCTAGTTGGATTCTCTAAGCATAGTTTGCCTTCCGCGATAACAATAATGCCAACAAAATGGTTGGGGGAGGCAATGCCGAGTGATAGACAGTGATATAGTCAGTGTTCCCAGCGGGCCTGGCCCACGAGAATTCCTGAGGATCTAGCCTGGCCGGAGCCTATAGGCCTCAAAGTCGCTGAGCCGGGCCCGGCCTGGCCTGCCTATAGGCTGTATAGGCTTTGTACTACCTGCCTCCCAGAGCTCGCTTAGCCAGATGTTTTCTTCCCATTTGTTTTTAACTTCTGTTCAACGTGACTTGAGTTCTCCCAAGCTTTCATCTGCCTAGCGTGTTCTCTCTATGCATTACTACGCGGTCCGGTAAATGCACCTGTTGCAAATGATTTATTTTTGGTAGAGAGGACAAGTTAAAAACCCTGGCAAATTATATGTAGTCATACACATTCTCGTGGGTGAACCAAATCTAAACCTCTTGCGGGTTCCCTGGGGGGACATCAGTCGGGGATAAGGGCCAAATGCGAAGCGTTTGGAAACCTTTTCTAAATTTGACCCCATGGTTTCCATGACAACAGTTTTTCAATGCCAGGGGTCCGGCCTATAGGCGCCCACCAGGCCTGATGGGCTTCCGTAGGCTGATGGAATTCGGCCTATATCTGCCTAGGCCGTTCCTCGCAGTGGCCTGCCTTGGCCCGGCCGGCGGCCTATAGGCTGGCCTACAAGCGGCCTGGCCCGTTGGGAACACTGGATATAGTAAATACAACTCATTTTCACGTGGCTATCAGCACCTCTGAAATCACAATCTTTAGTCCCACATCTATCCATGAGGCATCTGATCCCACATACTTGAGAAATATTGAAGATAGAGTGTATAAACAATATTGCAAATATTTCAAGCCCGAAATCCGTCCTTCCTTCCCTGTTCCCAAGGTTTGTGGGGCCCCGCGTGTCCTCGATGACGGATTTCTAAGGTCTATTTTATGCTAGCTATATGTCGGAAGATAACCTATAGTTATATCCTGGAGGAAAACCGTCATGGTGATCAAGGAGTGCGTGGAAGGTACCAAACTCAGAAGAAAAAAAATAAAAAGATATAGAGACTTGAAAAGAGAATAGCAGGTTCAATAGGAACTCATTGGGGTATGTCCCCTCTGTCTTCGGCTGAGAAAGGTCCTCTGTTTTGTTATCCTTGTGGTGCACCTTTGATTCCAATAACTCACTATTAGTAGAGCCAGCTATCATTCATATCACTGAAAATACGATACTTGTATATTGACTTCAATATGCCATAAACCTTGGAGGATCGTTGTGATGCTAGGAAAGTATAAAAATGACTTTTTGTTTTTTATACAATTGTTCATTCATAACGCTCTGGATTTTACAGGTATAATATTCTCTGTATGTGTGTTGGAAATTATGCTGCTCGGAATGCTCCCCCCCTTCCTTATCCCCACAGCCCGTCGCATATCCATCAACTTGTCGTTCTTTCGTTGGTTGTTCGTTCGTTCATCGCCCGCATACCTGTTGATTGATCATTAACTATTCGCCCATTGTTTGCTCTTTGTCGCGCGTCCGCCCGCCCATCGTTTTGTTCGTTGCCCAACTCTCCGTAGATTGTTTGCTACCTGGTTCCTTTATTCGCCGTTAGCTTGGGACCTGTTGCTGCCACCGGGGGTCGCATGGGAGTTTGCGGGACCGGGAGCGTATGGGAGTTCGCGGAAGTTTAGGAACGGTGCGGGAACAGGACCGGAGGGGTGTGTGGGAGTGGTATTTCATAGGATCGTTAGCGATTTTCTTGTTTGTTCTTTTGTTAGCACGGGAGTGCGGAAGGCAAATTGGAGACTCTTTTGGGAGCCGATTGTTTGTTTTCTTTCTTCTTAGCATGGGGGCACACAGTGGAAATTGGAGATGTGTGTGAGAAGTGTTAGAGATACCGGCATGCGGGGATCGCAGGGAGGATAGGATAGGTGATATTAAATTTTGTCATTTATTTATACTCCTGTCTTTTCCTGTTAGCTAGTTTAGTGGATCTGAAGAGTGGTGGAGCGCGAGATAGAGAGTCGTTGAAAAGAGCGAGTTGCTGAGTAATATTTAGTGAACTTCCGATCTACATTCCGTTTCATCGTTGCTCGTTCGGTAGTCCTGGCTCCGGTTATCTTGTTGATTTCTAAAACTGTGTAAGGAATGGGTCATTGTTCAGAATCACCGGTTCATCAGTCAGTTCCCCGGAGATCTCAGAGCATGCACCCATAGTAAGTTCTTCAGAACACCTACGCTCCCTATGAACTAATATCGCATCGGAATAGTTCGTCAACTATTTTAAATATTGTATCGGTAGCGGGTAATGCTTTGGGTACTTTGCTATTGGGTATTCAAGTTTATTCGTCCCGCAATGGTGCATCCGAGACCATACCTGGTAAGTATGGTCAATGAATTCTGAATGGGGAATATCGCAAGCAGATAGTATAAAAGTAATAGCTAAAAGTACAAATTTGGTAATGAAGAAACTCAAATCAAACTATCTCAATAAGCAATGGTCGGAAGAAGGCATTCATCTCCCCTATCAACATTTTTAATCTGCTTTGCTAACCCTAGAGAACAAGAGAGTCCTTGGGAATAAAGGAAACAAAGCTGACATCACTTGTCCTTAGTAGGCGACGTCGCAAGGCCTCCTGGCACTTGGAGACAAATGTACTTTCATGAGTAGGAACATGCGTAGTCTCGTGAAAACTAGCTTTGTCATCAATTGCTAGAGACACAACTTCTACAATGTCATACTAGTAGTCACATAAAATCCAAAGCAACTGATAACACTGTGCCTCTCATCACTCTCCCTGACACTCCTGGATAATCATTTCCCAAGCCTCTGTATTAACCCACCCCTCCAGGTCCAAACAAATGATTCGACCGCTCTCCACAAAACAATCCCACCCGTCCCCACCGATCATATCTCCCTTACATCCAACCACCAAAATGATCCCCTTCCTCCCACTCTCTCCTGTCCCATTCCAACACTCAACCTTCCCCCGCCACCCCCCCCCCCAACATCCCTCCAACTCTGCATGTCATCGGCAGCGTAAGCAATAGCGTACCCAGTGTTCCCAACGGGCCATCCCGCTGGTAGGCCAGCCTACGGAAGCCTATCAGGCCTGGTGGGTGCCTATAGGCAGGACACTTGGTATTGAAAAGCTGTTGTCATGGAAACCATGGTGTCAAATTTAGACAAAGTTTCCAAACAATCCGCATTTGGCTCCCTTCATTTTTCATTGTTTTCTTTTTTCCTCCTAGGGAGCCTATAAGAGGTATAGACCCGGTTCACTCACGATAATTTGTATGACTACTTATAGTTTTCCTGCGTTTTTGACTTGCCCTCCCTAGTGTTCGCAAGCGGCCAGTCCGGCTTCCCGGTCTCAACTGGCCTGGCCTGGCCGGAATGCAGATATCTGCAGATACCTGCAGGCTTCTGAACGATCCGATGTGACTGCTATAATTCTGGGGAGCTCCTGGGGTATTTGTATAAATTGGAATCAATTGAGCGGGAAACGAGCATATGCGTCAACAGCCTCTGTGCCCACAGGTGATATTTCTATCTTCACCGGCATTATACACAACATAGGAGTTGAATGAACGCTCTGTACACCACCTAGTGTAGATCCCATGCACTATACACTCACATTCTTGTCTAAATAGTTGTATCCAACATGAAAATCGCAATCGAGAAGGAGAAATGGTTTTCCATGCGGAATCATGAAGGTGAAGGGTACTAGGAGAAGGATATAGTGGAGGCAGGGCTATAACGAAAATAGTTAGGTATTTTACGGTTGTACTGATAATGATATGGTAGGGAAAATAGCACGAAATCATAACCGAATAATATTTGCTCGTGTGATATACGCACACTTTAGTAATATATCGAGTGATATGAAATCTCTCAGCATCTGCACTGCTCTCAGAGCTAGGTAACCTGGGGATATTACTTTTTTTTGATTTCAATTTGCATATCCCGGAGCTGAGCCGACTGCAGATACCTTCAGATATTGCATGGATATTAGCGAATATCTATATATAACTTCAGGTAACCCCAGGTATCTGCGGGCATCTTCAGATATCTGTAGGCATCTTTAGATATCCGCAGATACTAGCGTGCATCTGAAGTTGTCTACCACACACTAACAAAATATTTACGAATACGATGGTAGATACCGAAGGCCTGGCCAGGCCGGACTGTATATCTGCCCGCTATCTGCGGGCCTGCCTGGCCGCCTGCGAACACATGGTGTGCCCGTGATCAAGTCTAGTTGTTATGTAAAATTCCGTATATTTTAGTACAACAACGACTCAATCAGATGCATGGGCCTGTAGGGCACAGTTCAATGTTTGGCATTACTGTGAACCTCCCAGAATGGACACTCTTATTTTGTTGGTTCACCATCCTTGTCTTGAGCAAAAATATTTCTCCCAGGGCGCTAGCACTATAAGCTTGAATACTTTAGGGAACGCAAAACATTGGTAATCCTGCTCAGTCAACTTGAGCATGCTAATAAATTTACAACGGTCTATCCATTGATTGGTAATTCTAGTTCTGTTATTACGGGATATCCAACCTTAGCAGTATTATCTGACACTTTGGGTCAAATCACAGCTAAGCAAATGATAAGGGAGTAAGGTTTTGTGTGGTGGTCATACCCTATACTCCAAGGAGTAGAGCGATTAACAAACCTCTCAATTTCTTTGCCTGTATAACCAGTTTAGGGACACAAATATTGTATTTGATAACACGCTGGCACAGGAATGGCGAGGTCTAAATTCATGGGAAATTTGTGGGAGAGCTGACGCCGTGGCACAGGACCTGTTAGCCGACATCCCACCCTTTGTTCCATCCGTTTGCATAGCTTTTCCGTCAGACCCGTTCTTTGTTCCTTTTATTGTGGTCATGGACTCTCATTCGTAGGTATATGAGGGGCCTGGGCACACCTCTGGATACATTTGAAACAAAAGCTATAAAAGGTGGTTAACGCCCTGTCCTCATGTGTCCAATATATGCCCGTCCTGCAACCTTAACTTTCTAGAAAGCTTAATCGGGTTACCTCTTTATCTAGCGTGTTGGTAGGGCGTTTCGGAAGTTGCGGTGTAGGAGTATTGAGAGACAAAGGAATCATGGCATGCTAGGTGCCGACATGCTCCTTGATATGGATGAGGTATATTATATAAGTCCACTGGCTCCTTTTTTCACATCTTATTCATGGCCTTTAAGGACGTAAGGAAAGAAAATACAGCACAACAACTAGTGTCAAAATGTCGGACTACAGAACGAAGCCTGGTGCAGGCCAGCTTGATATCCAACACTTATCCCGTCTCATTAAGGCCTACCGTCTCGAGTACGCTACAGATCTGGATTGGGCCGCCTCTAGCAGCATCAGGCTAACGAACGACCCGTTTGCCATGGTATCCCTAATGCGGATTCCTTACTCTCCCTACTACGATACCAGCTTCGTAGTCAAATATTTCAAGCCTGATAATAGCATGCGGGAGAGGGCGGAGGAGGTGGCAGCGGAAGCCGCCGGTATGCAACATGCTGCCGAGGCCTTCCAGCGCAATGGTAATATTTGCCAGGCTCCGAAAGTTTACCATGTTTGGCCAAAGCACAATCTTATTGCCATGGAGCGTATTCGTGCGAGAGATCTTTGGGTGAGCGCGCAAGGGTGGTGGCCGAAGGAGAGGATGATCAAGTTTGTAAGACATATGGCAGTCATCAGACTTGCTATCCTGACCCAGGTAGAGAATGAGCTTGGAGTTCCTCGGCACTCCACGGATGGAGGAAGGGTTGGACCTTGTTGCTCAGGTGTGTGGTGGGATGTGGAAACGGTTTCCCCTCCCTTCGCTTTTCATTGCTTTTATTATTTACATATTATTATCCTAGCACAAATTTGTTGGGTAGCCACTAATTCTCAGTGCAGTACAGGTTCCGAAACCGGATCAACCGTGGTCCATTCCCAAATCGCCATGAAATGATACTAGCCTCCCTTCGCCGAGAACTGCTAGTATTTAGAAGGATGAGAGCAACTGGTGAACTAGTCGACGACTTGTACTATGACATCGACGAAACGATAGCATACCTAGAAACGACAATCGAGAAGTTCGACCAGGAACCCCGCCCGACTGGGCCGGAATTTTTTTCCTTGAACCACTACAACCTCTATGGCGGATCAAACATTATGGTACGCGGTAGCAAGGTGGCCGCAATTAGAGCTTGGACTGCGTCATACGACCCTTTGTTCTTGTGCATCAGCGACTTGGCCACTACAACGGACTTCAATCCCAGATTGTGGGAGGAACATGCAGGCCCCGATGGCGAAAACTTTCACGTTTTGCCCTACAGGTTGGACTTAGACCCCATGGACGAGCTCTTTGCGGATGCCACTAACCGGGGCGCTGAGCGGAAACCATTCCCAGACTGGCAATTAATCGATAATCATGGGGGGCCACTCGATGAGGAGGACTTTTGCGGCGGTAGTTACCCTGAAGATATCAGCTCCGACGAGGATGAGGGCATTGGGGACTCTGTGGAAATGCACTGCGACTCGGATGCCGATGCTGAGGAAGAACTCGAACCCCGCAGGGCCCCCCCAAATCCAAACCCTTTTTCGGATTGGCCGCCAATACCGGGCCCGCGATTTCAAAATCTCGAACGTCGGTGGTACCACCAGCCGGTATTCTCCCTCATGAAGGAATTTATTCATCACCAACGTGGGGCAGGCCTGGGACCGGATGGGGAGTGGGGCAAGCTGCCCGAGGAGTACTCTAGACCGCTGGCGGACTGGGAAGATCCACTGTTCATGAATATGACACGGTACCGTTTCGTAGGCACTCCCGACCAAATTATTAAAGACTCCAGGTTTGCAAAGGTGGTTGATCAGGCCGCTATGGTTCCTGCTCCCACACATAATATCCCTAATCCGAATGTTCAACCCAGAGCACATAAATCCCCCAAGCGACAACGCCGGGTGCCTGCTCTTATTAGCACTGTGCAGAGTAGCGCCATGGTGGGAGCAGATATTGCCCCCGAATCCCCTGTATCTACTAGTAGTAGCGCCTGCCTGGCCAGGAACCGCCTCCGACGAGGTAAACTACGCTTACCCCTAACGGGCACCCAGAAGACTGGTCGGAATCAAGACCCGATTCTTCTATCCATGCTCCCGAGAGTACAGGAGCCATGTCAAGAAAGGCAGTGGGCAGAGATGGACCACCCGGCGGTAGAAGCCGAGCTCCAGGATGATGATGACGTTCTGGTGAACGGGGTTAGAGGTTCCATTATCGCGAAGGTTATGGAGCAATTGTGGGTTAGGCAGGACAGTGGTGCGGAGGTTCCATAGAGCGGTGGAGGCCATTGCCTCGCCCCTACTGGGATGCATTCTCTGTTTTTGTTTTTTTCTTTCTTTTTTCTGGGTTTTTTTCTGGGCTTTTCTCTTACTCCTCTCCCACGTCCCGTGTATGTCTTGTTCTATTGATTCTCTAATGTCCTAATGATCCTGGATCAGTTTTATAGCATTGCCCGATAGTTGGGGAGCCGATCTGCCCTGTTCTATTTCCCCTTATTGGAGGAGGCTTGCCTTTCACCCAATGCTTGTCAGACTCTCTAAGAAAAGTTTGCCTTCCGCGATAACAATAATGCCATCGAACCGGTTGAGGGATGCAATGCCAAGCGATAGTCAGTAATATAGTAAATGCAACTCTTTTTCACATGGCTCTCAGTACCTCTGAAACCACAATTTTTATTCGCACATAGTGATGGGCTAGATCATGATCGAGCAGATCATAGGGGTTCTGCTCGAGCATGATCTGATCGGGGCGACCTCGTGATCGAATGATCAATCAAATTGGTAGACCCTGATCGAGTAATCGAGCAGTGATCGAGCATGCCCACTAATCAAGTATAGTCTATTATGCTCGAGTCTAGACGGCCACGGCCAACCTTTCTTCACCACCACGGTATGCTAATATCATACGGAAAACCCTTACCCTCAACCAATTTAAAACTTGAGTTGGTTTCGACAATCATCACAACCATCAATATTCCCTATTCCTTTATACCGAAGAACAGACTAGGTGCCTGAGGACCCCCGCTCCCTATGTGAGTATGAATGGACTCGGTTCGAGTCACTTCCCTATTGCGGGTCAGCTGTTTGCCATTAGTCAACCGACAGGATCCTTATGGTCGCACTCCGGAGGTGATAGCCTTCCACGACGCGTTCGGAAACGGGCAAGTGCAGATGTTGTGGGATATTTTGAAGCGTACGGGCACCAACTATGACGCCCGGCATGTCGTAGGAGACTATGAGAGCGAGGACATCTTAGGCCAGAGAAGTGGGGAGTGAAGCTTGTTAAGGAATCAATAGCAGAGGGTGTCGAGGATATGTTATCGAGTGTGCGGCGTGGGAAGTGTTTATATAAATAGGTGACATCACATGATTACCAAGGTGGATATAGGTATATACATATATAGATACAGTGATCGATCATTACCGATCATGATCGAGCAATACCCCTGATCGAGCATGATCTGATCGAGTGACCCTTATGATCGAGCGTGATCGAGCGTGATCTGCTCAAGAAACTCGATTATGATCTGATCGTGGCCATCACTAGTTGTTAGGTAAAAATTCTGTAAGGTTTGGTACAAAAACGACTCAATCATATGCATGGGCCTGTAGGGGCCTAGGCGAAAGACGGACGGACTGGACGCTTGGGAACACTGGCAGAGGAATGGCAAGGTCTAAATTCATGGGAAATTTCTGGGAGAGCTGACACCGTGGCACAGGACCCGTTAGCCCACATCCCACCCTTTGTTCCATCCGTTTGTATGGCTTTTCCGTCAGACCCGTTCTTTGTTCCTTTTATTGTGGTCATGGACTCTCATTCGCAGGGTTCCGAATAGTCCGACCGGTCAGGTCTTGGAGGCAGGACCAGACTTGCCAGTCCTTGTCGATACCGTGACTGGACTCGACTAACTCAGGTGGTTCGGTCTGGTCGGTACTGGTCCCAGACCGGTCTTTATAAAGTGTTGCATAGTCATGTAATATCATTCACCTAATGCTCCGAAAAAATTTGATACTCGTGAATCTATTTTCACTGCCCCTAATCTAAGCAAAGCACTTTTTCCATTCTGACTCTCCTGAAATTCTGCAGTATAACCCACGGAAACAATGAGTTTAATAAAGACAATCTTTATTCGAACAAAAAAACTGTGATAAAAATAGTAAAAAGCAAAATAGGATGGTAATTTTGTCAATGGGCTGTGAATCTCCTATTGCTTGGCGGGCCTGGTCAGACCAGTCCTAGACTAGTCAGTCCCATATTCCGGACTGTCCAAGGCGGTCTAATTTCCACCATTAGACTAGACTTGACTCCCGACCGGACTAGCGGTCCAGTCCAGTCTTCCACGGACTATTCGGAACCCTGCTCATTCGTAGGTATATGAGGGGCCTGGGCACACCTCTGGATACATTTGAAACAAAGGCTATAAAAGGTGGTTAACGCCCTGTCCTCATGTGTCCAATATATGCCCGTCCTGCAACCTTAACTTTCTAGAGAGCTTAATCGGGTTACCTCTTTATCTGGCGTGTTGGTAGGGCGTTTCGGAAGTTGCGGTGTAGGAGTATTGAGAGACAAAGGAATCATGGCATGCTAGGTGCCGACATGCTCCTTGATATGGATGAGGTATATTATATAAGTCCACTGGCTCCTTTTTTCACTTCTTATTCATGGCCTTTAAGGACGTAAGGAAAGAAAATACAGCACAACAACTAGTGTCAAAATGTCGGACTACAGAACGAAGCCTGGTGCAGGCCAGCTTGATATCCAACACTTATCCCGTCTCATTAAGGCCTACCGTCTCGAGTACGCTACAGATCTGGATTGGGCCGCCTCTAGCAGCATCAGGCTAACGAACGACCAGTTTGCCATGGTATCCCTAATGCGGATTCCTTACTCTCCCTACTACGATACCAGCTTCGTAGTCAAATATTTCAAGCCTGATAATAGCATGCGGGAGAGGGCGGAGGAGGTGGCAGCGGAAGCCGCCGGTATGCAACATGCTGCCGAGGCCTTCCAGCGCAATGGTAATATTTGCCAGGCTCCGAAAGTTTACCATGTTTGGCCAAAGCACAATCTTATTGCCATGGAGCGTATTCGTGCGAGAGATCTTTGGGTGAGCGCGCAAGGGTGGTGGCCGAAGGAGAGGATGATCAAGTTTGTAAGACATATGGCAGTCATCAGACTTGCTATCCTGACCCAGGTAGAGAATGAGCTTGGAGTTCCTCGGCACTCCACGGATGGAGGAAGGGTTGGACCTTGTTGCTCAGGTGTGTGGTGGGATGTGGAAACGGTTTCCCCTCCCTTCGCTTTTCATTGCTTTTATTATTTACATATTATCATAGCACAAATTTGTTGGGTAGCCACTAATTCTCAATGCAGTACAGGTTCCGAAACTGGATCGACCGTGGTCCATTCCCAAACCGCCATGAAATGATACTAGCCTCCCTTCGTCGAGAACTACTGGTATGTAGAGGGATGAGAGGACTTGGTGTACTAGTCGTCGACGAATTGAGCGATGAGATCGAGGACGGCTTGTACGATGAGCTCAACGAAATGATAGGATACCTAGATATGACAATCGAGAAGTTCGACCGGGAACCCCGCCCGACTAGGCCGGAATTTTTTTCCTTGAACCACTACAACCTCCCTCGCAGATCAAACATTATGGTACGCGGTAGCAAGGTGGCCGCACTTAGAAATTGGGGGTCTGCGTCATACGACCCTTTGTTCTTGTGCGTCAGCGACTTGGCCACTACAACGGACTTCAATCCCAGATTGTGGGAGGAACATGCAGGCCCCGATGGCGAAAACTTTCACGTTTTGCCCTACAGGTTGGACTTAGACCCCATGGACGAGCTCTTTGCGGATGCCACTAACCGGGGCGCTGAGCGGAAACCATTCCCAGACTGGCAATTAATCGATAATCATGGGGGGCCACTCGATGAGGAGGACTTTTGCGGCGGTAGTTACCCTGAAGATATCAGCTCCGACGAGGATGAGGGCATTGGGGACTCTGTGGAAATGCACTGCGACTCGGATGCCGATGCTGAGGAAGAACTCGAACCCCGCAGGGCCCCCCCAAATCCAAACCCTTTTTCGGATTGGCCGCCAATACCGGGCCCGCGATTTCAAAATCTCGAGCGTCGGTGGTACCACCAGCCGGTATTCTCCCTCATGAAGGAATTTATTCATCACCAACGTGGGGCAGGCCTGGGACCGGATGGGGAGTGGGGCAAGCTACCCGAGGAGTACTCTAGACCGCTGGCAGACTGGGAAGATCCACTGTTCATGAATATGACACAGTTCTCTTTCGTAGGCACTCGCGACCAGCTTATTGAAGACTTTATGTTTGAAAGGGAAGTTGATCAGGCCGCTAAGGTTCCTACTCCCACACATAATATTCTTAATCCGAATGTTCAACCCAGAGCACGTAAATCCCCCAAGCGACAACGCCAGGTGCCTGCTCTTATTAGCACTGTGCAGAGTAGCGCCATGGTGGGAGCAGATATTGCCCCCGAGTCCCCTGTATCGAGTAGTAGTAGCGCCTGCCTGGCCAGGAACCGCCTCCGACGAGGTAAACTACGCTTACCCCTAACGGGCACCCAGAAGACTGGTCGGAATCAAGACCCGATTCTTCTATCCATGCTCCCGAGAGTACAGGAGCCATGTCAAGAAAGGCAGTGGGCAGAGATGGACCACCCGGCGGTAGAAGCCGAGCTCCAGGATGATGATGACGTTCTGGTGAGTGGGGTTAGAGGTTCCATTATCGCGAAGGTTATGGAGAAATTGTGGGTAAGGCAGGCCAGTGGTGCGGGGGTTCCATAGTGGAGGCCATTGCCTCGCCCCTACTGGGATGCATTCTCTGTTTTTGTTTTTTTCTTTCTTTTTTCTGGGTTTTTTTCTGGGCTTTTCTCTTACTCCTCTCCCACGTCCCGTGTATGTCTTGTTCTATTGATTCTCTAATGTCCTAATGATCCTGGATCAGTTTTATAGCATTGCCCGATAGTTGGGGAGCCGATCTGCCCTGTTCTATTTCCCCTTATTGGAGGAGGCTTGCCTTTCACCCAATGCTTGTCAGACTCTCTAAGAAAAGTTTGCCTTCCGCGATAACAATAATGCCATCGAACTGGTTGAGGGATGCAATGCCAAGTGATAGACAGTGATATAGTAAATACAACTCTTTTTCGCATGGCTCTCAGTACCTCTGAAACCACAATTTTTATTCGCACATCTATCCATGAGGCATCTAATCCCACTTACTTGAGAACTACTCAACTAAGATAGAGCATATAAACAATATTGCCAATATTTCAAGCACGATATTTATCCCTCCTTCCCTGTTCGCAAGGTTAGTGGGGCCACGCGTGTCCTCGATGACGTATTTCTAAGATCCATTTTATGCCAGCTGAATGTCGGAAGATAACCTACAATATTGCCGTCATATCCTGGAGGGTTGTATCACTTCTTAGATAGGAAAACCGGCATGGTGATCAAGGAGTGTGGGGAAGGTACTAAACTCAGAACAGAATAAAATAAAATATAAACAGACATGAAAAGAGAATAGCAGATTCAATAGGAGCTCATTGGGGTATGTCCCCTCCGTCTTCTGCTGAGAAATGTCCTCTATTTTGTTATCACTATGCTACATCTTTAATTCCAATAACTTATTATTAGCAGAACCAGCTATCATATATATTATTGAAAATATGATATTTGTATATTGAATTCAATATACCATAAACCTTGGAGGATCATTGTGATTCTAGGAAAGTATAAAAGTGTGTTTTTTCTTTGTACAGCTGGTCAATTCCTAATGCTTTGGATCTTTCAGGTATGATCCTTATCTGTGGTGTAAGGAATGTGCGGGTCGGTGTTCCGAATCACTAGTTTATCAGTCAGTCCTCCTGAGCTTTTCTGACCACGCACCCGTACTCGGTTCTACACAACACCTGCGCTCGCTATGACCTGATATACCATCTTCAAATATTGTATCATTAGCGGGTGATTCTTTCGTTACTTTCCCTATTGGGGGTTTACTTGTCCCGCAATTGTGCCTCCTAGTCCTTACATGTTATCGGCCGTCAACAAGTGCTGAATATGGTGTATCACAAGTATATAGCAGAAAAGCAGTAACTGAAAGTATCAATTTGGTAATTTAGGATATCGAATCGACTCATGTCAATAAGCAAAGGCGCAAAGAATGTGCTCATCTCCCCTATAAGCATTCTAAGCTGGCACTAGAGATCTAGAGAGTCCCCGTTAACAAATAAGAGAAAGCTAATGTTACTTGTCATTAGTAGGCGACGCCACAAAGCCTACAGACACTAGTCTACAAGACAAATGTACTTTCGCGAGTAGGAATATGTGGGGCCTCATGAAAACTAGCTCCGTCATCAATTGCTAAAAACACAACCTCTATAATGTCATACTAGCAGTCTCATAAAATCCAAAGTAATGGATACCACTCAACCTCGCATTACTCTCCCTGACACCCCTAGATAAATTTAATTATGTCCCAAGCCTCAGGAATACCCCGCCCCTCCAAGGCCAAACAAATGATTCTTCCGCTCTCCATAAAACCATCCCACCCAGCCCCGCCGATCGAATCCCCCTTACATCCAACCACAAAACTCTTCCACTTCCTCCCACCCTCTCCTGTCCCATTCCAACGCTCAACCTCCACCCACCATCTCCCCCCAACTTCCCTCCAGCTCTGCACATCATCGGCAGCATAAGAAATAACGTACCCGTCAATATCCGCGCGGCAACGGAACATACTGCGCATGCTCTCTACGTCATCGTGCCCACCCAGGTCTATGATTGTCAGGACGGTGTCGGGGTAGTTGCGCAGGATAGTTGCGTAGGTATCCCCAAGTGTCGGAGAGTGCTCCACTGTTAAGACATTGGTGACTTTGAGGGTTATGAAGTTGGTTTTACTCGTTGAGGGGGAGCCAAGGTGGACGATCCTTAGTTTCTTTCTTGGTGTTGCGAGGGGAATGGCCGTGAATGACATTTTCTTTCTCACCGCTTTTCGCTTTGACTTCGTTGTCTGTTTACTTTTCTTAGAGCTTTTCTTGAGATTTTGTGAAAAGTATCATTGCGGGAATGTGGATTTCATGGCTATAGCTGTTGATTTAGTCGGCGTAGAGAGGAGATGATAATGCCTGTGGTCGGTCTACGAGTAGTTGCTATGTTAAAACTCTGTAAAACCTGGTACAAAAACGATTGAATCAGCTGCATGTGCCTGTAGAGCATAGTTCACTGTTTTGTATTACTGTGAACCTCTCACTGGCTCTCAGAAAGGACACTATTATTTTGTCGGTTCACTATTCTTGTCTTGAGCAAAAATATTTCTTCCCGAGTACTTGTACCATACGCTCGTGTGCTTTGGGAAATGTAAACCATTGGTGGTCCCAATCAGTCAACTGGGACATGCTGATTTACTGCTCTATTCATTGATTGGTAACCTTAGTGTTATTATTACAAGATATCCAACCTTAGCAGTATTATCGTAGACCACCTACCTCAAATCATTGCCAGGAGTATGATAAGTGAGTAAAGCTTCGTGTGGTGGTCATACCCTTTTCCATCTTACCCGTTCCCTTTCCCTTTGATTGTGGTCATGGGTTCTCACTCGTGGTATATCTTTCGCATGGGTTCATCTGCGGAAGCATTTGCAATGCAAGCTATGAAAAGTGGTTGACGCCCCGTCCCCATCGTCCCCACGTGTCCAATATATACGGATCCAGTGACATTTACTTTCTAGAGAGCTCAATCAGGTAACCTCTTTGTCTGTCGCGTTCGTAAGGGTCCTCTGGGAGTTTGGGTGTAGTAGCGTGGTAAGACAAAGGAATTATAGGATGGTAGGGGCCGGTATGCTCTTTGATATGGATGAGATATATATAATCCCACACACTCTTTTTTTCACTTCCCATTCTTGGCCCCGGAGGAGGGAAGGGAAAAAAAATACAGCACCACAACTTGCATCAAAATGGAGGACCTCACGACGAAACCCCGCTCAGGCCGGCTCAGTATCGAACACGTAACCCGCTACATCGATGTTTGCGGTAACGAGCGACCTAGACCTGATGACTTGGCTATGTCTTATGGCATCACACTAGCAAACACAGACCGGGGCCTAGTGTCCCTAATGCGGGTCCCTTACTCTCCCTATTACAATACCAGCTTCATCCTCAAATATTTCAAGACTGGTGATCATGTGCAGGCGCACCGGGAGCAGATGGAAGTGGAAGCTGCCAGTCTACACCACGCCGCCGAGGCCCTCCAGCGTAATAATAATATTTGCCGGGCTCCAGAAGTTTACGATGTCTGGCCGGACCAAAATGTTATTGCTATGGAGCGTATTCGCGGGAGGGGTTTTTGGGAGAGCCCGCAGGGGTGGTGGTCGAAGGAGAGGATGATCAAGTTTGTGAGGCATATGGCAGTTGTCAGACTTGCTATCCTAACCCAGGTGGAGAATGAGCTCGGGGTTCCTCGGCACTCCACTAATAGATGGAGGGTTGGGCCTTATTGCGGAGGTGTGTGGTGGGATGAGGACAGGGTTCCCCCCCACATTTTTCATTACCTTTACTGCTTAAATAATAATATAATAGCACAAATCTCCTAGGTAGCCACTGATGCTCGGTTCAGTACAGGTTCCGAAAACAGATGAACCGCGGTCCATTCCCAAACCGCCACCAAATGATACTGGCCTCCCTTCGCCGAGAACTACTGGTATTTAGAAGGATGAGGCGAGTTGGTGAACCAGTCCCCGACTACTCGCATTTCGACACATTGAATGAAATAATAGAGTACCTATCAATGACAATCGAGAACATCGACCAGGTTCCTCGCCCAAACAGCCCGGAGTTTTTTTCCTTGAACCACAACGACCTCTATCGCGGATTAAACATTATGGTGCGCGGTAGCAAGGTGGCCGCACTCATAGATTGGGAAGCTGCCTCATACGACCCTCTATCCTTATGCATCGCCGACTTGGCCAGCTCAACGGACTTTAATCCCAGAGTCTGGAGAGAACATGCAGGCCCCAACGGCCAAAACTTTCACGTTCTGCCCTACAGGTTGGAGTATGACCCCATGCAACAGCGCCTATATCATGCCACCACTGCGGGCGCCGAGCGGAAGCCGTTCCCAGACTGGCAATTAATCGATAATAATGGGGGGCCACTCGATGTGGAGGACTTTTTTAGTGATAATTACCCCGAAGACATTAGCTCAGACGACGATGAGAGTATCGTGGACGCTGCGGAAATGCACTGCGACTCGGACATCGATGCCGAGGAAGAATTTGTACCCCGCACAGCCCCCGAGACCCAAGGCCTTATATTGCCGGGGGTGGCAAGAAAGCGCCCGGAAGGTCCTGCAAGTAATTGGTACTACGAACCCGTGTACGCCCTCATGAAGGAGTTCATTCAC
Source organism: Tuber indicum (assembly GCA_006112555.1). Classification (NCBI taxonomy): domain Eukaryota; kingdom Fungi; phylum Ascomycota; class Pezizomycetes; order Pezizales; family Tuberaceae; genus Tuber; species Tuber indicum. Next base: position 67,865 of record VBSK01000057.1, on the reverse strand, counting down.
CACCAACGCGGGGCGGGCCTGGGGCCGGATAGGGAGTGGGGGAGGCTGCCAGAGGAGTACTCTAGGCCACTGGAGGACTGGGATGATCCGCTATTCGCAAGAGTCGCGCATGCCCAATTCACAGCCAGGCACTACCAACTCATTAACGCGGATAGGGTAGATATGGCGGTTTCTCAGGCGGCGGCTAATGTTCCTGCTCCCACCCAGAATGTTCAACCCAAAACACATAAATCACCCAAGCGACAACGCCGGGTGCCTACTCTCATCGGCGGCGTGTATGATGGCCCCATGGTAGGGACAGAAATTTCCCCCGAGTCCCCTATACCAAGTGGCAGCAGCGCCTACCTGGCCTGGAACCCTCCCCGACGAGTTAGGCCACACTTGCCCCCAATCGCCACCCGGAAGGCCAGTCGGAATTGCGACCCCATTCCCGCGTCCGCGCTACAGAGAGCACGCGAGCAAAGGAAAGCGAAGCAGTGGGCAGAGATGGACCACCCGTCGATAGAAGCCCCGCTCCCGAATGATGATGTTCTGGTGAAGGGTGTTAGGGGTTCCATTATCTCGCAGGTTATGGAGAAATTAAGTGTTATGCTGGACCGTGGTGCAGGTGTTCCATAGGGGAGTGGGAGGTGGATCCCGCTAAATTGCCTCACTACTACGGGGATGTCTGCTCTGTCTTTTTTTCATTTTCTCCTTGGATTTTCTCTCCATCCTCTCCTACCTCCCTTTTATGTGTCGTTTTGTTGATTCTCTAATTTCCCGATGAGCCTTGATCAGTTCTCTAGGTTTGCCCGATAGTTTAGGAGATGATGTGGTCTGTTTTATTTCACCTTATCTCAGGATGATTGCCTTTCACCAAGCGCTAGTCAGGTTCTCTTGGTAAAGTTTACCATCCGGGATAACTATGATACCATCGATCTAGTTGGGGGAGGCAACGGCGAGTGATAAACAGTGATATCGTGAATACGACTCCATTTCACATGGCCCTTGGGCCTTCCAAACTACAATTTTTTAGCCCCTCAACTACCTGTGAGGCATCTAACCCCACATACTTGGGAACTACCCAAGTAAGATAGAGCATATAAGTGATATTCCCAATCTTTCAAGCCCGACATCCATACCTTCTCCAGTGTTCTCAAAGTTCGTGGGGCCCCCCCATGTCCTCGATGACGGATTTCCAAGATCCATTTTACAACAACTGCATGTCAGAAGATGGCCTACAGTCATATGCGTGAGTGTTGTATGGCTTCTTAGATAGGGAAACCGGCTCGGTGGTCTGGGATGCTGGGAAGGTACAATACTCAGAAAAAATAAAGATGCGCTACAAGGACCACAAAACAGCTCTCTTTTCTGAGGAGAAGAGAGGGGGACAACCCCTAATGGTCTACCATTCACATCATTGTTCTCTTGTTACCTCTTTTTTTAAAAAAAAAAAATTTCAATACCTTAGCATTAGTAGAACATAGCTATTATATATATTATCGAAAATATGATACTTGTATATTGACTTCAAGATACCATAAACCTTGGAGGATTAGTGCGACGCTAGGAAAGTATAAAATTGGGTTTTTTTTTTTGTACACTGTCTATCCATAATTCTCTAGATCTTGGAAGTACTCCCTTATCTGTGGTGTAATGGATGTGCTGGTATTCAGAATCACGGGTCCATCTGTCAGTCCCTCCGAGATCTCAGAGCATGCACCAATAATGAGTTCCACTGAACACCTGCACTCCCCATGCACTGGTATACCATCCAGACAGATCGTCACGTATCCCAAATATCGTATCATTAGTGGGTGATGCTTTGGATACTTCTCAATTAGGGGTTCATTCTGCAATAGTACTTGCTAGTCCTGACAAGTGCGGTCAACGAATGCTTAATCCAGAATATCGCAAGTAGATACTACAAAAGCAGTAACCGAAAGTACAAATTCAGTATTGTGGGATCTCAGATCGAACCATGTCAATCATCAGCGGCGCAAAGAAGGCACTCATCTCTCCTGTCAACATTCTCATTTACCTGGCTGACACCAGAGATCTTAGGAGTCCTTGTTAACAAGTGAAGGAAAGCCAATGTCACTGGCAGTTCATAGGCAACCTCGTAAGGGCTACAGGCACTGTGAGCCAAATTTACTTTCACGAGTTGGAACGAGCGGTGCCCTATGACAACTACCTCAGTCATCAATTGCTTAAGACACAACCTTAATAACATCATCATAGTCACACAAAATCCTGAGCACCAAATACTGTTCAAACTCGCATCACTCTTCCAGACACCCCTTGACAATTTTCTCCCAAGCCTCAGTAATACCCCACCCCTCCAAGGCCGAACAAACGATTCCCCCGCTTTCCACAAATCCATTCAACCCCACTCCACCAATCAAATCCCCCTTACATCCAACCACAAAAACCTTCCCCTTCCTCCCACCGCCGCCCGCCCCATTCCAACGCTCAACCTCCCCCCACCACCTCATACCCACATTCCTCCAACTCTGCACATTATCAGCAGCGTAAGCAATAACATACCCGTCAATATCGCCACGACCAAGGAATAAACTACGCAGGCGCTCTAGGTCATCGGACCCACCCAGGTCCAGGATTGTGAGGACGGTGTGGGGGTAGTTGGGCAGGGTGGTGGTGTAGACATCCTCTAGCGTCGGAGTGTGCTCGCCTGTAAAGACGTTGCTGGTTTGGCGGGTTATGAAGTTGGTTTTGCCCGTTGAGGGGGAGCCAAGGAGGAGGATTGTCAGGTCCTTTCTTGGAGTTGCAAGAGGAACAGCCGCGGATGACATCGTCTTTCTCACTGCTTTTTTGCTTTGCCTTCGTTCTCTATTTACTTTCCTTGGAGCTTTTCGGGAGATTTTGTGAAAAGTGACGCTGCTGGATTATGGATTTCGTGGGCTGTGGTTCATTCAACGGCTGCTGGGTTGGTCAGTGCAGAGATGAAACAGTATGGTAGTGCGGAGGGACAGGCTCGTTATGGACTATGGATAGGGGAGTTGAGCCCTTTGAGGGCCGATGCTCGTAGGGTCTTACCCAGAAAATAGTATCAATTTGAGGGTATTGAAATTGTGGTAGCCCTTTCTGTTTTTACAAAAGAGCAATTATAATTATGATACTTGATATTATTACCAAATAAAAATCGAATGGCAATTAATCAACTATAGGTATTCAATAGTATGCCGGAGGACTAATATACCAATGGTAGACTTGTGACATTCTTGTAAAAGCAAAGTTGACCACAAAATCTAACCTGACAACAGCACAGAGAGAACTGATTGGGCTGCAGAAAAAGTACGACAGAATAGAAGGAAGAAAATATCCTCCACCATGAACCACCATAAACCACCATAAATCCCCTTGCCTCACCCGCTATCACTCGCTCCGCTATATTGTATATGCTGTTGTAGTTCTTGATTGAGGTTGTATTGCTTGCTTGCTTGAAGCTCTACCGGGAAGGCCATCGGGCCCTATTTATCCTACAGGAGAGCACGCTGCAATCACCCATAACATGTACTTCATGCAAGAGAAAAAGAAAACCAATAACAACGATACAACACAACGTAGTGGTAAAGAGAGAGGAAACGCGAGCGAGGAAACCAAACCAGTAGTACGATAGAGTTCCCAAAGAAACTCTATTGTAGTTGTTAGAAAAGTGCTAGATAAAATATAGAACCAGGATAGGAAAAGCGTGGACCCGTGATTGGAGGTCTACTACACACATGGGAGTTCTTGACTAGGCGGCACTACTCATAAATAGGAATGATGTATCTACATAGCAGATTACGTACATACCCCCAACACACCCGACCAGCATACATGTGAAGACGGAAGACTAACAGCGTTCTCTCTCTGTCGTTTCTATTTTTCTTGCTTTCTTTTCTCTCTAACCGTCTTTCTCCTTAATTCTTTACTCTGAAAAAATCTCAATAATATACAATCAATTCTTTATCTCATCGAGTCCAATAGCTACATGACCATCCAGCCAGGCTTGTGAGACTCCATCCCACCTCTCTCCCAGTGGACCCTGTATGGTACATTCATGGGGGTGACGGAGTTATTGATAGACAAAAGAACGGGGTGGTTGAAATAACGGGACGGCACCATGGAGTCAAGGGAGAAAAATGTAAAATCCCATATGGCCTGATCTGATGCATTTCGAAGGGAGGCATATCACTATCAGCCGTGAATATTGATCCCCGCAAACCAGCCCGAAGTGGGACTCTATGGAGGCGAGCTTTATGGAGCCGCTGATATATACCGGTTCAGGGCCAAAGGTTCTTCCCTTCTAGTAATGCCCCTCCAAAAAACCTCATTGTGGCGATCCCCTTCCCCCGAGGTCCAATGTCCCGATTTAGATGATACTATTCCACTCGGGGAAAAATTTCGGCAACTCCTATAAGCTTATACTGTGCACTTGAGAGTGGTGTTCGATGCACAATGTCATAAACCTCACGAGATGACGCCACGTTGTATCATAATGGAATCTTGACCACTCTCTCAACTATATCCCCCTCTAGGGAATTTCACCGCCAGAATTGTTTATTGGCCGGGCGATAAGTGAGAGACCAATAGCATACCTTTGTTTGCCTGTGATTAGTCTAGTGTCTACGTTAAAATTCTGTAAAAATTAGCATACAAGCGATAGGATAAGAGGCTTGGACATGTAAAGCATCGTTCCATGTTTGGAATTATAGAGAACCCCTCAGAAAGGATACTAAATAAACCAACGAAGGCCAACTTGAACCCCTCCCCTCCCCCACCTCTTAGACAGACACCACCTTTTCCCTCGATTACCGAAGAAAAAAAACCCTTCTTCTAGCAGAATAAGCACCTGTCCCCAACTTAACTTCCCACGAAATACCTAGCCAGCGCGGTGGCTAAGATTTCAAGAACAGATTTACTCCTGTCACAAATAGCAGGAATCCAATTCAATTCACACTCTCAACGAGTTATTATTGAATGATCCGTCATATAGGGCAGGATAACAAATGGATCCTGTCCCATGGGGACTGGGAGATCGGAGAGCCTAGCCTTCATCAGTAAGGCTGTTGAGCTTACCAATGCTGCTACGAGGTGGCAGGACCCGACTCTAGACGTGCACCCAGGAGGGAGGTTGGCGATCGGCGGGTATCTGAAAAAAGACCAAAAAATGATTTTTACCTCTTTTGCTCTGAAGAGGTAGCTGCAGGCTCTGAAATGCTTTAGATGTTACAGTCATTATTCCAGCAAACTACACTCTCCTCATTCGTGGCCTTGTAAAAAAAAAACCCCTCCCGCTGAAGCCAGGTATAGTAGTAGATAGCAAGTGGCGAGAGACATGAGGTCCGTTTGTGGCATCGTGCAATTGCTGCGAAAGACTAGAATGAAAGGGGAAGGGCATTGCTCGCAAGGTGAGGTTAGCATGGCCAGTATTTCAAACATATGGTAGCGGTGTGGAAGCGTAGTTGGTTTATGGGGAAGTCCGACGAGCGCTTGCAAGCACATTTATGGCAATGGAACAAAATGAAGGTAGAAACAAACCAACAGCTCATCCAACCTTATCTACTCAGGTAATTCAATAGATCGGTAATTGCATTCGAGGGATATGCTCTAAAAATCCTTAGTACTTAATCCCTTTACCTCTACCTCTTCACACCTTCCCCACCGTTAGAATAACCAAGCAATACTCAAGGCCGTGAGACACTGGAGCTCGTCGTCCTCTGGGTTCCTCCTCCAGTTTTTGCAAAGGTCATGGGACACCGGTAGCACCCCGGGATGCTGTCAAGAATGCCGGACCTGATCGGACCACGATTTACGGTCAGTCAAGTCCTGCAAAATTTGGAAATGGGCAGGTTTTGGGAAAAACCGCGCCCCGACAGGGGAAAACACCATTCTGTAGTCCCTACTTCTGGAGTGCAGGAGATATTAGTAGCCATAAAGCATGTGATAGGGAATTTTAAGTGCTTGATATTTCCCACCTCTTCCTTCTCGACTTTCCTCTGTATCGTATCTTCTCCCTTTCCTGAGGTGCCACTGGATGATAGTTTCGGATGAGCCAGGAATGATGTTGTGAAACTTTCTATTCATTGTACACCAATGGGCCTGGAAAGACATTTCTCTGCCGGACTCCGGATCATGAGAAATCACCCGCTTGTGATCATTCATACCCACAAATTGCGACATAGGATAGGAGTTACGAAAGGTCTCTAACTAGCCATACTTATTCACAATACGCCCTACAAGCTACCTTGTATTCCAGGGCATTAAACGAATTTCCTTGTGCGTTCGAACGGCAGATAGAGGCCGCGTCGTTTTATCCTAATCCTCTAGGGCCTTGGTATTAGGTTAGCCTAGCAGCTAGTATAATCTACAAACCCATCAGAATAGTATGATATGGTAGAACAGAGGCGCTCTCCTGACCCTACGTAGGAAAATATTAGTAGGTATGATACGGCATACATAGTCAAAACAGCTATCCAAATCATCGAGAGCGAGGTATTTATCCCATAGGGAAATTATGATAATAATATTATTATAATACTTCACCCCCAAACCACCAACCTATCAAAAAAAAAAAAAAAATCACGATTCGACCCCTCCACCTCTATCCGTTCCCCGTCGGACTCCTTAACCTCTCCATTGTGGATGCCAAACACAGGTAGCTTCCTCGCATCATCCATCCCGATCGAATTCGACTCAAATCTTTGAGTCCTCAATCCTGGAGAGAAGGACCTCCTTTTAAAGCTCAACCACCGCCGGATCTTACGCCATTCGCGCTACCTCAGCGTTCTTCGGGACCACGCTTGCCCCACGCCGATCGTCCCCAAGAGAGAATTTGGGAGGGAGTGATTGAGCACTGAATTTTTCCAAAACACCCCGATCTTGGTTGTGTTAGCTTGAGTCAATGGGTCCGGACTCGCCGGCATGACCCATTGCATATGTGTGTTGCTGGGACAGTACGGTATGTTCCCGTCCTAATCGGGTTCGCACATGGGTAATAAGTTAGTCCATTACCTTTTTTTGCAAATGCAGCACTTCGTTTTTGGAATGGAAAGGACACATCGTCTGCTTCAAGCGGTTTAGAATACTTGTCTAGGTACGGAAATTTCCTTCCTTTAGCGGTAGCTCGAAATACACACTTTGAGTTACTGATATTGACTTCCTCAACACCACTCATCTATTGATATAGTGGATAGAAAGACGCATTCGTCTCTGATCCCAACCCACCCTACCAAGTTCCCCGAAACACGGTGGCAAATACCGTCCATTATTTGCACGTCCCTCGATCCTCCTTTCCAAGATCCCAGGTTTTCGTCCCACGCCTACCTCGGTTTAGTGGAGATCCCTCGAGTAAAGATTTACACTGCTATCGATACCACTCTCCAGAACACTCAGAATCCCCCCACCCTTGCTTCGCCGCCCCCACCAACAGAGTCCAGCCCTATCGGCCCCAAGCATCCACATCTTCCCTCCCATCCCAACCACACAGAGAGAGACCCACTCACGCGCCTTCCTAGCCACAAAGTGCAGTGGCCTCCGCCCACCGCATACGGGAGCACTAACCTCAATCAAAAGATATCCCAGAAGCAAGAGCGTCTTACTCCCGCTCCGAGAGACCGCCACGATGTAGGCGATCGACGGCGTCAAAGCCTAACAGTGCCTTCACCGCATCGAGCTCCGCCCTATCATTGATGGTACCGCAGAGCAATTTGCGCTGCCATGGTGTCGCCCCGAATGAGGGGACAGCCTTCGCCGCGTATCGAGGCGGCAATACGCGACCGTGCAGCAGGCCGTGTCTAGAAGTGCGGGCGCAAGGAGCCTGCCAGATGGCGATCGGCTTTCAAGAGTGAGAATATTTCAAGCGGTGAAATCTCTCTACTGATTAAGGAAAGGGGGTTCGCTTGGAAGGGGGGATGATGAGTGACATTGGCTTTGCGCAATAAAGTGTACTGCACTGCGCTGGACTACCAGTACTATGGATGCTCGACGGTGCACAAGTACTATACCGACGGGAGGTAAAGTTTGACTCGCGGTATGAGCTGGTGGCCCTCGGCCGTGCGTACCTGAATCACATATGAGCATTCTGGGAAAAGGGAATCCCAACGGATGAGTGGGTTAAGCCTTCCATTGCCTATCACTCGGTATGTAATTCCTAGGCGCCCAGGTAATGTGTTTCACCCATTTAAATTACCAACCATACCGGGAAAACGATAAGCCTCAATAAAAAAAAACCCCCCCGATTGGAGCACATCCATGATCCCGATGTTTCAAGAAGTCTAAAGGTTCATACAGGTCTACTACCAAGTTTTTGAACTCTTCCTAGACTTTAAAATTTAATTTCCACTCAAAAAAAAAAAAAAAAAAAGAGACACTTTTCATGTTTTGTGTCCATAAACCTGCAATCCTGGGTGAACCTTAAACCCAGCGAACTACAAAAAGAGCTTCAATAATATACTTAGCTCCAGTACCTGGAATCGGTATCATCTTGAACAAAAAAAACTGGTGATAACTATACGGTACGCATTTTCGCCACAGTTTATACCTCATTATCTGGGAAGAATGTTGGAAAAGGGAAAAGAACTGTGATAAACAGGTGGCAGAGATGATAATCTTTGGACCCAAATTCATGAGTTGTTCAACATTGGACTCTTGTCCTCTAAGTTACTCGAGATTGTCTTCTGAAGTCAGTCGGTAGCTGTGATCGCTTACGGGGTGTGATCACTAGCCGGGTAAAACAATATCACTACGACATGATAGCTTCTCTAGGGGATTCTTACCTCTGGTGAATAATACTACTCGAGTGTGTTATTATTATTAGTGCGTGAACTATTGGGTAGAGTTCGGCCCTCAGTCTCGTCCCTTAGTTACCCATATGATACGTATGATACTGTGCTAGTGTCTCGATAGCTAAGTCTGATTGAAAAGTGGTGAGAGAAAGCGATATCGATGAGACCAAGAGAGTCCCGAGTGCTGTGAAGTTGATCACCGGTACATGGTATTAGAGCAAATAGCTTCCCCCTGATCGCAACTGGTTGCCATGTCACAATGAGGGAGCACGACTCGAATGAGCAGGAAGAAACAAGCTGTTAAGTTTACAAGAAATCAACTGCCTATAACATTTTTGTCCGAACATCATGAATCCGTAAAATAGGCTTGTAGTAGAACAATCCAAATATCAAACTAACCAACAAGTTCAATCATTAAACCTAACCTCACCATTAAAATACACTATAATTTCACCACGCACTCACGATATTAGCTTGTGTGTTGAAAAAGAAAAAAAGAAAAGAAAAAACAATAAACCGCTATCAACCAAGAGACAGGAGAAAAAAACAATCGCCATACTCCAATTGCCATTAACCAAGAAAATTCTCTAAACCGGTTCCAATCAATCTTTTTTCTCAATGCTCCGTCCAATCTCCTCGACTCTACAGTCCTTCCACCGGACCTTGTATCTTCCCCCGCGCCAGTGGACTTCGCCAGGCCACAGGGCCCAGGCCCATATTCCAAAGGCTAGCGCTTCTCGCCCGATCCATTGCACAACCCACTCCAAGAAGGTGCGTTTCGGCATTTCGGTTACGAATTCGGGGGTATGCTCATCGGGGTGAATGACCTTGTATGCATGCAGGAACATGAATAAAGAGTAATCTGTAGCGGCCCAGAGGATAGTAGCAATGCCCCAGCACATAAATAGAGCGGGCCAGGTTGGCGGAATGCAGCTGCGGAAGAATGGCAATGTTGTCATGGCGTAAGCCCCCAGAAAGGAGCACAGCAGGGATTCTGTGCCTGGCTCGAGGAGAGTTGCTGCAAGGACAGTGTACTTGCGGACCCGCAACCAGCGGGTTCGTCTTGCCAAGTAGTCAACAACAGGCATACGGCTGACCGGTTGGAGCACTATGTCCTCACCCGTCCCGTGTCTCCCCCAAACCCGGACTTTGCTCTTCTCGTCATCTACGGGCTTCAGCCAGAGTCTTTCCGCGAGAAGGTGGTCTTCACAGATGTGATCCGCGAATGCAAGAACTCCTTCTTTTTCCGGTCGGCGGTGAGGGTCCCTGGTAACCTGGGCGAGATGTGAGCGCCTGAATAGGTTTGACTTGCCGACGACACAAGGCGCTACTCCAAGAGTGTTGATTGCGGTGTAAAATTTACAGTGAGAGCTAGCAAGGAAGCTTTCCTCCAGTCTCCCCCCACCCATAGCCCACCACCGTGACCAGAACGGCTTTGGCAGAGAAGGCGCAATAGGTTGCGGCAACAGTGGCGTTAAGCTGTTGCCAGCGGAGATTACGGGTGATGACGGTATAGATGGCGGTTGACGGTAGTTGTTGGAAACATCGACACAGAGAGGCAAGTGGTGAACCAATTTGTAGCCCTTGCCATCCTGATCAAGCCCCTCGAGCAGGCGAACACTTCGATCCAGGATTCCTGATGGAACCCAAATGTTGCTATCCAAGATCCACACAATATCACCTTTGGCCTCCCTGTATCCTTTGCTGAGGTTCCGTATCTTTGGGTTAGGTCCAACGTCTTCTTCGCCTATCAAGATCCTTGCATTTGTCTCGGGATGACTAGCAATGACTTGCCGAATAATCGGTACCGCTGGATCATGAGGAGAGGCCACGCAAAGAATCAACTCATACTTCGACTTAGGATACCGCAGTAAAGTAGTAGATTCCAGGCATAACTGCAGGAAGGGGTCAAGACCCTTGACCGGACGAAGAATCGAGACATATGGAAGTGCTTCAGAGACGCCGTGAGTTGCGGGTACCGAAGGCGGAGGTCGTGAGTACATCCGTTTCCTAGAGATAAGAGTATGTTAAGTAACCCATTCTGTTGGTAAATTCCCCTTGAGAGACAAACATTCGCACATGGCCTACCATGCAGACAGCCCATACAAAGACGAACCAGGACAGAAACACCCGGGCCAAGATGACCTGGACCGCGGAGGGAACAAAATGGAACATATTACTGCTTCCGCCGTGCCCCGGTGGAGGCAATGGAACGACCGAGAGGGGCGAGGAAGCCATGCCCGCAGAGGACCGGATGAGGAGAATGGGGTGAAGAAAGTTGGAGGAGGAAATGTTGTAGAACAAAAGGGGTGTGGCTAGTTTGTGCGGTCGGTCTTTGCTAAATTAAGGCTTCTTGCCAATTGATTGACACAGTGAACAGACGCATTCCCTTACTTTCGGCTTGGCTCGGTGTAACAAATGGCCTTGGCGTCGATCATGGCCGTACTCGTAGAAGACCGGGGCTCACCAAAATTTAAATTTAATGGTGCTGCACACAGGCAGCTTTAAAGTCTAATTTGATGTCCATCGATGTCCTCTTATGGTCGCCATATTCAAATAATTGAATGAAGGTCCGGAAGTATCTCCGATATCTTTGCCCCAGAGCCTTGGGAATTTAGCCGTCGCGAAGTTTGATGAAAGCCATCAAAGCTTGTACCCTGTATCACTTCCGTTCCTTTGACAGCGGTATTGTACTAAGTACTCTAGTACTACTTGTAGTACCGGTATGGTAGCTCACGTGGAACTTCCAAATAGAACCAGCACCCTTGTCTGCTCGACTGGTTGACAAAGTGGGAAATGTTGTTCCGCTTGAATCACTGTCCAAGACACAAGTTAATAGGCAACTTCGGACCATTGCTATAAGTAGCATTGACTGGTTTATATGATCATGGCTGCGCAAAAACCATCACTGAGGAATACGAGGGAGTGCCTTACTGTATGATACTCGAATAACCATTTCTGTCTCAGACAGCGACATGAGCTTTGCAACACCTTCCACTATGATACAGTACCGGTACTAGCTCAGCCGTCCGGGAGATAACCTTGTATCTGGCGCAAACCATTTTTTTACCATAACCCCCTCTCTATAGAAATTTAGCAATATCAGGCCCGCTCACACCTTATACTGTACGGTACAGTACCGTACTGTACTCTGGTGTTGGAACCCAAGTAAGGTAGGGGGCTCCTTGAGTCAACCATTTCGGGGCCCAAGATTGCCCAACTTTGAGTGCCAAAGACACCCCTCAACAATGACATCTGTCCCAAATGCCGGTATACCTCTTAGATGACGGAGTAGAAGCTGGAGAATAAGTCAATAGAAGCCAACTCAATAAACATGAAGCTCTGGTCAAGCTATCGCAGTTTGAATAAAGGCAGCTATATTGACGATTTTACACTCAATTGTCTACGATTAAAAAAACCGGTTGTTATGCCAAGATCTTGAGTCACTGCGGTTCTGGTTTAAGAAGTCCCCCACCGTAATATGGGGAATCTTGTCGGTGAGATCAATGAAAATCTAGATTACATGTACAGTACCGGTACTCATGGTTGGAATAACTAGTAACTTGAGTGATCTCTGCACAGAGAAAATCTCGCCCCTACCTGTACCGTCCATGCGGCTCACTGACAGCCCGCACTCGACCGTTCACTTCTGGTCTACTTGCAGCTCGAGTAATCACTCTGGTTGTCAGGGTATTGTATCATAACATTTATCCGTTAGGACTTGAATTACTCGGGGTGCAAGAATTTATCATCTCAATTACTATGCTAAGCTGAAACCAGATCACATACATACAGATTGCTGATATTACAGCTGCTTGTTCCGGCAAGAAAGTACCGGTACAGCGGCATTCGTAAAGTTCTCGTCCCCTCCCTTGTACCTTAACAACAAGAGAACAAGAAAAACGGTTTTTGACTAACTGTTCTTAGACATGCCTCTGGGGACACTGTAAATTCTTAAGAAAATCGATTTTGCCGGATGATGAGAGAGGATTAGCAGAGCGTTTCCAACGAAAGGGGGTACCGGTACCTTGAAGTGTATGGAGGCGAGAGCTTTACGAACGCGGTTGAACTCTCACAGTACTGTACTTGTAGTTTCATCGTGTATTCGGAATTGAGCACTAGTATGAACGCCAGTCCCAGGAGAGAATCCCAAAGTGGTACAAATAGTAGCTGCTTGGAATTACCTTTTATCACGGATTTGGAAAGGCCTTGAGTGCTCAAATCTTTCAAAAATTTATGTTTTCCTCAAAAGAATTTCCTACAACCCACCCCCGGACTTCTAGCTAGGACCTCAATCACGGTCAGAGGTTCACTCTAAATATGTGTTGCGATAAAGGAAGTAAAATAGAAATCAGAATATTGAAGAACTGATAAGCTGACTGAATACAGAAACTGTGGAAGGAAAATAAAGAACCAGCAGTGCAGAACGGAAAGACACTTCAGAGTGACCCATCCATCTCCCCCTTCCACACCCCACTCCACTCCTCCCCAAATCAAAGGTCGGAACCTATATCTGCCTCTATGTTAGTTAGTATATGAGTAAGCATTATGAGTAAAGCTATTGAGAGTAGGAGTTCATACCTTACCCGTAAACTCTCACCAGTTCCTGCAGACATGCCCATGATAGTGCAATTCCTTCTACCCATGAAACTCATTGCCACCCCCAGCTTCTATTACTGCTGCAATCCGACGCGGCATGGATGCAATTAGTCTGTTAATATAGTCCATAGATAGTGCTCTCCACTCATCAACAACAATCTCACGTATTGCTGTATCACGATAGTTCCAACCAATTCTCCTCTTCACCCTATCTTTAATATAGCGCCAAACCTCCTCAATTGGATTCAAATCGGGAGAGCATGGGGGTAGTACAATCCTTTCAAAGCCACAATCCAATGCTTCAGCTACGTTGTAGTCCTTTGTATAAGATGGAGCACCATCTTCAATAAAGTACAACAATTCCTGTTGTATAGTCATCTGCTGAAATAGGAAAGGAAAGACTTTTGGGCAAAGAACTTGCTCTCGGTAAACGTACCAATCCACTCCACCTCGGTTGCTGGTACTGCAAGTTTTGTGGACTGGTACAGTATGTTGTTCCCCCAGTCCGGTAAAGTAGAGGTAGTCATCGCTATCGCTTTGAAACTCCTGTTGCAAGTAGATTATTGATGTGCGCCGTTCAGCCTTGGTCTCAATTGGTGATGGAAAAAAGTGGTAGGGAAGCTGAGATCCATCGTAACCAGACATAATCCCTCCCCAAAACATTGCTGCTGACCCTTTGGGGAATCTCCTATCAAGGTTTTGTGCCAGGTACTCTTCCCCAGCACGCCTTAAAACCCCTTTGGCACGAGAGGACCACAGAGTACTTGCCTCAAAATGAGACTCATCGGTAAACAAAATCTTACTAAAATTAAAGTGCTGATACTTTAACGCCCACTCCAGCCTCGCAGCCTTAGCTCTTAGAGTCAGAAAGGGCTTCCTGGTTGGCCGGCAATGGTGGATTCCATCAGCAGTAAGAACATTGGACAGAGTGTTGCTACAAATAGAGAGTCCGGACTCTGTAATAAGCTCTTGAAGAGACTTGCAACAGTGTGTAGCATCCTGTAGTGCAAGGGCAATGATATGGCTTTTTTTCCTCAACTGTTAAAGCCTCATTATGACCCTTTTGTGCGGTGGGATTTGGGCTCAAATTCTCCTCCGAACAAGGATCCAGAATACGAGTCTGGAGTATGCATAGGGTTGAAAGCCAAATAATATCGGAACATGTTTAGATTGGTATATTCGTACAGGCAGCGATTTCCCGCAGGGTGAGTCTCAAGTTTCCGGGCAAGTGTGCTAGAGCAACGATCTGTCCGCGCTTGGATAGGGAGGTAGTAGGTCCTCGCTGTTATCCCATACTTTTGTCCTATATCTATCCTTATTTAGTACGCATATTGATGAAACAGAGTTACTTCTTTCTAGGGAGAATGGTATACGGGCCAGGCTGCCATGGGGTACTACCTATATTGTTGACTTGAGGTTTGTATCCTGAGGTTGGTGTTGCAAGGTACAGTCAATGATGTGTTTTGTGAACTCGACACCTCTGAATCATTTATATTTATAAATCTCGGATACCTACTCTTTCAGTCAACTTCCATAAACCTCATCATTACTTCAATCAGAATTCTCACCACAATTGCCTCTACTTTACATCATTTCTACACCAATCATCGCTATTATTTCCCCCAAATCCCTTTTGAGAATAACAATGACGTTAGCAATCTAATTTTGTACCATTTCTACTAGTTCCGGAACACTGCTTATAGTTACCTGATTCCGAAAACGCCATGAGAACATAGGTACTCGAGTACCGTACTCGTAGATACCGGCACTCGAACGCCGAGGGAACAATTTTGTTCGATTACGCAAATACGCACGCATGATTGGCCATCTCTTTTTCCGATCCCTCGTGTTCGGGTCCTCCTGCCTGAGACGAGTAAGGAAGAGAGGGGAATTTGCCTGCTTCAGGAAGGAGCAAGCGGCTGCGTTGCTGCATTCAAAGCTCTGTAGCCTAGGGCCTTTTCCTTCCTTTCATTCTCTTCTCCCGTGCTATTTCTTTTACCATCCTTACCAAAACCCTCTGCCCTGGATTTCCGCAGAGTTGATTGTATATTTCTCTCCCTAACATACCTGGATGAGGTATGATAGACTGGTTATTTCTTGCTGCTGGTCGATTTCCCTCCTCCACTTAGGCCATCTACTGACTCAGCTCACTCTTACACTAGATTTCTTGAAATTTCCAATATCTAGAGATTAGACTCGGCACTTTCTATAACTTAGAAAGACCGAGTCGATATATACCACCGTTAAACATGTTTCCTCCTGCACAGCAGCTGGATATTGACGCAAGGGCCATTAGCGGAATTGCAGGGTTAGGATCGCCTACTTGGTGTCTGAGATCTGTCCCACTACTGATCGAATTGATAGGTCGATCTCGATCGCTTGCTGGATAGTAGTTTTCTCCCCGCAGATTATCGCCAATGTTTGTCTCCCTGGCCTGGTAACTGTATTCGTGGAAACTAATGAGTAGGGATCGTTCAGTTCCAGCGAGGGTCAGCCAATGGACTTTCTTTGGCCTTTCTGATTGTTTGGCTGGCTGGGGATGTTTTCAATGTTCTTGGGGCTGTTCTACAGGGCGTATTACCTACAATGGTGTGTAGGTTTGCTCACCCATCGAGTGGCCGTTTGGTCTGCATGCCGGTATGGGAGTTTTTACTCACAGGGTGGTAGCTGTAGGTGACGTTGGCCGTTTATTATACCCTCGCAGACATAGTTCTCCTATTCCAGTGTCTCTACTACAGCTGCATCAACTCTCGCAATGCAGCCCCAGAAGCCGAGAGTTTGCTCCCCGTCTCGAACGAATCAGCCGCTACTGTCGATGGATCGCATCTCTCTCCTGCAACACCGCTTCTGGATCCTGCGAAAGAGCCTATACGCACCGAACCACAAAGACTGATGAAATCCGTCTATTTTAACGCGTTATCGATTCTCATAGTATGCCTTGCTGGTGTCTTTGGTTGGTGGGCAAGTAATCGCTACTCTGACTGCGATCCTCCGCCGAACGGACACGGTGACGAACTCTCATTTTCGATACTCGGCCAAACCTTTGGCTACTTATGTGCTGTGCTATATCTGGCCAGCCGAGTTCCTCAGATTCTACTCAATTACCGCCGGCAATCCTGTGAGGGCATAAGTTTGCTATTCTTCCTGTTCGCATGCATAGGAAACTTGACGTACGTGGTCTCGATTCTGGCCTATATTCCCCACAGCAAGGATGAACCGGGCCAGGAGTACGAGAGGTACATTGCCGTGAACGCCAGTTGGCTCCTGGGCAGTGTGGGGACACTCTTCCTGGATCTCATTATCTTTGCCCAGTTCTTTTGGTACAGGAGCACCGAGGAGGAATACGAATCTTCCTCCGAAGATGACGGCTAAGAGTCTCAATGAGCGGTGTTTGGATACTTGGTGCATGGGTTTATATGAGGTTCACGGCCATTTCCATTAGAACGGATTGTATCTGTTTCCTGTTTTTTTCTTTTCTTTTCCCGCTCGGCGTTGTGCATTCAAAAACGTCTTTGGCTTTTACATGTCAAGGAGGGTGGTGCTGAATGGAAATTACTGCTGTCCTTTATCCCCACCAAAGTTAATTTCAGGTTATGATACTTCAGGGCCCAATTGCCCATATCGTACGCTATGTACCCTATGCCATAACTGACCCCGTACCTTGTGCGAGGCTGGGTAACAAGGTTTTATAGGGCAGCCGTGCCGCAAGCAAGTTACGGTATCATAATATGGCTTAAGCGGTACAAAAATTGCATAAGGCTGAAATGTAAGTGTTCTGGTTCAAGTATGATACTTCAAAACATATAATAGCCGGTTCCCCTCCTATTTCGTGTTGCTCATAGTCGGGAAAAGCAAGTGGGACGCAACACAAAGCTTTTTTTTTTTTTTCTCCCATAGTTTGTTTGATTGAACGCATATACATAATATAGGTTATGAACTGAATGTTGTTTTTTTTATTATTCTCCTGTCCATCATTAATATTTAAATTAACAATTACAATACAGTAATAGCATTAAAATTTCGAATAACAATGTCTTCTAAATTGTAAAAACATGAAATCAAAGACTGACTTGACAAGTACTCAAATGGCTAGAGGAAGAGCTAACTGAAACAGCCAGTACAGCAGCTCAAATCTTCAATGTGAAAGCATTATCAATTTTATCTTGTCAACAGCATAAGTGGAATCTAGAATGAAATTTACATAGAATCTTCAATAAGCATGAAGGGAATAATATTATCTTGACTGAGACTTACGAGATTGCAGTTTATTGATGCTATTTTAAGTAGTGGGGGGCTGGGTTAGGTACTATCATCAATAATTTATGCAGTCATTTACCACTTTTATTAAGCTGAAAAACTCAACCCACTATCAAGAGTTTGGTTTCGGCAATGGCTTAAGAAAAATTCTAATTTACATACAATTAAGATGAAGCCTATTGCAAGAGCATGGATTGCAACTCATAGTGAGGAAGACTAAAAACTTTTTTTTTCCGGAATTATCAGAATACACTTTCTGAGTATAGGGTTATTATATCAAACTGCTGTTGGTACCTTCCACAGTCGCACCAGCAGAGACAATTATGCCAAGATGCTAATCGCATAATAATATTATAATCAGATAATTTCCTTACTTGGGAATGTAGTGACATATTTAGATAAGATAAGAGCAGATTGATGCGATAATATTATCATGCATGGCAAACAAAATCGGAGATCTGTTCCGCTGGGTTGCAGGGCAACGATAGTTATTCAGACCAAGGTTTCCCGGGTTGGGTCCTAAAGTCCTAAAGTGCTCGTAAGATATCATACATAACCAAGCTGTGCCAGAACCAACTTGCACCAACCTGCCGACTCAGCAATGTCATCCTCAGCGCCCACAAAGCGTGGAGCACTGATAGCCATAGAGGGGCTTGACCGAGCCGGAAAATCCACCCAATGCCAGCTCCTAATGGACCGCCTAGCAGAAAGGAACGTACCCGCCCGCCTACAAAAATTCCCCGGTACAGCATTTCTTCCCCCCCTCTCCTCTCCCCTCCTGGCAAGCTAACCTAACTAACACACAAGACCGCACAACCCCCATCGGCAAAATGATAAATGCCTACCTCTCCACCTCAACCACCCTGGAAGACCACACAATCCACCTCCTCTTCTCCGCCAACCGCTGGGAACTCTCCGCCCACATCCTGAAACTCCTGAACGACGGCGTTACCATTGTGTTGGATAGATACGTATACTCCGGGATCGTCTTCAGCGCCGCGAAAGGTCTCAGCCTGGACTACTGCCGCGCGCCGGACGTGGGCTTGCCAAGGGCGGACGTAGTCTTGTTCTTGGATCTGGATGCGGAGGTGGCGAGGCGGCGGGGCGGGTTCGGCGGTGAGCGGTATGAGGTTGAGGCGGTGCAGAGGAGGGTTAGAGATCTGTTTAAGGAGGTTGGAGAAAAGGAGGTGGAGGGGAGGTGGAGGGTTGTGGATGCTGGGCGCAGTGTGGAGGAGGTCAGAGAGGTGGTTTGGGGGGTTGTAGAAAGGGTTGTGAAGGAGGTTGAGGGGATGGAGGTTGGGAGATTTGAATAGAGTAGCCTGGATTTAGAGGGGTTCTTTTTTAAAAAAATTTCTTTTCTCTTTTTTTTCAATGGGTAGAAGTTGACAAGGTAAATGAACAAAGAGTGATTAGCTGTACATTATGAAGGGGAGAGGGTCCCTGGAAGGTTATGGGGAGGAGAAGAAGAGGGAGGGAGGAAAAATGGACAGAAGGGAAGAAAAGGGAGTAAAAACAAAGTAAAAAAATAAAAATAAAACGCCGATATCCAATCCATTGCCATAATTCCCGTAGCCCCCGCAAATCCACCATCCATCACCATCCTTTTCACTTTTTCGCTTGATCCACGTAAAATACTCAATTGGCGTCTATCCCCACTACACTTCTCAATCCCTCAACCACGCCTTCCTCTTCTCTTCCTTCCTCGCACGACGCTTCTCCTGAAAAGCCTTGACCTCCTTCCTAGTCAGCTTCCTCGTTTGTCTCTCGGCCTTTAAACTCCGGCCATCGTGCGAGCTTGCCGCGGCATCGACATCAAAGTAAAACTCCATCTGTCTGCGACTCTTGTTCTCGTCGTTGTAGTTCTCCGGCGCCTTGCCATTAGCGCCTTGGAATTTGCCAGTGAATCGGTTGAACGCTGCGCGGGAGACGTACTCCTCCTCGACGGGCAGCGCTGCATAAGGTGCTGTGGGATCGTAGTCTCCGTGGATGGCAGGGTTGTATTGGATTCTGGTGGAATCAGGGGCCGCGATGTGGTCCATGGCAGTAGGGTCCATGGCGGCGGGGTCTAGAGGGAGGGAGTCGGTGGGAACGCGTGGGTTTGTCCAGGTTGTTTCGCCAGTGTGGTGGTTGAAGAAGTAGTATGCCTGATAGGTTTCGTCCCATACGGGTGTCCAGCCGTCATCCTCGGCGGCATCTTCTGGAGGAGGACCTTCAGGCAATGGAGGAGCTTCTGCATGTGCTTGTCCGTTTGTGTCCGAAGGTTCTAGTAGAGGTTCATTTGGCAATGGGGATGCTACTTCGCCTTCTTCTTCATCATCATCCTGATCTTCTCCCTCGTCCTGTTCCTTCCCACTCCTTGACGTCTCCTCATCTTCCTCCTCGCCCTCTTCCCGCTCATAGGCATTCTCATTTTCGACGTCGGATTCCTCGCTAGTTTCAACCCCCCTTTCCCCAACCCTTTCATTCCTCTCCTCGGCGTTGAGAGCTGCTTTCACCCGATCAGGAGTACGTGACTTTGACCGTGAGCGCGCAGATTGCGGAGACTGTGAGGGTGTGCGTGGGGGGGAAGACATTGGAAGCATCGGGTCGGTTGCTCGATTTCTGTGGTGTGTGAGTGTGGGTGCGTGGGAGCGGATGGGTGAGTTGTGATGGATGCTTCGCTTTATCGGGCTTCGAACAATGTACGAGGAGCACGATAACCTGTCGAGATTTGTGGTGCAATGGGAGGATTTGGGTGGAAACTTTATCGAACGGGTTGCGGTTAGGGTTGGGTCACGTGACCAGTCATTTTGGGATGAATGGAGGGAGGGTTGTCGTTGTGTTACGCATAGTGTATGCATCGGGATGCATATTCACGGTTAGGAGCGTTTGCATCCTGGTGGGGAGCAAGGAAGGAAGTGGGGAAGAATTTAACTCGGTAGTGAAAGGAAATGAGTGGTGAGGTGAGGTGTGTGATATGATTAGTTACGGTAAATAAATTTTATTGAACGGTATCATACTACGGTAGGTCTCGGGAGGTATAGCACTGCGATAGAGGTACTATAATATTATGATAAATTTAATCTTCGAAGTGTTGGCATGTCGCGTTTGGGGGAATCGGTGAGGAAATGAGGTGTAATCTAGTATACTCGAGTAGCCAGAGCCCCTACAAATTCTACCGTCATTCTAGGGGTTATGTGTTCGATATGCTCTTCTGGTGAAATTTGTTTACTGGCTTGCTATACTGTAGTGGTGGTGGCAGTAATTTTTATGCTTTGGAAAGATGGTATTTGTCGCCATTCACGGAACGAGGGCCCTCGGATGGGGAGAGTTAATCCGGGAACACTGTCGTTTCATATCGGCCAAACTGCCATAGATACTTGAATACCTTTTCTGGCAAGTAAAAAAATAACACAGCCTTCATAGGATTTCCTCCCTTTACAATCCCTAATTTAGGCTTAGCTGCAGGTCAGAAAGGAACATTCATAGTGGATGTTCACTGGCTAACCCTATATCCAAGCACAACTTACTAATCGCGTGTTGTATGATACCATGAACTTCTAATGGTAGAACGTGTATGGTATCGTACCGTACGAGTACATATGAACTGGAATCTCGGAATCCCGGCCTTCCTCACGAACTTTCACCAGGCCCCGCGGGACCCGGAGATAACTGGTTTCGGGCTTCCCAAATATTCTCAATCGCCAATCCCAAGTTCTCTTATGACCCTAAGCCCCAGTAGAACATGTGGTTTAACAAGGAGTCACGTCCAGATAGCCTTTTAAGCCGCACATCGCGCAATTATGGTGTCATTTTCGAAAAAATGGTCACGTGAGCTACGGTAGGGTAAGTTTGTCCTTTGTTCTGTGTTTCAAGTGCATCTTTTCCTCGCTCTTTTTTCTTCGGCCGCCGATATGCTAGCTTAGCTTCAACCTTGGGAATACGAACCTCGATTACTCCACTTCTGGCGCCTACGAGATAATTGGCAATGGGTGAAGGACCGGGTAAGAAGCGTAGGGTTTCTCGTGGTGCGACCGTTAAGGAAAGACATGCGGTGGAGAGGGTCGCGAAGATTACGAAGGATAAGAATGTGAGTGTGGCGGAAGAGAGGCCCAAGCCTGAATCTACGGGGGGGCAAGAAGGCATTGGAGAGGAACAGGAGGATGGTGAGGACAGCATTTCGGAGAGCGAAACCAGGACCGTGGCTAAATTAGTTCCCGATGCTGCCGGGCCTTCGGAAACTGCACCTCTGAAAAGCTTCAAGGAATTAGTGAGTCCCGTTTTCACTAACCTTACACTTCGGGGTGCTGAGTGCTAATCGAAACTTAGGGAGTAATGGATTCGCTTTGTGAAGCTTGTGAGAATCTCGGCTACAAGAACCCTACCTCTATTCAAGTCGAGTCTATACCTGCCGCACTGGAAGGGAAGGACCTTATCGGCCTGGCCGAGACGGGAAGTGGAAAGACGGCAGCCTTTGCGATTCCAATATTACAAGGTATCCCTACACATGCAATAGCTTCTTCTGGTGCGGTTTTAACACTTATGTCTAGCGCTATGGGACAACCCAACCGGTCTCTTCGCCTGCATTCTGGCACCGACCCGTGAACTGGCCTTTCAGATTTCGGAACAATTCGAAGCTCTCGGCGGCGGGATCGGTGTTAGAAGTGCAGTCATTGTTGGAGGCATGGACATGATGACACAGTCAGTAGCGCTCGGCAAGAAACCGCACATTCTCGTTGCTACACCCGGCCGTCTACTAGATCATTTGGAAAATACGAAGGGTTTCTCGCTGAGGAATTTGAAGTACCTTGTTATGGATGAAGCGGATAGATTGCTGGACATGGACTTTGGCCCTATCCTTGACAAGATTCTGAAGGTTATCCCTCAGACGCGGAGGACATACTTGTTTTCGGCGACCATGACTTCAAAGGTTGAGAAATTGCAGAGGGCTTCGTTGTCTTCGCCGGTCAGGATCTCTGTTGGCTCGAAGTATTCTACTGTTTCGACGCTTATACAAAAGTTTCTGTTTATTCCATTCAAACACAAGGACACCTACCTTGTTTATCTTATGAATGAGTTCGCCGGGCAGACAACCATTATATTTTGCAGGACCGTGCAGGAGACATCTAGGTTGGCTATCTTACTAAGGCATCTTGGCTTCAAGGCAGTCCCTTTGAACGGCCAGATGAGTCAGAGTGCACGTTTGGGGGCGCTGAACAAATTTAAGTCGGGCAGTAGGAATATTCTTGTGGCGACGGATGTGGCGGCTAGAGGTTTGGATATGCACGTTTCCCCAGATGCTCTCTTATGTTGTTGCATACTAACTTCTTACTAGTCCCTCGGTAGACTGCGTATTAAATCATGACCTAGCCCAAGATAGCAAGACGTACATTCACCGTGTCGGTCGCACTGCTCGCGCTGGACGTTCCGGACGCTCAATATCACTCGTCACCCAATACGAGGTTGAACTATTTCTCCGGATAGAATCCGCTCTTGGAAAAAAGATTCCCGAGTTTGATGTCCAGGAGGAGGACGTCTTGATATTCAGTGAGAGGGTAGGCGAGGCGCAGAGGGAAGCGGCAAAGCAGCTGAGGGAGGAGAGGGAAAAGAAGGGTGGACGGAGAGAGGGTAGAAGCGGGGGTGTAGGAAGCAAAGGAAAAGGAAAGAGGAGAAGGGACGATATGGATCAGGAGGAGGAATAGGGTGGGAAAGGATGCCCCCTCCTGCCACTCTCAATAGTCGGCACTGTAGATACAAAAGTAATGTGAACTCTCTGAGAACTTCCTTGCCCCTTTTGGGCCTTTGGGCATCGGTCGCAAACCGTATGACTGGTTTATAGCCCCTTGTACGGCCCGGACCCGGACTCCATAATCCTGTTTATGCGGTAAGATTTGCGGACCCCCCCGAATATCTCTTATGTATGCGTATCTTACACCAGTCATAATCTGGAGATCTGCCAGCATCTAAGAACACTCTGAAGCCTATTCACGTGATCCACCATTTGAACCAGTCGGGCCGGACCTCAGCCCTAGACGGGGGGGGGTAAGCAGGGGTTCTGGCACAACATCATATTTAATTGGACGAAGGTCTCTGCTGAGCAAGATGCACACCCGATAAGAACAACTGGAGAGTTGGTGGGG
The DNA here is from genome assembly GCA_006112555.1 of Tuber indicum. Taxonomy (NCBI): domain Eukaryota; kingdom Fungi; phylum Ascomycota; class Pezizomycetes; order Pezizales; family Tuberaceae; genus Tuber; species Tuber indicum. The sequence goes on along the minus strand of VBSK01000057.1, from coordinate 44,122 downwards.
GCAGAGATCGCGTGCGTTTGGAGAAACCAGCTCGCCCATGATATGGTATATTACAGCACGGGAATGATACAAGCGCACAGCGAGCGCTTAATTGATGGGAGAGGCTCGCAATATTTGTCAGACCAAGTGCTGTTTGCGTTTGTATTGCCTGCAGAAGGGGGGGAAGCGCATGGTATGGTTGAACACTCGGGGTGAAAGAGGAGTGAGGTTAGGTAGGATGTAGCATAAGCTTTTATGCGATACCGGTAGTGGTGATATGGAGGGAGTAGCCTGCGGTGGGAGTGAGAGGAAGTCTTTGTCCGTTTTCGCGCACACCTTGCGTGTGGGGTGTGGTAACTGAGCTTGGACTCTCTCTCTATCGTATGATACAAGTATGAATTGTTGATAGACTATTCCTTATAGAGCCTCGAATCCACGGGCATTTTGAAGAGCCCTATCCTATCTCGAATGCTGCAACCCATAAGGCATCCCCACTTCACTCAGTCGAATCCCTCAATTTACCTTTCCCATCAACAAACCCTCCCACCAAAGACGCTGCTACTGTACCTGTAGGGTACTTCATATCACATTCCTCTCCGACAGCACCCCCTAGGGCCCTGCCTCCCCCACCACCGCGCTGGGTAGTCGTGTCCGTCTCTCTTCCTTGTACGTGCGCTCCATCAACTTGTCACCTCCTCTTCCACTTCCCCCCTCTAACCCCTTCTTTCTTCTCAAGAAATAAAAAAACAACAACTTCTATCCTCAACCCCTTTCCCCCTCAGTTACACCCAATATTCACCGGAGCTTACTGTTGTCTCTTTCGCTTCAGAGACAACCCCGCTCATCCCACCCCTCACTCCCTATCCCACCGCCCCTCATTCCGCTGCTCAACCTCGACGCAACAACTACGCTCGTCAACGGAAAGGGGAAAAAGAGAAACAATAATCGGACAGCGTCAGAAAAACGACCTCTAGCTTGATTCTAATACTCCCTTCTTGCGATGGCCGATCCCAATGCATCAGCGGTGGCTATTGAGAACAGCAGAAAGCAGGAGAATGCCATTCGTGCTGTGATTGAGAAGAAGGCACCCCCGGAAATTGATTTCACTCTGCACACTATGGAAGATGGGACTCAAGTTTCGACACTTGAGCGAGTTTGCAAGGGTATGTTCTGCGAGTTTGCTCTTTTCGCTTCAAAACTTTTCTTCGTGATGAATCTTGTTCCCCCCATCTCTTTCTTCTTATCATTCGCCCCTCCTTGTGATGGATCTCCCTGGTTCCTGGAATCCTGCATGGGATTCATTCCATCTCTTTAGCCCTTAGCTTAGAAGTGCGATGCGAGTATCCTTTTTTATGTCCATTTAGCTTTGCCATGTTTTGACGGGATTGCGGGATTAGATCATTTTCATATTGTTTAGACATCCTTATTTGTTTCTACATTTACGTTTTTATCGCTACAAGTTTGGTTAATCATTTCTCCTTCCCTGAAATAGATGTGCAGGCACCTGCATTCCACAAGCCTACAAATGAGCAGTTTTACGACTCTAATGATCCTACAAAGCCGGATCTCGCATTCCTGAAGCAGCACTTTTACCGCGAGGGTCGTCTTACTGAAGAGCAGGCCATCTTCATTATTAACCGTGGCACTGAAATTCTCAGGACCGAACCTAATCTCCTGGAGATGGACGCGCCGATCACTGTGTGCGGTGACGTTCATGGGCAATATTACGACTTGATGAAATTATTTGAAGTAGGCGGGAATCCCGAGGAGACTAGATATCTGTTTCTGGGGGATTACGTCGATAGAGGGTACTTCAGTATTGAGGTATACTGATCTTTTTCTCTTGATCGTTTTGAAGCACAGGGTTGTGCCTTCCCCATTTGTGTCTAACCTGAGATGAAAAATAGTGCGTTTTATATCTTTGGGCGCTGAAGATCTGGTATCCCAATACTCTTTGGCTTTTGAGAGGCAATCATGAATGCAGGCATTTGACAGATTATTTTACCTTCAAGTTGGAATGTGGGTCAATTGCTGAACCTAAATTGCTTCCTTGGGCTCGACTAATGCGCATTCCCTAGGCAAACACAAATATTCTGAACGTGTATATGAAGCTTGTATGGACAGTTTTTGTGCGTTGCCACTGGCAGCAGTTATGAACAAGCAATTCTTGTGTATTCACGGTGGATTGAGTCCTGAGCTCCAGACCTTGGATGATCTGCGAAGTGTATGCCATGGCTTGTTTGTTCTATATGTGGTAATGTAGGGCTGACTGCGATATAGATTGACCGTTTCCGCGAGCCCCCCACTCATGGTTTGATGTGCGATATTCTTTGGGCCGACCCTCTAGAAGAGTTCGGACAAGAGAGAACTTCTGATTTCTTCATCCACAATCATGTTCGTGGCTGCTCTTACTTTTTTTCATACCCAGCTGCTTGCTCGTTTCTCGAAAAGAACAACCTGCTCTCTGTCATCCGTGCGCATGAGGCACAGGACGCAGGGTACAGGATGTATAGGAAGACCAAGACAACTGGATTCCCAAGCGTTATGACCATCTTTTCTGCACCCAATTATCTTGATGTGTACAACAACAAGGCGGCTGTTCTGAAATATGAGAACAATGTCATGAATATCAGACAATTTAGTACGTTTGACTTATCTACTCCATTTGTTTGATGATATCCCCGGGGATTGGAGTGCTAAGGTCGCCATCGCAGATTGCACGCCCCATCCTTATTGGTTACCTAACTTTATGGATGTTTTTACCTGGTCGCTTCCCTTCGTTGGCGAAAAGAGTAAGTTCGAATACCCTGAGAGCGTCCGATCAGATACTAATCGCAGCCTCCGGCTCTAGTTACTGATATGCTCATCGCAATTCTCAACACTTGCTCCAAGGAGGAACTCAATGAGGACACGCCACTTTCCCCTTCATCCACCGACCCGCTATCGCCTCCTCCTGAGCCCGAGACTGATCCCAATAGCCCAGATGCCAAGCGCCGTGCTATTAAGAATAAGATTCTAGCCATTGGGCGCCTGTCCCGCGTCTTCCAAGTTTTGCGTGAAGAATCTGAACGTGTGACTGAGCTTAAGACCGCCACTGGGGGCAGACTTCCGGCTGGAACACTGATGCTTGGAGCAGAGGGCATTAAGGATGCTATCACTTCATTCGAGGAGGCAAGGAAAGTTGACCTCCAAAATGAGAGATTGCCCCCAAGCCACGAGGAGGTGGAAAAGAAGGGCAAGGAGGCCAAGGAGGAGGCAATGAACCGCGCTGTGAGGGAGGCAGACAATGACAGGGAGTTGAACAGGGTGGCAAGGAGGATCAGCATGTAAGTTGGAAAATCTTTTCTTCAAACAGAGACCGCCTGCGCTGGCTTTCTCTTTGGCCATTGATGGTGGATGGAAATAAGGCTAACATTCATTCGAGGACTGATAGGTCTGGAGGGGGCGGAAGCTCGAGTAAAAAGTGATCATTCTAATTCACCAGAATGAAGGGAAGGGAGGAAAGGAAGGGGGGGCATTTTTCCCTTGGCTAGAAGTCTATGAGTGGTGGTCAAATACTGGGAGGCTTTTCTTTCACTTTTTTCTTTTCTCGCTCCTGTTTGGGCCGCCTTTGGTAATAACATTTCATTTCGTATGGACCATGCCGACATAAAATGTCAACTATATATCCTCCTCATATTTTATATCCACTCCCCCCCAGTTTTCCCTTCCACTCTATACAACCCTCTCGTCTCCATCTCCCTTTCTTTGTACAATCAATGGAGAACAAAAAATTGCGACCCTCGTTGTCATAAACAGATCACCCTCTTTTTTTTTCCCGTCATATTCACTTCCAATAGTTGTTTTTTCCTTGATTTGCCTTGGCTGAAAAAATGGCAGTTTTGTGATATAATAATATTAATATTATGATAAGCAATTTTTCCGTCGTAGTCTTTTGTTTTTGCCGCCGTGATTCCTTGAGTGAATTGTTGATGGGTGGATCGAGGCAGTTTGATTTTCATTTGGCGGGCGTGAGGCCTTTGTAATCTTTGCATAGTGTCATATCGTGTAAAATAGAGGTCGATATGGGTTTTATTGTTATTGGTTCATGACATTCAGTTTTATCGAGTGTCGCTCGATGGAGTGGCTTGAGTTAGGGTAGTCGCCGTCGGTACCGTAGCGCAAGCATACAACTTGTAACGAAACTAAGCACGCCTTCCAAAGGACAAAAAAGAAAAGAGGACGGGGGCCGCTTCGTATACTGTAAGTTAGTATGATATGTGGACCTCCGATAAGAAAGGAAGCAAAGCAGCGCGGTAGCTGCAAAACAAGAGTTAAAGAAAAAAGGTCTTGCTGGGAGTCGAACCCAGATTGCGGGAATCAAAATCCCGAGTGCTAGCCATTACACTACAAAACCGGTGATTATTGGCAAGTGTTGGCGTTTGCTAAATTTATTTTCAAGTCAAGGAGGCTAGGTTTACGTGTGGCGAGTCACGTGCTGATGTACGTAATGTGGGGTGGGCGGTATAAAGTGTGGAAGTTGGAAGGATTGGTGTGGGAGGTTCAGTACCGGTATGCCGGTACTGGATTTGGAAGAGGGAAGTAGGAGTAGTATTCTAATAACTGAAATTTATCTGGTGCATTTGGGTTGGCAGTGGTAGGATTTACGACTGGGTTACAAGAGTGAGTGGGGGGGGGGGGGTAGAAGGAGATAAAAGATTATTGTTATTAGTAACTCTGAGTGATGTCTGAGTCGGCCAGCTGGGAGAGTGGGTATGGAATGGAGGGGAATGTGGAAATGGAGATTAAGGAAAGAAGGTAAGAGGGTAATGGGATTAGATTAGTTGGCTGGTAAAAGAAGATAGTAAAATACTTTACACCTGTTAGGCGGAGACAACCGGTATAGACTTATGGTTGTTTAGGCCAATCGGGATTCTTTCGTGTAGACGGAGATTTGTCTAGGAAGGCTCGGAAGCAACTCGTTTCGTTTATGACTACTAAGAGTGCAAGGAAGTAGGATAGAATCGTAAGAACAATATTATATTGTTAAGGTCTCTTCTCCCTTGCTTGATGATGTCTAAAGCTTGGGAGGCACTTCGATATTTATATTCCGCGTCCCAGTGTTCGCGGGCTACATCTATCTAGCATACAAAATATGTACCTCTTCAAGTTTAATGCGCAACGTCGAGTTTTCCATGACGGTGCGAACACCGGGAGACCCTGAAAACCATCACACCATCTTCGGTAATTACTATTTCCTGCCTGGGAGACATACTTGTCACCAGTAGTAATTATCCGATCCTCAGAGTCTGTAGACCTGTAGCCGAGTTCTCAAGTCGAACTTTGTTGGCTCCAATAGTTCTTTTCGTTACCAAGAGGATCAGTCTTGATACGAGACTGCATCTGTAGACATGCCGGAGTCGATGACTTCTAGCTGTGATAACTCAACAACTAACCGATAGAATTCATTCCGATGACTCTCTTCTCGTAGAGGAGAGGCCATTCTATTGAATAGTCTCATAATTCCTCGGTCGGCAACTCCTGGTTGTTCTATGTAGAGGGGGTGGACCTTCGTGTTGTGTTGGTTGTAAATCCCGCAACTGCGGTACACCTCTTATCATAGTTGCAACACTCCTCGAAGCTCGTTGGCTTCTTTGGTAGTGTTTCCAGGAGCTCTAGACTCTTTCTAATCGTCGAAGGGTGGATGTGAATGCATTGGTTCGTTATTCCGAACCTCCTAACATTCATCTCATGACCTTGTGCGAAAACGTCCCGTTACTTACGGCCCGTGCCAAAGATGTCATATCTTTGAAGCCTTGTAATTTCCTGAGTAGTTGACGGATTGACTTCGTTCCACTTCCCAGGTCTCGCCATTTTCTTTTTTTTTTTTTTTTTTTTGATATATCATATATTCATTGTTTAAGGTACAAGAACCTGCATTCAGCGCTAGCTATGGCAAAAACAAAACCTGTAAACACGCGCGTCCCCCCTCCGTCTGACGCAAAAACCAAGAACCCCAAGCCCCTCTGGTATGGAGCTAACCGCACATCTCGTCCCGAATCAAGCCCCCCTTACAACCCAGACGAACCAAGCCCTAAGAGAAACCCAAAACAGGAAAAGCAGGAAGCCCAAGGAAACATCCCCCTGGAAATCTCACCACAAAGGAAACCAAACTCATACCCACCAAACCATGCCCATAGCACGGCCGGCCGCTGAAAAGCTAACCCTAGATCGGGCCCAAGAGGACCAGGTACACCGAATCATGGCGCGACCCCCACCGAGGGGGAAAACTTGACAAGGATGGATCCCGACCGACCGGAGACAGTGCAATACCAATCGGAGGGAGAGGAGCCAGGGCTGGGGCCCCCCAGAGAGAGGTAGCAGTAAGGTGCCAGCTGGGGGAGCAGTAGGGTGCTAGCCGAAGAGGTGGTAGTAGGGTACCAGCTGGGGGGCAGTAAGGTGCCAGCTGGGGGGGCAGTAAGGTGCTAGCCGAAAAGGAGGTAGTAGGATACCAGCCGAACGAGCCGAGGGAGGAAGGGGGAGGGGTAGACCCAGATGCCGAAACAACTATCGGAAACGTGTTCGTGTCTTAACTAGGCGGTCTCCATTTATCCCCGGTGCCCACAGTAGACAAAACCACCATAAAGGGCAGAGAGGAGGAGAGAGGCGAAATCGACCGTAGCCTGTTGAGAAAACCAACCACCAGCTCCCGACCGTGGGACTAACCCGTACCCACCAGCGGGACAAGACCCGGACCCAGCAGAGGGACTGACCCAAATCGATCAGAGGAAAGGAGAAGGAATTTATAGGAATCGCGTACCGCAAACCGTATTCCCAGCCGTCTGTTGAAGGGAAAAAGGAGGAACCCGACCGTGATGATGCTAAGCGAGGCTAAAGCAAAAGCAGGGAAGGAGAGAGACCCAGCGACAAGGACGCCAGGAGGGAGAAAGGAGGGGTCTCATGAGGGTAGACCTCAAGAGAGAAAGCAGGAGAGAAGTTTCGCCGTTGCAAAAAGATAAAAGATGATGGCCTAGTCCCCCCCATAGGGGGAGGACCAGACGCGAAAAGTGGTGTTAATTCCTTGGTGTTGAGATTTCAATCACTGGAGGTGTAGCGGAGACGGTCGTTGTTCCCAGGTCTTGCCAGAGGTCCCCTCTTATATATCCTGCGAACAGCTTTTGGTCGGACGGACGGCAGCGACGTATACGGTGTTATTCTGACACCTTTAATTCTGTGACCATATAGTCACAGGATGCAACAAAGGTTGATGTGTATGATGACGTGCGGGCCCCGTAAGGGGGCCGGAGGGGGGTGTTGGAGACTAAGATTCTCGGTTTCGGGTAAAGTTACCCTGCCTAGGGTACTCCTGGGCTATCGGAATCGGGTACTCCTAACAACACCAAGGAGAATAGATGAGCCGATAGTCCTGTTTTGGGTTACAACAAGTCTTTTAATTTCATTTTTTTTTATATTATCCAGTTTTTATTTGTATATTTGTATGGAGTAAGGTATATAGGTCCTCTTCAGCAAGTGCTATACAGACCTAACACCTCTACCCCTGTCCAAGACCTACCAGCCAGATGAAATATTCTCAGGCAATTACTGATCAAAGTTGGAACCAGTAGGTGGAAAAGACATCTTCTGAATAACTATCCAATGCTAATTACTTCTAGAAAACCATATCTAAGTTATCAAAACTAAGGAAATCCTCTGCTCTAATAGAATACAAAATCAAACATAAAGGAACGTAACTCCCAAAACTGAAAGTCACTATGGTAAAAATTCTATGAAGTGGACCATGTGTTAGGAAGTTAAGTTAAGATACTTCATGCTAATACTATTTATCTCATAGGATGCAATATCAGTTTTAGTTTGTCTTAGTAGCTACTCAAAATATATTTTTGATTTATCTTCATACTTATCAAGTTCTACAGGATTATTTTGATCATCAATAGTATACTTCCTCTTACAATTATTCTTCAATCTTTCTCTAAGAAATCCTGTATCTATACCCTTTATAAAAATCTCTTGATCTGCTGACCCATTTGTAGGAAATGCATGGCTAGCAAGATGAAATAACTTTCTTGATATTGCTATTTGCTCAGCTGAAAACTACTCTTATATCTCCTCTACTACTTAGACAATTGCAACTTATCTCTGTCTTATATACATTAGTACTTTGTATCAGTAATGCTCCCCCCTCTATAATATCTTCTTCGTCTCATTTTATTTCATTCAATATTTCCTCCAATAAAACAGTTAGGTAAAAGCCATTTCTAGTATATGTTGAGAAGACTAGGGTCAGAATTTTGATGTAAATGGAGAGTGTTTAAGAAGGCTTAGTAACATTTTTTGCTTTTATGACTACTAACGTGAAGCACTTACTTTTGAGGACTGTAAAAACATTGTAATAAGGATTTGTTGGTGGAACAATGCTATATTATTATGATCTCTTCTCCATTGCTTGATGATATCTGGAAAGCTTGTGAGGCACTTTGATAATTGTATCCTCTATCTGAGTATTCACGGACTACTTCTAACTAATATACAACTAAGTACATTTCCTTAATTTGTACGCAATGTTCCTTGGTCTCAACAAGTGTGAATACTGTTTGACTCTGAATTCTTTTATATCATCTTTGTACTTATAATTAAAATACTTGCAGTTAGAGGACACGATTTTATCTTCCAACTGTTGGTCATTGATCAATAGAGTCAAATAGACATTTTTCTGAAATCTCAGTTAGCTTGACTATCATTCTAATAGCCTCTTCCAAATCTACAAAGTAGTCAGCTTATGTATTAAGTACCTATACACAATAAGGCTTTAGTAGATACAACACTAATACTTTATATTGACCATCAATTAGGTCTTCAGAGTTATAGCAGCTTCTCCTCAGTCTGCCTCACCTGCAAGAGAATTATCTCTAAAGGGATGCTTTTTCTAGGACCGATCAACATACAGTTGCCTTCAGATAGGTATTAGTGTCATCTCCTTTCTCCTATTACCTCTAGGGTACTGTAGAAATTGTTGTTGATCATTATGATAAAAGGGTCCTGTTACTCTTAGCCTATAATTAGGATTTCTAAGTTTGAAGCCTAGTAACTTAATGTGACTTGTACAGAGTTCCTCTATTCTACTTCCTAGAAGTACTCAGAGGTTTTCTCTTATATATCATGCCAATAGTCTCCAGTCTGATAGATGGCAGTAATGTTGAAATTTCTTTCCTATGTTACGTTTCAATATATTTAATGATAAACACTGTATTTTCACTCACTTGGTTATGTTCAAGTTTTGATTAATACCTATATACTGCGGACATTACTACAACTGGATCACATTTATGCTAATCTCATAGATATTCCATTAAATATGAGCAGGAAACTTATGCGTTATGTTCTTATCTGGTTACGGGATAAAATTAGATTTTCTTATTCTTTTATATATGGTTATGCATAGTGATTACATATTAGATTTGTGATATTTTCTTAATATTTCCTGTATACCATCTTAGATTTATACGTACCTAGGGGATTTTTCTTAGCAGGTTTTCAGGGTCAAATACATTCATACTCATGTTTCTCTAGTAAAAAATACGTTCTTACTTATGTTTTTCCTGATTATATTGCTTTTACTACAAGTTAGTGCACTCTTGTATATATAGGGACTACTGCCCACACAACTCACATAGAAGAAAATAAGGAACAGAACTTCTACCAATCTATCTTTAAACTGTACCACTCCAATACAAAATGTGCCTATGATATCCTCTTAATATCACAGAGTTTATTCAAGATAGATACGATCGCATCTCTAAAAATCACAATTGCAATTAGGTTATGAGCCTGGGGTCGCTCTAAATCTATACGATAAATACTCACACATTTTACCTCCTATAGTAAACCAAAATGAAAAAGTCTCAGTAAAACGAAAATTCTTTGTCTGAGAAAATCTGGCAACAAAAAGTCTAGAGAAAAGTCTCCACGAAGGAAAATCTCGGCAGTCAGCAGAAAGCTTTAAGAGCACGCTTTTATTTGGGGTTTTAATGCGCTTTTCCTCTGTTTCCTCTTCTTACCTCACAGGCTATAGTCTCTACACACTCCTCTACCACTACGTTGTCGAACTAGCCTATTTTACATATCACACCTAGTTCCTTCCTCTTTGCTTTGAGTAAGGTAGGAATCCTACTTTATATAGGATCTAGTGGGTTTAGAGTCACTGTATTGAGGCTATTGGTTTGGTTAAGTTAGTTGGTGGGTTAAAGGGGATGTGTGGTCTTGTCCAAAATTCGTATTTTTCTGACTTAGAAATTATTTCAAATGGCTGAGGCATCTACTGCTACAAATAATAGACGGTTACCCTCCTATTCGCTTCACTCATAGTCGGGATAAGCAAGTGTGACGGATATGCAAGTGTGACGCTTCAGTTTTTTTTTTTTCTATAGACAGGTTGACAAAACACTAGCTATCCATCAGATGTTACTACTTCAGTATAAGTTACATAGCTTTAATTGAAGGCTACAAAGTCTGTATTTCTTACAATTGAGTCAAAATAAGTATATGATGAATCATAATCTGATTCACTGCCTAGATCTTCCCAATCACTTCCTGCAAGTTCCAGACTTCTTCCAATTTCAATGTTACTCTGCTGAACTTGACTGCTCCCAGTAGTAATTTCTACCACACTTGTATCTGCAGTACTAATTATGCTTGGCTCAAGAATTAATAGAACTTATAATAGATCTAAAGGTATCTAAAGAGCTATAAGATCCTTACGACTTGGATTATTCTCGGGATTCGGGATAGGAATCATCAGCTCGGGTTGAGAAATTCCCACCTTGTGCTAGAATCATTGGAACTTGCCTCTTCCCTTTTTTTTCTGCCTTGTAAGAATCAACGCCATAGTAGTACAAGGCTATCTTGGCCTTATTAACCATAATAAGAATATCCTTATGTGCTTTCTTATTCACAGCAGCTATTTTCTTCAGATTCTTTTCTGATTTCTTCAGTTTTGCTTCTTCAATAGTAATAATACCACCTTTCTGAATACTTTGTCAGAATTTGGTTTTGTACATTTCTTGCTCCTGGATTTTTGATTGAATAGCTTGATAAGATTCCTCTAGCAACTCTCTCTTAGCAAGGCTGATCTGTATTCTCTTATCCCATAGCTGAAAGTGGAATTTAGAGGGTTGAAGTCTCTGAACTGAGTTTACAAAAAAAAAAAAAACTAGAGGGTCACACTTGCTTATTTGTCACACTTGCTTATCACGACTATGAGCGAAGCGAATAGGAGGGTAACCGGCTATTATTCTGTTACCTCCTGATCCCATTATACAATATACATACAGTATAAAAGGCGGTTTTGCTCCCAGCTACAAGCTCAGCTCCATCTCAAAGATGACTGGACTGGAAAACTAACGCACCTGGTGAGACATCTCAGAATATGTTCTCAGCCTCATTAACTGATAGAAGATTGTTACTGGTGAAGAGATTGCATTGGAGGAGATAATTGGAGTTGATAGAAACCCTGACAATGTAGGTGATATAGAAGAATTTTGTGACTACTACCAATATGCTTCGGCATACTGTTAGGCAGAGACAACAGGTAAAGACTTAGGGTTGTCTAGGCCAATCAAGATTTGTTTGTATAGATGGAGATTTGTCTAGGAAGGCTCGGAAGCAACTCGTTTCGTTTATGACTACTAAGAGTGTAAGAAAGTAAAATAGAATCGTAAAAACAATATTATATTGTTAAGGTCTCTTCTCCATTGCTTGATGATGTCTTAAGCTTGGGAGGCACTTCGATATTTATATTCCACGTCTAAGTATTCGCGGACTACATCTATCTAACATACAAAATATGTACCTCTTCAATTTTAACTTGTAACGTCGTGTACTCCCAAAAGGAGCGAACACTGTGAGACCCTGAAAACTATCACACCCTTTTCGGTAATTACTATTTCTCATCTGAAAGACATACTTGTTACCAGTAGTAATTATCCGATCCTCAAAGTTATTAGACCTGTAACCAAGATCTCAAGTTGAATTATGTTGGCTCCAATAGTATCTTTCGTTGTCAAGAGGATCAGTCTTGATTTGAAGTTGCCTTTGCATATATGCCAGAGTCGATGACTTCTAGTTGTGATAACACGACAACTAACTGATGGAATCCATTCTGATGACTCTTCCTTCGTAGAGGAGAAGTCGTTCTATTGAATACCCTCATAATTCCTCAGTTGGCAACTCCTGGTTGTTCTGTGTAGAGGGGATGGACCTTCATGTTATGTTGGTCATAATTCCTGCAACTGTGGTACACCCTATATCATAGTTGCAACACTCCTTGGAGCGCTTTGGCTTCTCTGATAGTGTTTTCAGAAGCTCTAGACTCTTTCTAAGTATTAGTGGGTGGGTGTGAATGCATTGGTTCTTTGTTCTGAACTTTCTAACATTCATATCATGATCTTATGCGAAAACGTCCCGTTACTTATGGCCAATATCTAAGATGTCACATCTTTGTAGCCTAGTAACTCCTTGAGTGATTGACGGATTGGCTTCGTTCCACTTCTCAGATCTTGCCAGAGGTCTCCTCCTAGAGATCTAGTGAAGAGCTCTCGGTCGGATCGATGGCAGCGACGTATACGGTATTACTCTGACGTCTCCAAATCTGTGACCATATAGTCACAGGACGCAACTAAGGTTGATGAGTATGATGACGCACTGGATCCGTTAGGGGGCCGGAAGTGGGTGTTGGAGACTAAGATTCTCAAACTCGGGTAAGGTTACCCTGCCTAGGTTACTCATAGGCTATCAGAATTAGGTACTCCTAACACATACTTCCTCGACACAATTGATCCACAATAGCTTCTCTTGTTAGCTACCTCCAAGACTCCTATGGCCATCTGGATGGCATTGCAGGATAAATTCGAAAGAAAACACCTTCTCCTTCTTTGACCAACTTAACGCTATCTTTGATACTAAATATGATATGTGGTCTGAACTTATCGCGGATTCTATCAACAACTTCGATACCCTATAGAATCGATTACAATATCGTTATTCCAATACTACTACCAATGACTGGTATGCTCTCCCTTTCGCTTTCCGGAATGTTTTTGAATCACTGTAAGCAACAGCTGCTGTTCTTCTCTGCTTTCTTTCTGTATTAATCAATATCAGCAAAAAAAAGAACCTGCATTAGATGCGTCAGCTGTACGTCCTGACGCAAATGTACAGTTACCGGCATCCCTTGTGTCCGGGACGTCCTGTGTGTCAGGTAGGGTTCAACCCACCCTGTGTTCATCCAAAGCGAGGATGCAATAATTTTCAACTACTAATTTGGTTAGGTTGACCTTGATCCTTGCTGATGTCCTGACACAAGACGGCAGAGAGTCTTAATCATGATACCAAGCCAAATACCAGCCATCGGTATATCTACCGCTGGCAGACTCGGACACTATGACCAAATCTAAAAATATCTACAAAAATAGGAGATGAGAAATGCCAAATTCTATTTTAGTCTCTTGAAGGATCTGGCAGCCAAAATGGCCAACCGGTAGAATGTAAAAGTGAGTGATAGTAGTGATTGTGGAAGTACAGGGTAACTTGAGTGTTTTGTTAAGTTTTTCTCAGACTGCGACACGTTGAGTAACACTTGGACAACCACATAACATCACAATTAGTAAATCAATAACAGGTCTGTCAACTACTATTACTCCTCAGTCCCTATACCACCAAAGGTAATAATTTAAGGCAACATACTACTCGATTTCAGCTTTCCATTGCACTAAAAAACATCTGCCTACTGGGTGTTTACAAGAGGTTATGTGTTAGGCGGAAGCCGACTCTAAATATTTGTCGAGCGGACTTAGGCCTGAATCCTTGGTAATAGATGGAGATTTGTCTAGGAAGGCTCGGTGTCGTTCTTTTCGTTTATGACTACTAAGAACTCACTTAAATCGATAGGGGAAATATTCTTATAAAGATTCGTAGAAAAAACAATGTTATATTGTTAAGGTCTCTTCTCTATTGGTTGTCCTTTCTAAAAGCTTGGGAGGCACTCCGATATTTATATCCCGCGTCTGAGTGTTCACGGACTACTTCTAATCCTCCTATAACAAAGTACCTTCCCCAAAATCGTACGCTACGTCTCATAGTCTTAACAAGTGCGAACACCGTTTGACCCTGAATTCTTGCACACCATCTTCGTCCTCATAAATTCTTTACCGTCTTATCATAGGATGTGTTATTATCCTCGAACGACTGGTGTTCGATTTATAGAGCCGAATAGACTTCTGTCTGAAACTGCAGTCGTCTTGACTATCGTTCCAGTAGTCTCTTCCGATTTCACATAGTGGCCAGCGTATGTGTCGGGCACCTATGCATGATGCAGGCTTCGTAGATGGTGCGCCAACACACGTATGTCTACCGCCTATTAGGTCTTCTGAGTCTGAGTAGCTTCCCCTCGGTCCGCCTCGCCTCAATGGGAATCACCTCTCGTGGGATCCTGTTTCCAGGACCAACCAACATACAGCGACCTTCAGATAGGTATTGGTGTCATATCTATCCCCTATGGCCTCTGGGGCACTGTAGGAGTAGTCGCGGATTTTCAAACCAAAAATGTCCTGTTACCTTCGGCCTGTAGTTAGGATGCCTAACTCTGAAGCCTAATAACTCAATGCGCCTCCGAGGGACTTCCTCCGTTCCCCTTCTTAGAGGTACCCAGAGGTGCCCTCTTATATATCCTGCGAACAGCTTCTGGTCGGATGGACGGCAGCGATGTATATGGTATTTTGAAGCGGGCTTCATTGAGATGACATTATAGTCATGGGACGAAACTCTTCGAAATCTCGCTAAGGATGTGCGGGCCCCAGAGCGGGGCTGGAGGGGGGTGTTAGGTTTCGATAAATGAGGGTCTGTGCGTAGTTACCCTGCCGAGAGGTCTGTAGATTTCCTTTATGCCTAACATTATGGCCTATTTTGTATCCTGGAAAAGTGATGACTTTAACGCCAGATTCCCCAGCCATCCTTTGAGTGTAGTACTTTATACTTTGCAGCGACGTTCTACTTGATGTGGGCTTTCTAGCCATATAAAGAACATCTACTTGACATCAATATTGGTGGATATACAGCCTATTATAGAGGTGATGTTTACCTTGGCGAAGTGCTGATTTTGATGCCAGATTTCTCGGCGATCCTTCAGGCGCAGTACTCGATACTTTACAACAATGTTCAACTCTATGCCAGCTTTCCAACGGTATTAAGGATGTCTACTCAGCATCAATATTGATGGAGATATAGCCTATTAGAGAGGTGATATTTACCCTGGCGAAGTGCAGACTTTGATGCCAGATTCTGTCCTCAATACTGTGACACCCAGGTTGACATTTGGTATCTTAGACGTACTCGACACCCGCTTTCCAACAGTGTACAGGGCGTCTACTCAGTATCCATATTGATAGAGATACAGCCTATTATGGACATGATATTTACCCTGGCGAAGTGCTGACTTTGATGCCAGATTCTGTCCTCAATACTCAGACGCCTAGGCTGTCGTTTGGTATCCTAGGCGTACCTGACGCCAGCATTCCAATGGTGTATAGGGCGTCTACAGGACATCAATACTGATGGAGATACAGCCTATTACGTAGGTGATATTTACCCTAGCGAGGTGCTAACTTTGACGGCAGATTCTGTTCTCAATGCTCTAACGCCTAGGCTAACATTTGGTGTTCTGGATGTACCTGATGCCAGCCTTCCAACCGTGTATAAGACACCTTTCTGGCACCAATACCCGTAGAGTTATAGTCTATTCCTTGTCTTAGCGAAGTTCCGATTTTGATGCCATATTCCGTCCTCAATACTAAAATGCCCAGGCTGACGTTTGGTGTCCTAGATGTACTCGACGTCCGCTTTCCAATGGCGTAAAGGACGTCTACTCAGCATCAATATTGATGGAGATACAGCCTATTATAGAGGTGATATTTACCCTGACGAAGTGCTGACTTTGACACCACATTCTGTCCTCAATACTGTGGCGCCTAGGCTGATGTTTGGTGTTCTAGACGTACTCGATGCCAGCTTTCTAACGGTGTATAGAACGTCTTTACTGCACTAATATCCGTGGAGGTATAGCCTATTTTGTGTCCTTGTGAATGCTGACTTTGATGCCAGATTCCTAACCCATCCTTCCAGCGTATTACTTCATATCTTTCCGCATTGTCCTACTCGATGCCAGGTTTCCAACGTTATAAAGAATGTGTACTCGGCAATAATATTCGCTGAGTTATAACCTATTTTATCTATTAGACTCTGAATTACTTGCGTATTTTTGTTCACTTTTTATAACCTAGCCCGAGCCTGTGTATCTATAAAAATAAATGTTTTTTACTGTAAAAATATAATTTATTTTAGAATAACTTAGGAATAAGTTATGCTTTGTATTGGCTGTATCTGGTAAATTCTGAATTTTAAGAGACGTATTCTAATGTCTGTTCCTATGTACAGTTGTGTCCAGAGTTTTAGGTAGGTGTTCTGTTGCGTCCTGAGTTTGGCGGGTACATCCTGTTGCATCCTGATCTTAGCAGGTATGGTCCATTGCGTCCTGACATTGGTTGCCAGGTCTCTGTATATCGTAGTTAACGATTTGCGTTCTTGACATCCTATGCATCAGACGCACATAACGCATAAGATGCAACCTAGAAGTTTCACTGGTGAATAATATTGTTAACAACCTCCAATCCAAGGAGGACCTCACCTACAACCATGTGTACAACAGGTTGTTGGACATTAAAATCTTGGTTAGTTCTGAGGGTGATAAGACGTAGAAAACTGCCGATATCAAAGGAAAGGAAGGGGAAGCACCACCTCGAAACCCAGCCATATCGGCCACCACAAGAGAATGTACCTATTGCAAGAAGTATTATCCCACTACTCGATGCGAAGAACTTCTCTGGAGTGAATGCCACAAGCTTAAGGCCGACAATCAAAAGAAGAATGAAAGAAAAGTAAGTAACACCGCTAAGGTTGGAAAAGAAGAGATAACCAAATCAGTCAGTACCTCTATCTGCCACTACGCCATTTAAAGAACTCCTCATTGATACAACTGGGTAATCAATACAGGTGTAAGCTCACGTATGACAAGCACCTTAAACCTTCTTATAGACTTCCAACCAGAAAATAAAACTGTTAAGTTGGGCTATGACTCGGTAATAGAGTCTTATAGACATAGATTAGTTAGGATAATGGCCAAAATATCTAATTGTTAGGCATAAAGAAAATGCACAGACCTCTCGGTAGGGTAACTGCACACAGACCCTCATTTACCGAAGCCTAACACCCCCCTCTGGCTACGTTCTGGGGCCCTCACGTCCTTAGCGAGATTTCGAAGAGTTGCGTCACATGACTATGATGTCATCTCAATGAAGCTCACTTCATAACACCATATATGTCGCTGCCGTCCCTCTGACCGGAGGCTGTGCGCAGGATATATAAGAGGGCACCTCTGGGTACCTCTGAGAACGCTCCGCGCCCCCTATTTTCCTGACCATAACTTTCTTACTCACCCTCAACACCATCGCATCTGGTGTGTCTCCTCACTTCCGCACGCTTTTCCCCCTCTTGCTTAGGCTTCAAGTCTCTGCTTCGCGATCCAATGTCCGACATTGGTTCCGCCAACCAGTCTAGGGCGAGCTCTGCTCAGCCCATCCACCCCGCTGTCTTCGCGATCCCGGCCCTCCTACAGTCTTTGCAGCCAGTCCTTGGTGATGCTTTCTCCTCTGTCCCCCCTCTCATCTCGTCGGACCTTCGCGAACTCAGTGAAGGCGAGGCCATCCTCATCCCCCTCCTGGTTGCTACCCTCAATGGGCTCGCCACCACCAACGAACGAATCGACCTCCTCGCCACCAGAGTTCAAGGGCTGGCTGAAGGTGTTTCCACCGCTCAGACCCCCTCGCTCTCGTCCCTAGCCCCTATCGAGTCAGCCCTGCGTGACCTGTCACAAAGGCTCTCCCAACCACCGCCCCCATGTCAGCAAGCCCCGGCGCCTCTGGCTCCACCCCCTACCCGGAAAGGGAAAGAACTCCCTCCCTCGGCTCAGCCCCCCCATACCAACACGGCACAACTCCCTGCCGCCCCACACCCCAGTCAGGCCCCCTCCCGCGCCCCCCTTTACCAGGTTGGGGCGATTGTGAATGGGTTCGACCTAGACACCCCCAGATATGATACCGCTTTGGGCAAGAACTACGGCAACCCCGAGGCCTACGCGGTCAAGTACCCCAACTCATGGGAGGCCCGAACCTTCCGTGACGGCAAATACCCCCCCCTCTCTGAGTGGACCCCTGGTAACATGGATCCTACCTACCTGCGCCCTCCTCGCTCATTCGCCCTGGCTGCCGCTGACGGGGGCAAGAAGAAGTCCAAGGGGCCTAAGTCGAAGCCACCCTCAGCTGCGCAAGTCGCATCCGGCACCTCAGCGTCTCCTGTTAAGGAGACTCCTGTCCTGCCAGCAGCACAACGTCGTTTCTTCGCTCCTCGCTCCTCTCCTGCTCCCCACCCCGAAGCTGATAGAATTTCCGCGACCCTCCCTGACATCGCTGCCTCGGTTCTCCGTGAGGCCAACTGCTCCCTACCACTCTCCCTTTCTGCCCGGGTTAACGACAGAGGCTCCGTTACTCTCACCGTCCTCGACCCCTACACTCCCGCCACCTCCTACGCCCCATACTATCAAGCCCTCGCCAACCGCCTCAACCAAGTCTCCCCGGTAGGCGACAATGCCTACCTGCCCTTCAGACCTGCCCCCAATGAAGTTCAACTTGCCATCCACTCCCTCCCCCTCGCCTACCTCCCAGAAGACCAAGAGGACCTCCTCTCCCTCCTCCAGGAGTCCGTCCGCAACGCCGCGGGCGTCACCATCTTCTCGGCCCGCTACCTCAACCGGGACCTGGACTCCAGGATGTCCAAGTCCGCTACCTCTGTCGTCGTCACCATCGCTCCCGAGGACATCAATGCCATGGGAACCTCTATCCACCTCTTCTCTAGAAGACGCCGGGTTGAACGCGCCTTCTCTTCCAACCGCTTCACCCAGTGTCGCAACTGCTGGAAGTTCGGCCACCAGGCCCCTCGATGTAAGCTGGATCACCCGATATGTCCAATCTGCTCCCTGCCGCACACACGTTCGGCGCACCGCTGCCAGAATCCCACCTGCCCTAAGGCGGGTAACACCAAGGCGGTCCTCAACTGCTGCCCCTCCTCCATTGCTTCCTGCCCCAACTGTAAGGAGCCGCACGCGGCCACTGACAGGGACTGCCCGGAGCGACCCGCCCCAACCCCCAAAGACCCCTCCGCCTCACAACCACTAGGCCAAGGTGATGAGGATGGCATGGATGTCGGCCCTGATGGTGCCGACGCCGGTGCTGGCCCCTCCACCCCGAGACAGACTCTTGCCCCGCCTTTTGCGACCCCCCGCTGCCCCCGCCCTCGCGTCCCGCCCGAGACCCCACAGACAGCTACTCGTTCCTCCTCCAGGGCCAACGTCCCCCCCACCCACGGGGACTACGACCCAGCCCGTACCGCAGAAAATCCCTCCGGCTTGTCCGGGTAAATGCCTTTTCCCGACTCTCCTCTCCCCAGGCCCTCTGGCAGGGATCCTGGCCTTCTGAACCTTTCCTTCGTTCAACATAACAGCTTGGGTAGCTGGGATGTTTTTCTTTCTTTATTTCAGAGTTTTTCTGCTTTGTCTTCCTTGCCGGCGATTGTGGCCATACAGGACCCCCCTGTGTGGAGGGCACGCTTACCTTCCTTTCCTGGTTATAAATGTTTTTCCCCACCCCCCACCTTTGGCAAGCCCCGCGTGGCTGGCTACGCTCTTTTGTCCTTTCTTGAAGTTGTTTCCCTTTTGCCCGTATGGGTGGACCAGTCTGCCAACGTGATGGCGGTTGACTTGTTCTCCAATGTGGGCTTTTGCTCCTCCTCACAGACTCGCCTTAGGGTGTACAATGTGTACAACACCAAGGGCACCTCAACCCACACGCGCATTCTTTCTCCCGAGCTGTGTTTTCCTGACTTGAGTTTTCCTGCTGTTGTTTTGGGGGACTTTAACCTCCACCACCCTCTCTCTGACCCGCTGAGGGCCATTTCATCCACTGAACTTAGGACGTCAGTCCCTTACTTTCAATTGGCTTCGTTACATGGTTTTTCCCTTCTTAACACCCCTGGTGTGTTTACTTATTTTCCCTTTACCCCCCAGGACAGGCCCTCTGTCCTTGATCTCTCCTTTGCCAATGGCGAAGCGGCCCAGCTCTTTGCTGAGTGGACCACCACCCTCCCGTCCACT
This sequence comes from Tuber indicum, assembly GCA_006112555.1. Lineage (NCBI taxonomy): Eukaryota > Fungi > Ascomycota > Pezizomycetes > Pezizales > Tuberaceae > Tuber > Tuber indicum. Next base: position 23,835 of record VBSK01000057.1, on the reverse strand, counting down.
GGCTCTGACCACATCCCTATTTGCATCTTGCTTTCCACGCCCTTATTGCGCCCCCCTGCCCCCACACCAGCCTGGGCCAGGACAGACTGGTCTGCCCTTGGTGACGCCCTCAAATTGTTTGTTGTCTCTCCGCCTCCCGCCCTCCCGACCTTGTCCTCTGCCTCGGCCTGGTTTGACAGCAACGTCAACCGCCTCCGCACTACCCTCCTCCTACACACCCCCCTCAACCGTATGTCGACCCATTCCAAACCTTGGTGGTCGCCCCTCCTCTCCTCCCTCAGAATCTCGTTTCACGCCGCTGCTCGTCGTGCCCGCAGGTCCCCTTGTGTGGACTCCCTGGCTGAGGCCCGGGGGTCCCGCAACGCCTACTTCAAGGCCATAAAACAGGCCAAGCGAAGGCACTGGGACGAGTTCCTCTCCTCTGCAACCCCTAAGACTGTATGGACAGCCAAACGCTTCGCGATAGGTCGCCCCCCAGACCAGTTCCCGTCTTTCCCGGAAGCCGACACCCCGCTTGCTGTCAACACCGCCCTCCTGTCCCACTTTTTTCCTCCTAAGGAATCCTCCTCCCCCCCTTCTATCCTACGCCTGTTCCGGGATCTCGATGTCCTCACAAGAGAAGAGATCTCTAAGACTCTGGCATCCAGCTCAAGCTCATCCGCCCCCGGCCCCGACCATATCCCGTACTCAGTCTGGAAAAGAGTCCACGGCACCAACCCAAAAATCCTCACGTCCCTCCTGGGCCCCCTCCTACTCTATGGCTTTCACCCGTCCTCCCTCAAACAGGCCAATGGTATTGTCCTCGACAAACCTGGCAAGGCCTCCTACGACACCCCGGCCTCCTTCCGCATCATCGTCCTCCTCCAAACCCTATCCAAGATCCTGGAGCGTGTGGTAGCTGTAAGGCTAGCCGCAGTTGCTCGGGCCCTTGGCCTAGTCCACCCCAACCAATGTGGCTCACTATCGGGCATGGGTACCTTTGATGCCCTTGCCACACTCTCACATGAGGTCCGTCTTTCGCACTGCATGGGCCTCTGCTCCTCCACACTCTTCCTTGACATCAAGGGAGGCTTTGACAATGTCGACTCCGCTGCCATGTGCGGCAAGCTTCGGGAAAGGGGCGTTCAACCCTACCTTGTCTCGTGGGTCCGATCCTTCCTACACGGTAGGCATTGCCGCCTCCTATACCAGGGTTCCCCTAAGGTCCTCTCGCCGGTCCAGGTCGGCACCCCCCAAGGCTCGCCTGTCTCCCCTCTTCTTTTCTTGATCTACGTTTCCTCCCTCCACTTTCCAGTCCCTAATGGCATAATCCTCTCATATGTTGACGACTTCGCTATAACTGTCTCCTCGCCCTCCTACAGGCGTAACGTCCTGAAACTTCAAGCGGTCGCTTCCTCTCTCACGTCGAGGGGAAGACGCATAGGCGTTGCGTTCTCCCTCCCCAAAACAGAACTGATGCACTGGAGGACGCCCCAACAGAGGGGGCCCCCATGCCTCCTCCCCGTCTCAGTGGACTCCGTCCCCTACAAACCGGCCCAAGTACTACGGTGGTTGGGCTACTGGCTGGAACCCGCGACTCCTTCGTTGGACCGAGCCACCACCCCTCACTTCACCAGGCGCCTTGCCCTGGCCGAAGCTGCCCTCGCTACAATAGACCGCCTGTCCTGGCCAGGCAAGGGTCTCGCACCACACCTGTGTCATCGTCTCGCCTCCTCCTTGGTCCGCCCCATCCTTCTCTACGGCAGCGACCTTCTCTCCCCCAACTCCAGGATGCTCGACAAGATGAGGGCGTTCTGGCACCGGGTGCAGAGGTGGGTTACGAACTGCTTCGCCTCCACCAACACGGCCATCCTTCCCTGCGAATCATCACTCCCCCCAATTGACCTACTGATCAAGCACCTTCAACGCCTAGCGGCGGTCCGCCTGGTCTGCCTGCCGCCTGAGATCAACCCGGCGACGGCCCGCCTGGACCACTCGGTCCCAACCACGTCCCCCTTTAGGGCTCCCGACTCCCTCCGCCTCCCTGGGTCTGTCAGAGGCCGGCATCCATGGGCCGGCCCCAACTACCGCCCCCTCAGATGGTTCACCAATCCACCCTCCCCGCCCAACTGGCGCCACCTCCCAGTCGATGCGGTCGCCCACCGCATTCACCCCATTATCGGCGGCCGCAGTGACCCCCGCCCTCCGGCGAACCCCCTCCTCTTGCCTCCACTGCAGGTGGCCCCGCTGGGGGCTCCAGCCCTCTACGCTTCTCTCAAAGCCCGTTGCCGTGAGGAACTCCTCACCTCGTGGCGCCTCCTTTCTCCTCCCCCGCCTTACTACCTCTTTGGCCCCACCTTGCGCCCGCACCCCTTTATGGGCCTGGGGCGTTTCCTCTCCGGCCGGCTCCACCAGATGCGTGCTGGCAAGAGCTACCTAGCCGCCCATCCCTCATGGCACGACACCGACCCCTCTCCCCTCTGCCCCTGTTGTGAGGAAGAGGACGAGACGTTCGAACATGCCCTCCTTTTCTGTCCTGTCAAGTCTGCAGCCCGCGGTCGCCACCTCCAGGGGATCACGGATATTGGACCTGACTCTTCTCTGTGGACCTCGATTCCGCTGCTTTTGGGCCTCGGTCGTTATCTCACCGCTACCAAGACTGGTTTCCCCCCCGAGATGTCTGCACAATATGCCCCCCGCCAGCCTTCTCTCTCCCCCTCCCCCTCCCTTCCTGCCTCGCCTCGGTTGTCGTTGGCTGGGTCGCCAAGTGGTCTAAGTGGTGGGAGGTCTCCTGTTTGATTTCAATACGTTGGGTTTTGATTTGTTTCCGTTATGATGCTAGTTAGTTAGTAATTTTCCTTTATAAGTCCTGTGTAGGCAATGCGTCGGTTATTGGACGCCATAGGAGGATCTGGTTTGGGTTTTTCGTTTGTTTGTTGATTGATTTTGGGTTTTGTTTCTGCCATAGCTAGCGCTGCATGCACGTTCTTGTACCTTAACCAAACAATGAATATATGATATAAAAAAAAAAAAAAAAAAAAAAAAAAAAACAAAAAAGGGTACCTCTGAGAAGTGGAATGGAGGAAATCCGTCAGAGGCGCATTGAGCTATTAGGCTTCAGAGTTAGACATCCTAAGTATGGGTCGAAGGTAACGGGACGTTTTCGGTTCAAAAATCCGCGACTACTCCTACAGTGCCCCAGAGGCCATAGGGGATAGATATGACACCAATACCTATCTGAAGGCCGCTGTATGTTGGTTGGTCCTGGAAATGGCATCCCACGAGAGGTGATTCTCTTTGAGGCGAGGCGGACCGAGGGGAAGCTACTCAGACTCAGAAGACCTAATAGGCGGTAGACATACGTGTGCTGGCGTACCGTCTACGAAGCATGCATCATGCATAGGATGCCCGACACATACGCTAGCCACTATGTGAAATCGGAAGAGACTACTGGAACGATAGTCAAGACGACTGCAGTCTCAGACAGAAGTCTATTCGGCTCTATATATTGAAGACCGGTCGTTCGAGGATAATAACGCATCCTACGATAAGACGGTAAAGAATTTATGAGGACGAAGATGGTGTGCAAGAATTCAGGGTCAAACGGTGTTTGCATTTGTTAAGACTATGAGACGTAGTGTATAATTTTGGGGAAGGTACTTTGTTATAGGAGGATTAGAAGTAGTCCGCGAACACTCAGACGCGGGATATAAATATCGAAGTACCTCCCAAGCTTTTAGACAAAGCAAGCAACGGAGAAGAGACCTTAACGATATAACATTGTTTTACCTACGAATCTTTATAAAAATAATTCCTCTATCGATTAAGCGAGTTCTTAGTAGCCATAAACAAAAAGAACGACAACGAGCCTTCTTAGCCAAATCTCTGTCTATTACCAAAGATTCAGGCCTAAGTCTTCTCGACAAATATTTAGAGTCGGCTTCCGCCTAACAATAATGGTCATATCAAACCTGTCATCCTTTAATGTGTTCTTTGGGTTGCTAAGTTGGGTTAAAGCAATTTACTTTCGTGGTATGCTATTGTTTCTTTAGGGAAACATTTTTCTTTACAGAGTTCTGGGAAGGATATGTATATTTCTAGGGAAGATAATAAAGATGTTTTATGGAGAAAATTAAAAGGACAGGATTACGTTGTGCAAGAGCAAAAAGAGAAGGCAAATAAAATGATCTATTAACAATGGTATGAAGCCTTCAGTCATCCCTTGCCCCCTTACCTCAAAAGTAGTAACTATTCTGACAATCCAGATATATTTCATGTTCCTAAACACTGGCACTGTGAAACCTGCATTACCTCCAAGTCAATCAAATACAAGCTCACACTAAAAGAAGAACAATATGATAAACCCTCTGAACTAATCCATTCAGACGTTAGCGGAATGTTCTTTAACTGATTCTTCGGTAAATCCTGGTACTATAATACCTTTATCGATTATCACACCTGCTATACTTAGATATACCCCCTCAAAGATAAGTGTGATATAGTCACTGTTTTTACCAAGTTCATCAATGAAAGTGTTAGGCATAAAGAAAATGCAGAGACCTCTCGGTAGGGTAACTGCGCACAGACCCTCATTTATCGAAGCCTAACACCCCCCTCCGGCCCCACTTTGGGGCCCGCACGTCCTTAGCGAGATTTTGAAGAGTTGTGTCCCATGACTATAATGTCATCTCAATGAAGCCCGCTTCATAACACCATATACGTCGCCGCTGTCCGTCTGACCGGAGGACGTTTGCAGGGTATATAAGAGGGCACCTCTGGGTACCTCTGAGAAGTGGAACAGAGGAGGTCTGTGGGAGACGCATTGAGTTATTAGGCTTCAAAGTTAGGCATCCTGAATACGGGCCAAAAGTGACGGCACGGTTTCAGTTTGAAAATCCCCAACTACTCCTACAGTGCCCCAGAGGTCATAGGGGATAGATATGACACCAATACCTATCTGAAGGCCGCTGTATATTGGTTGGTCCTGGAAACGGGATCCCTCGAGAGGTGATTCTCTTTGAGGCGAGGCGGACCGAGCGGAAGCTGCTCAGACTCAGAAGACCTAATAGGCGGTAGATATATATACATGTGCTGGTGTACTATCTACGAAGTCTGCATCATGCATAGGTGCCCGACACATATGCTGGCCACTATGTGAAATCGGAAGAGACTACTGGAACGATAGTTAAGACGACTGCAGTTTCAGACAGAAGTCTATTCGGCTCTATAAATCGAAGACCGGTTGTTCGAGGATAATAACGCATCCTATGATAAGACGGTAAAGAATTTATGAGGACGAAGATGGTTTGCAAGAATTCAGGGTCAAAGGGTGTTCGCACTTGTTAGGACTATGAGACGTAGCGTACGATTTTGGGGAAGGTACTTTGTTATAGGAGGATTAGAAGTAGTCCGCGAACACTCAGACTCGCGATATATATATTGAAGTGCCTCCCAAGCTTTTAGAAAGGACAAGCAATGGAGAAGAGACCTTAACAATATAACATGGTTTTATCTACGAATCTTTATAAGAATATTTCCTCTATCGATTAAGCTAGTTCTTAGTAGTCATAAACGAAAAGAACGATACCGACCCTTCCTAGACAAATCTCCGTCTATTACGAAAGATTCGGGCCTAAGTCTTCTTGACAAATATTTAGAGTCTGCTTCCGCCTAACACTATATTGTTAGTTCTCCTTGTTACCAAGGCTCACTAAATAAGTCGGTCAACACTCTGCACTAAATAAGCCCATGGGTTCGAATCACGTCCACCACGAAACCATTGAAAATATAGTCGGTATAGGTACCCTTGGGGAACTCTCCGGAACCAATTCAATATTTGAAGTACCAACTAAGGTACACTACCCTACTATTAGTCTACTGTTATCTAGTCCGCCAGAGCATCCAGAAATACCATTCCTGGAACAAGAAGCTACCTTGTGGTATACCAACCCAACTCTAGTTCCTTCGGAGGAACAATTTCAAAAGCTTTACTAAACCTGGTGCGGGCCAGAATTCGTCTGGAAACCTTTCCTCGACTGGAACACCAGTGAAGAGGGATCCCTTGATAGTAGCTTCACACCTACTAAACCTTTAGCGTGGAGACTCGGAAATCACCTGAACTCTCACTAAGACAAAACCCTATTACAGGAACCTATTCCTTAAAGCGCCCTGTAGCTGAGAAAGAATGACAGAACCATCGACGCCGTGGTTACCTGGAGGTGTGGGGACTCCGGTGCAATGGAGAGAAGCTCTCAAGAGAATAAAGGATAAAGATGCAATGAATACCGGAAGCGAAGGTGAAAATGTACTGGGTCAGCCTTCATCGCTCCCCTCAGGGCTAAGGGGTCCACCAAGAGATGGATCACGGGCATCCTGCGTCCCCAGCTCGTCCCGCTCATCTACTCTGAGACAGCGGGATCACGCGGCTGACTTGGCAAGATTAGCTGCCTGAGTAGGAGTTGTATTGAAGGATGTCCGGAGGGACATAACTTCCTCCATTGACGCTGCAAATATAGCATTTGCTCAGCTCACGAGCTCAAAAGGAAAACGCGCTTAGGCTATTTGACATTCAAAACCAAATTGCCGAAGGAAAGGACCTCCATAACCAGGACATAGGGGTTCTATTGATGCAATGTCAAGGGGTAGAGAAAGAAGTAAAGTCTCTAAAAGAAAGGATAATAAGAGAAATCGCGGAAAACCTAGCACAACAAGCTGCCAGACAAGAACATCACGAAGGAGTCACCTCCCAGTTACATCAGTCCACGCTAGAATGGGATCTCCTGCTACAACAAGCAGTAGAAGAAATTAGGAAGGAAATGAAAGAACGGGACTACAAGGTAAACAATGCCTTCAAGGAAAGCGACCCGCTTTTCCAGAAAGAAGTAAAGACGACTCGAGAGTCACTCAAGTCTCAACAGGGTGAACTCAAGAAAATAAGCGAAGCGGTCCAAGAACTTCTCATTTCCTCCAGAAAGAAGGAGACTCCGAAAGAGAACCCGGAGGCTAGCAAGCGTATACGGATGGAATCGGTAGAGGACGAAGAGGAATATTATTCCAGACCCACTTGTAACGTTCCTTGCTCGTGGTTAACTAATAGCGACGGGCAACGATACTTCTCTTCTTCGTTGTAATCTTAATAGATGCAATAGTTCTTAGATCCGTTGATCTACGTTATCACCGTTCGTCGGATAACGCCTGTTAGATCTTAAATAAGATAACTTCGCCTTACGTAGGCTCGTGATAAATGTGTCGGATGTGCAAATGCGATAAAGAGCGTAAAGATATTTTATTCGTAAAGTAATAGGTAAGGAAATTACTTAGAACATTCAATCTAATTTATTTAACCACGTACCGCCGCTTCCGGCATACGACGTGCCCGGGGCTGGAGGGCCCCCCGGTTAACGCACCCCCAGTAACTACCACTACCTACAAACAATCCAAACCTCCGACCCCAAACCTCCAACATGCCCGCGCCATGCCCACAACACGAACACTAAGTACAAAGCCATCAACGGTAAAGAAAGTTCTCCCCAAAGCGACACCGTAGACCCTCTGGTATGGGCCCAACCAAGCCAAGTAGCCGAAGCCGCAAGACCTCCTCGCGTAGCCGAAGCCGAGCAAAGTACCAGTCCCCCAGGTTCCCCGTACAAAAAAAAATACAAAATTCCACTACCGTCATCTGAATATGACCCCGCAACCCAACCTCCACAGTAGAAACCCTCCCGGGCGCCCCCACTCAATGATCTCGGGACACCCCCAGCCGACCGCCACGGCCACACACCCCCCAATATCCCACAAACAAAAGAAACACCCAAAGCCCAAGCGCGAAGTCCCAAAGGAAAGCCGACTTACTGGACAAGGGCTCCCTAGCCGAGGGGGCCGGGACCAGCACGCGTCTGGCGCGTCTTGCAACTAGCGCAATAACCCCAGGGGGCACCATCCGGACGGCCAGTCAATCGCAGACTATTCTCCCCACAGGAAGGACACCCACGACGATACACCTCAGCCTCCGCCACCGACAAAGCAGACAAGCCGGGGTCCGTAGGAGCCGGGCGCGACCGAGTGCGCACCGGCGATGGCGATGACGTATCCGAACCGGGGACAAGTGGCACAGGTGAGGTCTGGTCTTCTTTGACCCGGCGCTTCTTGTTCCTCCTCCTCTTCCCATCCCCAGGTGCAGGTCTACGGTCGGGGGTGGACGGGCCACCCTCAACACCACCCACCACCACAGGGGGGGCGCCACTAGAGGCGCTTCCCCGACCAGCCACGGGCTCAGCCACAGAGGACTCAGGCACCTTCCCCCCCGAAGGGGGTGATACCACCGCAACCGGCGCCACCACAGGGCTAACCACCTCACCCACCAGAGAGGACGCCTCAGCCAACACACCCGACGAATCAGGTGGAGGCCCACCCACACCATCCCCCGAAGGGGGTGGTGGTGGGATAACCGCCGGCGTAACAACCCTCTGAGGGAGCTCCTCTGCCAGGCCCTGAGAATTCTCAGGGTCCAGCCCATCCCCCACCGTAACCACTGTAGCAACCGAAGCGACCGAGGGAGTAGGCGACGAAGGAATAACCGTAGGAGCCTCTACAACAGCCATCGTAGAGACCAAGCCCCTAGTAAAAGAGACCTGAGAGTCCAGGGCGGCCGATAAGACAGCGTTCCCCTTCTCAGCGCGATGAAGCCGCCGAGAGAGGACAGAGATGTGATGCCGAAGGCGAGAGACTTCAGCCTCCAGGGCGAAGTTCTTCTCGACGGCACGAGACAGAACCACCGACGAACGCAAGGAGGACGCGGCGGAGGGGGGAGAGGCTCGCTTAGCCATAGCGACCGTAAAGAGGCGAGGCCAAAAGTGAGGAAATCGTAGATAGGCGAGATGAAGAACCTGGGTTCTTCAAACGATCGTAGGAGGGGGGAAAGCAACTATCGTGATAGAAGCTTAAAGACTTGAAGCTATCGTGAGATAGGAATCAAGGGCTCTGATTGGTCGTGACCGCTGTAGATTCGCTACCGAGGCGGAGCGAAGATAGAAGTAAGGAAATTACTTAGAACATTCAATCTAATTTATTTATACTTGTACCGCCGACTCCGGCATACGACAAGTCCCCGCCGGCACAGGGTTAGCGCAAACCGGAACTACCACTAACCACGAACAAACCAAACCTCCAACCCCGTACCTCAAACATGCCCGCGCCATGCCCACAACACGAACACTAAATACAAAGCCATCAACGGTAAAGAAAGTCCTCCTCACCCCCGCATCCGAAGTACCTCTGGTATGGCACAAACCGCAGCCCTTGTAGCAAGTCGGCATCATTCCTGAACAAGGAGTACGAGGGGCAAACCCACGAATAGCAAGATAAACAGGCGACAGGCAGGACCCAGGCCGAAGCCAAAAGCCGAAAGGGTGTCCGACAAAGGGAAGTTCCCCGTACAAAAACAAAAATTCCACTACCGCCCGGTCTGAATACCGTCCCGCAATCCCTCCTCCACAGTAGAAAACCAACAACAATTTATCAACACAGGTGGCGCAATGGCAGAGAGGTTATGACCAACTTGTCCGTAACTCGCATCCGCACGCCAGGCCGTCGACCCTATGAACCCACTTTGCCAAGTGCCTCTGAGGAGCGTAATGGTGAGGAGGACCTGTACCTGTTACCCGTAACCCCAAACCAAACAACCCTAAACAAAAGAAATACATAGAGGTGGTGACAGACCGGCAAGGTCAGTAGGGCCTATCTCCTACCCGTGGTGCCATGCCCCCGCCAGCCAAACCCGCAACCAGACCAAAGAAACCAAACAAGCTCCACAGAACCCAGCACGCAAGACCCAAACAAGTCCAACCCAGAGGTCACAACCCACTATCCGCACAGGTGGCCATCAGCCAGCCGGTCCGACAGGAAGCTTTGCAGCACTCAGCAGCTTAACCTTAACAGCCCGAGCCAGCCGGAAACACTTAATTAGACCTCGCCCAACCTGACGCAGGCCCGACCGGTGCTCGCAGGTGTCTCTCCCCGCCAAGTCAGCCCCCCCCAAGCCCCACACACCGGGCACCGCAGCTCCCATCCAGCCCCCTCAGCCCCTCGGGCAGATCAACCGCCCGACAGCCACAGAACAGCCAATACCTGACCCCACCAGGCAGCCACTGATCTTGGCCACACCAGCAGAGCCCCCTACCCCAGCACCGACAGCCGAGGGGGGCCACCAGGACAGACCCGGAGCCACAGCATAAAGGGCCGCCATCCGAAGGCAACGGCCACAGCCCCAACCCGCCCGAACCGAAGTCCAGACAAGCCGAGAAGGAAACCAGGGAACCCGGAGGCCCCCCAAGGTGGGCCCCGAAGGGCCACACTGTAGACCGACGAAAGGTGCCCAAACCAACGCTTCAGAGAGGGTGGGTACCAGGATAGGAAACGAGACAAACAGAAGGTAGGCCCCACTTGCAATGGGTGTGACCGCCAACCACCATCCGTAACCACACCGACCCCTGCACTAGACCAAGCGTGGCCCGGCAACCAGTCGCCCCACACCACCCCGGGCAGAAGTTCATCCGCACCAGGAGGAAAAAGATTTCAGGGTCAAAGCCATCCCCACGTAGAAGCGCGGAGGAGACACCTGACTGAACCACCGTAAATGCCTCTTGAACCGAAATCAAGGGAACGGTGATAAACGACATCGTAGGATTCCGACCGTAATAATAGTAGACGAAGGGCGCGGCCGACGAGGCCCCCGTCCCTTTAGGAATGATGCGATCGGTACGACGTGTTGATACTTGGGAAGGTCATCAGTCTAACCCAAGGGCGTTTTGTATCGTGAACACTAAGGACTCTGTTAAAACCCAACAAGAAACATGAGCTGGTCCCAAAGAACGACACGGGTGTTTCCCCCCACAGCAATGTTCAAATCCCCCAACCCCCGAACGCGAAACTCTGCGAGTAGACGATAGACAGAGAAGCCGAAGACTTTTTACCGAGGAGGGCTCGTAGACGCCAAAGGTGAGGAGGCTCGAAGCGAAATCATCGTGAGAATCAAACAACAACGAGGAGGTGAAAACAAGTAACCACGACGCTCCACCACACGACAACCTCAACACCAAAGACCCCAGGAACTACTGAGCGAACTCAGATATCTCCCCCAGAATCCAAGGATCAGAAAGCTATCGTGGGCGCGAAAGGAAAGCTACCACGGCGGAGCGAAGATAGAAGTAAGGAAATTACTTAGAACATTCAATCTAATTTATTTATACTTGTACCGCCGACTCCGGCATACGACAAGTCCCCGCCGGCACAGGGTTAACGCAAACCGGAACTACCACTAACTACGAACAAACCAAACCTCCGACCCCGTACCTCAAACATGCCCGCGCCATGCCCACAACACGAACACTAAATACAAAATCATCAACGGTAAAGAAAGTCCTCCTCGCCCCCGCATCCGAAATCCCATTTGTATGGAATTAACCGCAGCCCTAGTAGCAAGTCCGCATCTTTCCTGAACAAGGAATACGAGGGGCGAACCAACAAATACCAAGATACACAGGCGACAGGCAGGACCCGGGCCGAAGCCAAAAGCCGAAAGGGTGTCCGACAAAGGCAAGTTCCCCGTACAAAAAACAAAATTCCACTACCGCCCGGTCTGAATACCGTCCCGCAAACCCTCCCCCACAGTAGAAAACCAACAACAATTTATCAACACAGGCGGCACCAAGGCAGAGAGGCTGTGACCAGCATGTCCACAGCTCGCATCCGCATGCCAGGCCGTCGACCCTATAAACCCACTTTGCCAAGTGCCTCCGAGGAGCGTAATGGTGAGGAGGACCTGTACCTGCTGCCCGTAATCCCCAAACAAACCAAATAAACAAAAGAAATACATAGAGGTGGTGACAGACCGAAAAGGTCAGTAGGGCCTATCTCCTACCCGTGGTGCCATGCCTCCTCCCGCCATACCCACAACCAGACCAAAGAAACCAAACAAGCTCCACAGAACCCAGCACGCAAGACCCAAACAAGTCCAACCCAGAGGTCACAACCCACTATCCGCACAGGTGGCCATCAGCTGGCTGGTCCGACAGGAAGCTTTGCAGCACTCAGCAGCTTAACCTTAACAGCCCAGCCGGCCGGAAACACTTAATTAGACCTCGCCCAACCTGACGCAGGCCCGACCGGTGCTCGCAGGCGTCTCTCCCCGCCAAGTCAGCCCCCCCCAAGCCTCACACACCAGGCATCGCAGCTCCCATCCAGCCCCCTCAGCCCCTCGGGCAGATCAACCGCCCGACAGCCACAGGACAGCCGATACCTGACCCCACCGGCAGCCACTGGTCTTGGCCACACAAGCAGAGCCCCCTCCCCCAGCACCGACAGCCGAGGGGGGCCACCAGGACGAACCCAGGGCCACAGTATAAAGAGCCACCGCCCGTAGGCTGCGGCCACAGTCCCAACCAGCCCGAACCAAGGTCCAGTCAAGTCGGGAAGGAAACCAGGGAACCCGCAGGCCCCTCAACGTGGGCCCCAAAGGGCCACACCGTAAACTGACGAAAGGTGCCCAAACTGACGCTTAGAGAGGGCGGGTACCAGGATAGGAAACGAGACAAACAGAAGGTAGGCCCCACTTGCAATGGGTGTGACCGCCAACCACCATCCGTAACCACACCGACCCCTGCACTAGACCAAGCGTGGCCCGGCAACCAATCGCCCCACACCATCCCGGGCAAAAGTTCACCCGCACCAGGAGGCAAAGAATTCAGGGTCAAAGCCATCCCCACGTAGGAGAGAGGAGGAGACACCTGACTGAACCACCGTAAATGCCACTCGAACCGAAATCGAGGGAACGGTGATAAACAACATCGTAGGATTCCGACCGTAAAGATAGTAGACGAAGGGCGGGGCCGGCGAGGCCCCCGTCCCTTGAGGAATGATGCGATCGGTACGACGTGTTGATACTTGGGAAGGTCATCAGTCTAACCCAAGGGCGTTTTGTATCGTGAACACTAAGGACTCTGTTAAAACCCAACAAGAAACATGAGCTGGCCCAAAGAACGACACGGGTGTTTCCCCCCACAGCAATGTTCAAATCCCCCATCCCCAGAACGCGAAACTCTGCGAGTAGACGAGTAGACAGAGAAGCCGAAGTCTTTTTACCGAAGGAGGCTCGTAGACGCCAAAGGTGAAGAGGCTCGAAGCGAAATCATCGTGAGAATCAAACAACAACGAGGAGGCGAAAACAAGTAACCACAACGCAAGACCGCCAAACAACAGAACCTCAACACCAAAGACCCCAGGAACTACTGAGCGAACTCAGATATCTCCCCCAGAATCCAAGGATCAGAAAGCTATCGTGGGCGCGAAAGGAACGCTACCGAGGCGGAGCGAAGATAGAAGTAAGGAAATTACTTAGAACATTCAATCTAATTTATTTATACTTGTACCGCCGACTCCGGCATACGACAAGTCCCCGCCGGAACAGGGTTAACGCAAACCGGAACTACCACTAACTACGAACAATCCAAACCTCCGGCCCCGAACCTCAAACATGCCCGCGCCATGCCCACAACACGAACACTAAGTACAAAACCATCAACAGTAAAGAAAATCCTCCTCGAAGCGACACCGTAGACCCTCTGGTATGGGCCCAACCAAGCCAAACAGCCGAAGCCGCACGGCCTCCTCGCGTAGCCGAAGCCGAGCAAGGTACCTGTCCCCCAAGTTCCCCGTACAAAAAACAAAATCCCACTACCGCCCGGTCTGAATACCGTCCCGCAAACCCTCCTCCACAGTAGAAAGCCAACAACAATTTATCAACACAGGCGGCACCAAGGCAGAGAGGTCGCGACCAACATGTCCACAACTCGCATCCGCATGCCAGGCCGTCGACCCTATAAACCCACTTTGCCGAGTGCCTCCGAAGAGCGTAACGGTGAGGAGGACCTGTACCCGCTGCCTGTAACTCCAAACAAAACACAAATAAACAAAAGAAATACATAGAGGTGGTGACAGACCGAGAAGGTCAGTAGGGCCTATCTCCTACCCGTGGTGCCATGCCCCCGCCCGCCGTTCCCACAACCAAACCAAAGAAACCAAACAAGCCCCACAAAACCCAGCACACAAGCCCAAACAAGTCCAACCCAGAGGTCGCAACCCACTATCCGCACAGGTGGCCATCAACCAGCCGGTCCGCCAGGAAGCTTTACAGCACTCAGCAGCTTGACCTTAGCAGCCCAGTCCAGCCGGAAACACTTAATTAGACCTCGCCCAACCTGACGCAGGCCCGACCGGTGCTCGCAGGTGCCTCTCCCCGCCAAGTCAGCCCCCCCAAGCCCCACACACCAGGCATCGCAGTTCCCATCCAGCCCCCTCAGCCCCTCGGGCAGATCAAACGCCCGACAGCCACAGGACAGCCGATACCTGACCCCATCAGGCAGCCACTGATCTTGGCCGCGCCAGCGGAGTCCCATCCCCCAGCACCGTATAGCCGAGGGGGGCCACCAGGACGAACCCGGGGCCACAACATACGTGCCAGCATCCAAAGACGCCGGCAACAGTCCCAGCCCGCCCGAACCAAAATTCAAGCAAGCCGAGAGGGAAACCAGGGAACCCGGAGGCCCCCCAATGTTGGCCCCAAAGGGCCGCACCGTAGACTGACAAAAGGTGCCCAAACTGACGCTTCAGAGAGGGCGGGTACCAGGATAGGAAACGAGACAAACAGAAGGTAGGCCCCACTTGCAATGGGTGTGACCGCCAACCACCATCCGTAACCACACCGACCCCTGCACTAGACCAAGCGTGGCCCGGCAACCAATCGCCCCACACCACCCCGGGCAGAAGTTCATCCGCACCAGGAGGCAAAGGATTTCAGGGTCAAAGCCATCCCCACTCAGAAGCGAAGAGGTGACACCTGACTGAACCACCGTAAATGCCACAAGGACGTGAACTCCAAGGGAACGGTGATAAACAACATCGTAGGATTCCGATCGTGAGAGTAGTAGACGAAGGGCGGGGCCGGCGAGGCCCCCGTCCCTTAAGGAATGATGCGACCGGTACGACGTGTTGATACTTGGGAAGGTCATCAGTCTAACCCAAGGGCGTTTTGTATCGTGAACACTAAGGACTCTGTTAAAACCCAACAAGAAACATGAGCTGGCCCAAAGAACGACACGGGTGTTTCCCCCCACAGCAATGTTCAAATCCCCCATCCTCCGAACGCGAAACTCTGCGAGTAGACGAGTAGACAGAGAAGCCGAAGTCTTTTTACCGAAGGAGGGCTCGTAGACGCCAAAGGTGAGAAGGCTCGAAGCGAAATCATCGTGAGAATCAAACAACAACGAGGAGGCGAAAACAAGTAACCACGACGCTCCACCACACGACAACCTCAACACCAAAGACCCCAGGAACTACTGAGCGAACTCAGATATCTCCCCCAGAATCCGAGGATCAGAAAGCTATCGTGGGCGCGAAAGGAACGCTACCGAGGCGGAGCGAAGATAGAAGTAAGGAAATTACTTAGAACATTCAATCTAATTTATTTATACTAGTACCGCCGACTCCGGCATACGACCAGTCACCCCCACACCCCAAAATCACAAACTAAAATACACTACCACGGGCGCAATCCCGTCCCGCAACCGCTCCTCCCAAACATAAATCCAATAATCACTACCCAAAGGGCTCACGGGCGCTCATGTCGACTAGCGACATCCCGGATTAACGCGTCTTCCCCTCCCGCAACCCAACCACCAACAACATACCAACACAACTACTCCGCCCCCAACACAATCTCGTCAACATACTCAACAAAGGAAACGTACAGTCTGTCCCAACATCCACGCTTCTTCCGATAGTGCTCCCCCATCCTATTAACCTTCCCAGCAATCCGCCGCTGGTCGCAAAAGGGGCACCGTTCCTGTTCGATAAACCCAAACAATCCAGCCCACTTGAGTACGACGGCCGTCCGCAAGGAAAGTGCGAGGTCGTCCCAGTCAAGCCAGTGCCGCTGCCAAAACTGGTCAAGGCTCGCCGAGAGGCAGCCCGGGTTGTTATCGAAGTGAGCAGAGAAGGAGGGCCGTGTGGAAGTGCCTTGGTAGGTAATCGCCATGTTGCAACTCGGACATCGCGTGGCGACCGAGTTCGGAAGAAAGAACCACTTAGTGGGAAGATGCTTACTCGGAAGCACGCACTCCCCCCCAGGATGTTTCTTTTCGCACCGCAGACACGTATCGGGCGTCCCTATGCACACTCGCCTCCCGTTCCTCTCCACCGTAAGCGTACCATCAAACGGGTTACCTGCGACCACTAACTCCCCGTCCACCTCCTTAATATGACGGGGGATACCCAGTCCCAGCCACCCGTGTTCCAGCCACCAGTCCTTCCACCCCGCGATCGCTGAGTCCTTGAACAAGTCCTCCATAGCCGGCCGTTTCCAACTGTACCGTTGGCAAGAAGTCCAATGATGTCTCTCCTCACGTCCCTCACAATCGTCATGCCCGACCAGGCCGGTACCACTGCGAATCCTAGTCAACACATAGGAATCCATCCTTGTCAGCCCGCGAAGGTGTCTGGGAGCCTTAGGTCCACGAGCATAGTACCCATGGCCTTCATTGACATGCCAGGCCTCCCACTCCTCTTTTCTCAACCCACGGGCCAACGCAGCGTGCCCTATACCAAAGCTTACCCCTTCCCACCGGAATGGCTGCAGCGGTAGGCGTGTACTCTCCTTGGCCTTCCTGTCGACCAGCTCGTTGCCCTGGATGCCCATGTGTCCTGGAACCCAGCCAAAGCGCGGGCGTACAGCCTCCATCAAAGGTGCCATGACTTCCCACATCTCAGCCGAGTCCCCCTCGGGCAACATGTTCTCAATCAGAAGCAGGGCGGGGACGCAATCCAGAAACACATGTACTCCCCGTCCCTCACACAAACCACTGACCTCCCGCAAGGCACAGACAACGGCAAACAGTTCGCATTCGACGATGCTCCAGGACAGTGGCACCGAACACCCCCCTATCCTAAGTGAAGCCCCCCGTGCGAACGCGGCCCAAGCGACACCAGCACCCTCGGCCATCTTGGACCCGTCAGTGTACACCACCAGATCCGAGCCGCCACTGAGCTCCTTGACTTCCCCGGCGTGTCTGAGGGCCATGGTTTCCTTCCCTTTCCCGATCGTAACCGTGGGACGGTAGGAAAGCACCTTGTCCGAATGCTGTCGGTGGGCCTCCATGCCGTCCTCCTTCCAGTCCAGCCTGATCTGCCCGAACCAAGGATGATCCTCGCAATATCGGTAATTGATGAACCGGCTGTAGCACCTCCGCTGTAGGTACCTGCCCTGAATCGCGACAGGCGTAATGTTAGGCATAAAGAAAATGCACAGACCTCTCGGTAGGGTAACTGCGCACAGACCCTCATTTATCGAGAGCCTAACACCCCCCTCCGGCCCCGTTCTGGGGCCCGCACGTCCTTAGCGAGATTTCGAAGAGTTGCGTCCTATGACTAAAATGTCATTCCAATGAAGCCCACTTCATAACACCATATACGTCACTGCCGTCCGTCCGACCGGAAGCTGTTCGCAGGATATATAAGAGGGCACCTCTGGGTACCTCTGAGAAGTGGAACGGAGGAAATCCGTCGGAGGCGCATTGAGTTATTAAGGCTTCAAAGTTGGGCATCCTAACTATGGGCCGAAAGTGACGGGACGTTTTCGGTTCGGAAATCCGCAACTGCTCCTACAGTGCCCCAGAGGCCATAGGGGTTAGATTTGACACCAATACCTATCTGAAGGCCGCTGTATGTTGGTTGGTCCTGGAGACGGGATCCCTCGAGAGGTGATTCTCTTTGAGGCGAGGCGGACCGAGGGGAAGCTGCTCAGACTCAGAAGACCTAATAGGCGGTAGACTATGAGTGTTGGCACACCGTCTATGCAGCCTGCATTATGCATAGGTACCCGACACATACGTTGGCCACTATGTGAAATCGGAAGAGACTACTGGAACGATAGTCAAGTCGACTGAAGTTTCAAATATAAGTCTACTCGTCTCTATAAATCGAAGACCGGTCATTCGAGGATAATAGCGCATCCTACGACTAGACGGAAAAAGAATTTATGAGAACGAAGATGGTGTGTGAAAGTTCAGGGTCAAACAGTGTTCGCACTTGTTAAAGACTATGAGACGTTAGCGTACAATCTTGGAAAGGTACTTAGTTATAGGAGGATTAGAAGTAGTCCGCGAACACTCAGACGCGGGATATAAATATCGAAGTGCCTCCCAAGCTTTTAGACATCAACAAGCAACGGAGAAGAGACCTTAACAATATAACATTGTTTTACCTACAAATCTTTATAAAATTATTTCCCTTATCGATTAAGCGAGTTCTTAGTAGTCATAAACGAAAAGAACAGTTCCGAGCCTTCCTAGACAAATCTCCGTCTATTACGAAAGATTCAGGCCTAAGTCTTCTCGACAATTATTCAGAGACGGCTTCCGCCTAACACGTAACCCCGTATTCTGCTAGCAAAATGTTGTTGGCCAGCTTCATAGGAGTCCGGAACACTGAGCGGAGGCAATCGTTGACGTGGACCTGAATCTGCTTCACATACGACATGTAGTCGGTTACAAACTCAAGTCCGTAGTAGACGGTCGGAAGGTAGGCTGCCTGCACCAAACGGTAAGTCTCCCACGCCCCCAACCCCCCAACACTCCCAAACCTCCTTCCCAGCGCCGCAATCCTCCTCCTCACACCCAACCCCCTATCCAACCAATAACGTACATGAGAAGAAAAGTTAAGAAATACATTGAACCTATATCCAAGAACGCGCAAGTCCTCAGATGGCAACACCATTTCTCCCAACAACTCCATTCCTTCCCACGCCCTATCACCAAACCCAATCCACTGCGTCTTCAACGCACTAAACCCCATTCCCCTGTCTCGCGCAACACGGTCGCAATCTCGCAACAATTCCCCAGCATGGTATCGGGCAGCATCAAAAGAGTCAGCCGCAACCATGATAACCCCGTCATCCACATATGAGGCCACCAAATGCCGGACACCCGGGGAGTAACGCATCCGCGGTGTAAAAATGTCAGCCACGTAAGCGCCGAACAGAAAGGGGAAAGCGGTGACCCCTGGGGAACACCCTTGCTAACATGGTATACCCGGGAAACACACCCATTGAACCGGAAGCGAATAGACCGACAACCTGTCCACCTCCGAACCCATTGACACAGGTTGGGAGGGCACCCCCGGGCCACCAGGAAATCTGACAGGAGGTTGACGTCAATGTTGTCGAACCCTCCCTCCACGTCCATTGACAGAATCAGACGTTTGTACCCCTCATTATGGCGCAGGAATTCCTGAACGACCGCCATGGCATCATGGACCCCCCGCCGCTTACGGGAGCCGAACTGTGTCTCGCCGAGGTCTAGACAAGCGGCTAGCCGGAGCAGCACCACCCTCTCCGCCACCTTAGCCGTGGTCGGGAGTAGGTGTATCATGCGCCATGACTTGACCACATCATACCGCGGCTTGTCGAGCTTGGGTATGAGCACTACCTCAGCCCTATGCCAGTCCGGAATGTCATGTCGCAGCCCATAGTCAACGAGGCGTCGCAGTGTCGTGGTATCCCTCCTCTTCCAGAACCTCAGGAAGGGATAGCCGATATCGTCTTCGCCGGGGCCCGTGTTTGTGGGAGACCTTGCCAGCGCCGTTTCCATTTCTTGGGCACTGTCCATCTCAACCACACTTTCAGTCCACTGGGCGGGACCACCAGGATCAAGCTGTTGTGCAATCAGGTCGCTGATCTCGGCGTGTGTGGTAGCCAGGGAGCCGTCAGACCGCACCATCGAGGGCAAAGTACGCTTGGCCTCCAACTTTCTTGCCAGCCTGAAGATGTCGGGGTCCTTGCTTTCCGCCAGCTTGGTCCTAATGTGGTCGAACCGAGCCCTCAACAGGCAAGCCCGGTAAACACACCTTGCCAGCTTAAAGTCCTCCGTCCGCTCCGCCGTGCGTTTGGAGTATCTTTTCAGCCGGGCCACATCCAGCCTCATCCTTTCCAACTCAGGCGTCCACCACTCGCACCGGCTTCTGCCAACGGAAGCCCGTGGGAGTGCGTCCACCACACTTCTCACTCCTCTCCACAGCTGCTCATCATCCACCTCTTTCAGGGTGTCCAGCTCTTTCCCAACCTTCCCCCATACCGCCTTCTTCCAAGCAGGCCTCCTTCTCATGAGATTGTCAGGTAGGTCCACATGGAGTCGAATAGTCTGGGCGGCATGCTCGCAGCCCACCACATCAAGGTACTTGTGCTGTAGATACGGCCGTCGGTACACGCAGAGGTCTATCATTGATATGTCGCGGAACGTTGGTCAGTCAGGCTGAGCCATGTTCAGCAACCGAGGTGCCATCCATTCCCGCAACCATCGTCCGCAGTGTTCCTGTCTGGCCACCTCCGCCCACGGGTCCCAGTCTCGATGCCTGGCATTGAAATCACCAAACGCGATATCCGGTTCCCCGACGTCCTCCAGCCCTGACTGATATTCGGCCTTGGTGTGTGTAGGTGGGATGTAGACGCCCGCGAGCACCCTCTTCTCACCCTTCTCCCAAAACCCAACCTGAGCACAAGCGCCCTTATGCCCAACAACATCAAACAATCCACACAAATGCGAGCGCACAAACACCTCCACCCCCGATCCAATAACAAAGGAAAACAAATCCCAACCATCAACCTCCACCGGCACATGTTGTCCCTCCGAATCAACCGGAGGTTCCAAAACAAAAAATAAATCAACAAAAGAAAACAAATCAAACGCCAGCGCCCGATTCCTGCCACTCCTCCCCACATTCAATGCTATCGCCGTGATACGCATTAAAAGGGGGCCTCGACAGATCCGCTCGGGCCACAGGGGCCAAAGTCACTCAAAAAACCCTCAGAATCCCGGGTGTACCATATGGCATCGCCCTTCTTGGGAACGGGTTTCTTCTTCAAAATACCGCGTTTGGGGGAGGGGGACGGGGGGGGTTGTTCAGGCTCCTTACCCTTAGCCTTGGCAGACTTCTCCTGCGGAACCACCTCCTCTTCCTCGTCGTGCTCACCTCCACCACCCTGGGAGTTGGCGACCGTCCCCTGCCCCGGCGTCGTGGCCGTCCCCCCCTCTCAGGTCCCTTTTTTTCAGCGACTGGCACTTCGGGCGATGAGGCCGCGGCATCGGCCGCCGTCGTCGCGGGTGGGGATGACACGGGGGTCCTAGAGTCAGTTCTCAAGGCAGGACACATCTCATACCCAGCAAAGTGATCGGTCCTGTCGCACAACCAGCACATCCTGCGGGTGTGCCCACACGCCTCCCCCACGCCTCCGGGACACCCTAGAGCCTTACACATGTGCTCTCTGGACAGGTGCTCCCCGTAACAAAATCGACACCGGGAAGGAAGGGCACAGGTGGCCTGAAAGTGGCCCACCTGCAAACACTTACCACATACCTTCGCCGTGCGGTGCTCGGTAAACACCCTAACATTCCGGGTACCCCCCCGAAGCCAGATCCTCCCAGCTTCCAAAGCAGCCTTAGCTGCCTCATTCTCCTCCACCACAAAGCGAATACCGCAAGACACGGCGTTAGCTTGCCTCATGGCATGAATGGACCCCATGATGTCGGGGCGGGACACAGTGACTATGCCGGGATTACCTAGCTCTAAGTCAGTGCGCAAGCCATCCGAGGCCTGCTCCCCAATCCACCCGTCAACCGTCCAGATGGAGCCACGGCCAGTGTCCGAAAGGGGGACACCCGTCACCATGATCTTCACCTTCTTCACATCCTTCTGGAAAACAAATTCCGGGAGTGAAAGTTCCTTCAACAGCGCCAACCGGGCCTTGTCAAGACGGTTTCCAAGTTCAGCGGCAGAGTGGGCCGCCAGGGTGAGGAAGATACACCCAATCTCGTTCCGAACATGTCCAGCCCGAACGTAAGGGCTGACACCCCAAT
The DNA here is from genome assembly GCA_006112555.1 of Tuber indicum. Lineage (NCBI taxonomy): Eukaryota > Fungi > Ascomycota > Pezizomycetes > Pezizales > Tuberaceae > Tuber > Tuber indicum. The sequence continues at coordinate 1,900 of VBSK01000057.1, read as the reverse complement.
CTTCGGTGAGTTGGACAGGACAATGTTGATACGATTCCGTATGGCCTCGATCGTCACTCCCTCCGGCAAAGCCACTTTCTTTGCGGGTGGCGAACCGCATTGTAATGTGCCTTCCCTAGCATCCGGGGTAGGCGAGGACTGAGGTGGAGCCGGCTTTGGTGGTGGTCCCTGCTGACTGGCACTGCGAGGAGGGCCGTCGCGAGGGATCAGGTTAGGCACCACATTGTAAATCCTCCTGATGGCGCCCGGCCCCGACGAAGGGTTTGCACTGCGGTACTGGGGCGGCAGCGGCGGAGGGTGTAGCCTGTCCGTCAGTAGTAGTCTTCCCCTGAGTCTTGGCCGGGGTCGCCGATGCTTCCTGGCCAGCCTGAGCTGCCATCTTTCTTCTCCTCCTGGCAGCACCACTAGGCGCCTGCCCCTCTTCCTCTCCCTCTTCTTTCCATCCTCCTTCTCCCCTCATCATCAAAGCTTACCCTCTTTCCCTCCGCATCTTTCCCCACCTTCAGGACCACCCCCCCATCACTGGAAGAGCTGCCACTGCTGGTGCCATGGGAGGAGGCCGCCGAAGCGGGCCGAGCCGGAACTGTCTTATCCTTTAGTGGGCCGGCGGGTTTGGGCACGTATGCCATCTTCTTCACCATATCCACAAAGGACGTTTTAGCAGCAGGGGCCGCCGGAGCAGCACCCTGGCCCTTATTAGGGACTTCAGTAGACCCCTCTGACGAGGAGCGGGGATTAGGGGTTGTCCCTGAGGACTCAGGAGTCACAGAGGGGGAACGACGGTGGGGGGCCAACCTACCTTTCAGGGTGGCGATTTCCTCCTCCTGCCGGCCAACTATCTCTGTCAGGGTTCGGACCGCATTTTCCAAGCGATGGAACCGTCGTCCTACCCACATAATGGGGACTGTTTCCACAATCTCATCTTTCATCCAAGTCCGGACATCCTCCACGGTGTCGGGCTCCACGGACCCATCTACACTGGGGAGAGGTGACAGGAGGGGCTGGGTATTCCCGGACCGGATATCCTCAAGGCCCTCCAACATGGACCCTACAATACTGGACCTGCCAGACCTGGGAGCAGGGGAGGGGGACTTACCAGCCGCCATCATCTCATCCACTCGGCCATGATCTGGTCCGCCCTAGCCACGGCAGCGTCAGCATCCTCTGGCTGGGTCTCCGGTACGGCACCTCCAAAGGGAGTGCCCGTGCTTCGGGGATACCCAGCGTTCCTTCCTTCCAGCCACCCACCCGGTGAAGAGGGGGGGGCGAAGTCGGTCTCTAGGGGGGGAGGAACAAGGGACAGTATCTGGAAGGCTGGGGGCGTGAATGCTGTCGCCCAGCCGGTCGCTTCCGAGTTTTTTCCTTCCTCCAGAGCCATGGGGGTGTCCCGAACAATTACCTCCGCCGATGGCACCACTTCCTGGGTGATCAGCAAAGGGGGGGACGAGGGGGGAGAGTCCTCAATGGTGGAAGGAACTAGCACAGGGGGGGCCAGGCGCTTCCGGTGGGTGTCCAGGACATGGGAAATTCCTCATCCGGACGATCTGTTTCTTCCGACCCTCTTCAACAATCAATCGCCTTCATGAACCGGGGCTCGAAGAAGGGACTGGGGCCGGGCGCGCGTTTTTCGGGGGGAAGAGGAGCGGGCACGGCGCAGCGTTCCCTTTGCCGGGGGGGCATAGTCCTCGTCGGCAGGGTCGTCCAGCTTGAACTTCCCAGTGGTGTAGAGGGCTTTTTCACCAGAAGACAGCCCAGACAAAAAGGAGGGGGGTGGAGGCAGTGGAGGCTCGCTAGCGCGATCCCGAGCCACAATCCTATCCAACAGCCGCTCGATGGGCGGAGGGAGAGGTGGACCACGAGCTGGCCTCAACCGTAGTTATGGTTGAGCCTCGCTTGGCCG